>JBBGZY010001310.1:600000-1092500 GCA_037952925.1 Lithobates clamitans
CCCAGTGCCACCCATCAGTGCCCATCAGTGCCGCCTATCAATGCTCATCAGTGCTGCATATGAGTGCCACCCATCAGTGCCGCCTACCAGTGCCCATCAGTGCCGCATATCAGTACCCATCGTCAGTGCCCGTCAGTGCCCGCTCATTGGTGCCACCTAATCGGTGCCGCCGTATCAGTGCCTGTCAGTGCCGCCTTATCAGTGCCCATCAGTGAAAGAGAAAACTTACTTATTTACAATTTTTTTTAACAGAAACAAAAGCAAAACTTTTATTTTTTTTTAAATTTTCGGTCTTCGGTCTAAAGAGCACCTGTCAGTTCAGATCCATCATGGCAATGCCTGTTAGCGGGCATCCACTCACTTGCTGCCTCACCTTGTTGTGTCACTGCTGAATCACCAGCCTTCCCATTAAAGTAAATGGGACTGTCGGTGAGGCAACAGTGGGTCGGAGGAGGAGGCGCTGCTGGGCAGAGATGACAGTTGCTCTTTAAAAATTATGATTTAAATCAAGTTGATTTAAATCAAGCCTTTTTACTAGTGATTTAAATCAAATCCACCCCGGCCAGGGTTAAACGCTCCTTAAGTTTAGAGGAAAATGAAAAGGCAGGTTATAGACAGTCCCCTGGCATCAACATGTACAATGCACGGTTATTATCCATGCATTGTATGTGGGGGAGGCAGGAGTGTGACCGTGGCAGGGAGTGCCTTAGAAAGGAGCCTTTGCGGGGCCTGTCGCTCCGCTGAAGGGACCCTACTGGAGCAAGGAAAAAGGTAAGTATTATTCTTCTACCCCAGGCAAAAACAAGCATTTAACCTTTGCAGTGTGTTTGTGTGGGGCACAAGGGTAAATTTTCTTGTGCCCAGAAGTTGACCCTTAGGGGTTCAAGGAGATTTAAGAACAATTGAAGTAAACCTGGAATTCAGTCCCTTTTTAAAACCCCACAGGGAAGCTGCCACTTGTTCTTAGGGCAGTGGAACTTTCCAAGGCAGGGGTAGGCAACCTTTTAAAAATGGAGATCCACCTAGACAACATGGCAGAGATCAAAGATTCCTGGGTTATGGCCTTTAAAAAAAAAAAAAAAAAATTAACGATCTAAAAGAATGGCACGAGGAACACATAGTCTGCCACAGTAGTGTCTTCTGTCCCCCTTAACATCACCCCTCCCCCCACAGTAGTGTCCTCTTCCCCGCTTCACATCACCTCCCCCTCACAGTAGTGTCCTCTGCCCCCCTTCACATCATCCTCCACACAGTAATGTATTCTGCTCCCACCCCCATAGTATTGTCCTCTGCCCCCTTCACAACACCCCCCATAGTAATGTCCTCTGCCCCCTTCACATCACCTCCCCTCACAGTAGTGTCCTCTGCAACCAATTGCACCCCCCCACAGTAATGTACACTGCCCCCCCCACAGTACCGCCCTGCATCTCAGCAACCAATCACCTGCTGGTTAACTTGAAAGGTTACCAGGGGCAGCTCCTGCCCCCTGTCCAGAACTGCGCTGCCTCCTGCTCTCTCCGCTCTGCTGTGTGGATGAGAGCGGCAGGGGCTGGGAGGAAGGACTGTATGGGGCTGACACATGCCTTTAAGTCAGGGGTGCCCAACGGCTGGTGTTGCCCGCGGGGGCCCTCTGCTGTGGCCTGCCACCTCCTGCTCTGGGATGGCAGGTCGGTAAGACCAGATCGCAATTTCCATACCCGCCATCCCAGAGTATTAGTGAGGAGAACGAAGCCGGGGCTAGAGGAAGCAGAGCCAATGCTTCCTGTATAGTGCTGGCTCCTGTCACAGGCGGAGTGGTACCAAATGTACTCCACCTGTAACAGTTACCGGCATGATACAGGAAGCATTGACTCTGCTTCCTCAGTACCAGCCAGCAGTACCCACCTGCAGTACCAGCCAGCAGTACCCACCGGCAGTTCCCACCAGTAGTACCAGCCCGCAGTACTTGCCCTGGAGGACAGCAGCAGCAGCTGCCAGCCATACCCGTCTGGGGAACAGCAGCAGTCAGCGATACCTACAGGAATCCTGAGGAAGAAGTGAAGATTGAGGTCAGTTGAGGTGCAGGTACCGCAGTGCATCTGTGTAAAAGCAGCCTTAGGCCCCTTTCACATGATCGGTCCGATCGTGTCCGCCTGTTCGTTTTTCATGCGGACTCCCCATTCACCTCTAAGGAGTGGCAGATGTAAACAGACTTGTGTTCGTTTACACCCGCCTATCTCCAATCTGATCTGCTTAAAAAAGCAGAAGGGGATCTGTCCGCTTCTGTCTGGGTGGATCGGATTGGATGGCTCATAGAGTAGAACGATCTGTGTCTGTGTCTTCTCTGCATATGTAGAGCGGACACGGACCTGTCATCTGCCCACTCCGCTCATTGTGTCCCGCGACCTGTTACCAAGTTGCTAAAGTGACCCTCACTCTTCAAAAGGTTAGGCACCCCTGCTTTAAGTGATCCCTAGACTAAGGGGTCGGAAAAGCAGGGACATGTTCGCGATCTACCTGTCACCTGCCAGCGGTTGACGGATATATCATGATCATCAGGTTGCCGGCCCCTGTTGTAAGGGGTCCCCACACAGGTATTTTTTATTTATTTTTTGCTCAGAATTGGCCTTTAGGGGGCGTCACCGGATGTGATCGGGGCAAGACGTGTGTCTCCTGAGCTCTGGCGTTCCTCCTGGAAATGACCCCTTTGGAGCCCTTCAAACCGACCCTTGCCCGGATAACTACTCGGAATCAGGTAGTGAAACTGCAGAGCTCATAAAATGCCATCCTCGACCTCCAAAAGACACAAGTAGACCCATCCCCTGCTAACATGGGATCAAAGGCATCTCCGCTCCCAGCGTGGTGGAGATGTAGGCCCCGCCCCCACCATTTTGGCTCCTGTGTCGTCTTCACAGCACGCCAGGAAGCAGAGCGCAAGGATGGAGCAGGGACCAAGCGTGGGCATTGCACCCTGTGCACCGGAGCTATCGCCGCCACCACCCCCCCGAGTTGGAGGTGGATTCAGCGGCAATCACGGGCCCGATCCTGGAGGCAATTGCAGCTTCCAAGACTGAGCTTATGGGTCGTATCAACAAAGAGAAGGGGTGGACTTTAAATGAGGCACATATGTGGTGTGCCTCCATCCCTGGTACATATGTATGCAAAAAGAAGGAAAAAGTGGGACTTTGAATGAGGTGGCTGACATGTGGAGGTGAATTTGAACAAATGAATTTTATTGAGCAAAAACATTATATGAAACATGGCAGTATATAAACCACATAGACTCTTGTATACTAAATCATAGTAATCCATCCACACGTAACATACAGGTGTGGTATGGATATAAAGTACATAGGTAAAAGGTTTCTATTTAATACATTGCATGAAATAAATTCATATAAAATTGCATTGGACATGGAAGCAGCACTAGCAGCAAGAGTATGGATAAATAAATAAAACAATGAAACCGTAATTGATACCTCAAGTAAATGAATAAATAGTCTATTTGAGAAAAAAGTCAACATCATAATTCATTGTAGATATGGGTCAGCATTGCATATGCCCGACGCGTTTCGTGTAAAAACACTCTTCAGGGGCGAATGCTCAATTAATATCTAACGTATAAAAAATGGTAACATTAGTCTAGTTGTAAATAATATAAAGGAAAGGCAAATTGTCCCATTCTAAATACTTACAGAGGGTCCAATAGGCAAAATACTGCAGCCATGCGACCAAGACCCCAAACATGATCTTTCCCGGGAGCTGAGGTAATTAAAGCCGTGTGCAGGCTGGGCACATATAACCAAATCCCCCGATGACACAAAGACATGCTGCTGGTAGCTATGTGCCAATGGCATAAAGAGGAGTGAAGGATAAAAAAGGTGAGGCCAAAGAAATAAGCCCAAAGTGAAGGGCATGAAAAGGAATATCATGAAAGTGTGTCAAACAGTGAACAAACTTACTCGTGGAACGCCTGTGAATGCAGGAGCTGTTCGCAGGTCCGGAGCTTTTGGTCTGCAATCACTTCCTGCCTATCAGAGGTTCTCAGTATTCCAATCCCCACGACACAAAGACAGGGTTGCCAACCGCCAGTAAATTTATTGACAGTTTGTAAAAATCTGTGATTTTTTTACAACTGCCAGTAAATATCAGGGGCTGATAATTTCATGCTGTGTTGACTTTTTAAGTGTAAATCAAGCAAATGACTATGTTGTATGTATTGTCAGCATTTCCATATCATGTTTATACTGTTCAAATATTCACTGTATTTGTTTTCAGTAGGAGCTCTGTAATTTCTCAGGTTGCCAGTAAAAAAATGTGCTGCGCCAGTAAATTTTCCATGTTTTGTCAGTAAAAAATGCTGCGGGAGGTTGGCAACCCTGCACAAAGAGTATGTCTCATAGGTTTGGTAGAAGAGGTCGTTCCTTCTTTGGCTCATCGCACATTACTCAATATAGGGTTGTTCCATGGTTGAAAGGCCATCTTTATGCATTGGAAGAAGCCAAATGCTCCTACAATATCATACTGCAAAGGTCTGATAAACTCCGTAATCCATCTTTACAAGGCCACATATACCTCCAGGGGCTGTAAAAAAAATTCGACAAGGTCTGACAGGCATGGTTGGACTCTTCCGCAACTGTGGGCTGATTACATGTATACACAACCATCCTGAAAATTCTACCCTGATTCCAGATGGACAAGTGACATAACCAAACTCTGATTATAACTTACTGGTGCTCTATATCTCCTGGACTGGTGCTGATGGTTGAGTTTAGGGGGGGTGGGGACATTTTGAGTTTTTGATCAGTTGAACTATGTTAGTTATGATTTTTGGCCCTGCGAGGCCGAGGGGAGAGTGGATATGTTGCCTTCTCTGTCCCCTGTGTTTTGAATGTAAAACATGTGTGAAAAAACTAAATAAAAAGAATTTAAAAAAAAAGAATTGGCCTTTAACCACTTCAATACCGGGCACTTTTTTTTGCTAAATAAAAGAACAAAGACAACATTTTAAAAAAAATATGTTTTTCTTTGTTTTCCGTTATAATATTTTGCAAATATATAATCTTTCTTTATAAATTTAGGTCAAAATGTATACTGCTACATTTCTTTGGTGAAAATAACCCAAATCAGTGTTTATTATTTAGTCTGTGGGAAAGTAATGGAGTTCACATACTGTATATATCAGAAAATCAATGAATCCTGATGTACTGACAGCCTCATTTCTTGAACCCCGAAGATGCTAGGACAATACAATTACCCTCCAAATGACAGTCCAAGGTATTTAGTAACAGGCATAGCAAGCTTTTTGAAGTTGTAATTTTTTTGTCACAATCTCATCGCTCAGTTTTTAGAGCTTCGTGCAGACTGTCAGTCACAGCTCTCTGTTCTGTTCCCTCCTTGCTCACTGGAGGGCTGATCTGTGGAGGGTGCGGAGCGGCCATCTCAGGCTCTCAGCGGCTCACTGAGAGGCTGAGACGGGTGTCAGTCCAGGCACCTGAAGGATCCAGACTTTATTGTCAGGATGACGCGGTCCCTGGACTGAAATCGGTAACGTCAGCAGAGAGCGGACTTCAGCCTACTCTCTGCTGAAAATGGGTCACAGGATTGCAAAACAAATTGCACTCCTGGGACCCATAGGAGAAGTACAGCCAAACAAGCTTTGGCTATACTTCTCCTTTAAGGGTTTAGGGAACAACAGACTTTAACCACTTCAGCCCTGGAAGGATTAACACTAGGGGGCGATCAAGGGTTTAAATGTGTGTCCTAGGGAGTGATTCTAACTGTGGGGGGGGGCGCGACTGCCTGGGGGAGGAGACAGATTGTTGTTCCTAAGCAGTAGGAACAACAGATTGGTCTCCTCACCCCTGACAGAACGTAGATCTGTCTGTTTACATTGACAGATCTCTGTTCTCTTCTCAGGAGCAATCACTGGTAGCCGACGACCATCGCGGCCGCCAGCCACTCGCACAGGCTTGCACGTCATGCGGTGGGCGCACGCCCTATTCTCCTTAAAGTGCACGCTGTACAGCTATGGCGATTCGCGCAGGAGTGCCATTCTACCGCCGTCAATCGACGGTGGGCGATCGGCAAGCGGTTAAAGATATGAAAGTGGGAACATCAGTATATCACCCACATTTCAGGATATGATCTAAAAATTTGAAACAATTAAACAACACCTGGCATCAAGTTCATACATTTAAGCCCCACAGGGACAGTGCCAGTTTTTTTTTTTTTTTCTTTAGCACAGGGGAACTTTTCTATTATTTATTACAGGCACTTATTATTGCTGATAATTTGCACAGACTCTTTACAAATACAGTATATTATACATTCACATCAGTCCCTGCTTTCAAAGAAATTATAATCTAAGGTCCATAACTCACATTCATACACACATAAACTAGGGCCGGCTAAAATACCAGCGTGCCTTGGGAGTGTGGGATTCAAACCGATGACTCAAATGCTGCTAGGCAGGGGTGCTAACCACTTAGTCACTGTGCTGCCCACAATGTTTCATTTGTCTTTGGGCCATTACAACATTTAGATTTTTGACTCAACAGGTAAAACTTTTCCTCTAAAGATCCCCTGAGTCCACCCACCCCATGGATATTGATGGAGTGTACACATGTGGTACCAATGATTTTATTAAAAATATGTGCTCAGATTCAGAATACTTTAAAGCAATAGTAAACCGCACCATTTGAAAAAAAAAAAAAAAAAACCCTGCAAGACAATGACATAATTTGCTAGTTGGCATTACATACTAGCACATTATGAAATGCTTACTTTAGAACGAAGCCCTCCAGCGGCTCGCTGTCACCGCTGACAGGTCTTCCATCTTCACCCAGTCTTCCTTCCGGGTTCGGGTGCTCCAGGCTTCTGATTGGCCGAGCCGCGATGACATCACTCCCATGCATGCACGCGGGAGTCACGGCTGCGACGCGGAGCTCTGAAGGGATGGCACAATTATGCAGTTTCTTCAGAGCGCATGTGCGGTGACGTCACCAGCTGTAGTGTGAATATCTCCTAAACAGTGCAAGTTTAGGAGATATTCGCTGTACTTTTTTTTTTTACCTACAGGTAAGCCTATAATGAATAGGCTTACCTGTATACCTGTAGGTAAAAGTAAAAAAAAAAAAAAAAGACTTTACTACCACTTTAACCACTTCAATATTCAGTTTTCAGCGCTGTCGCAATTTGAATGACAATTGCGTGGTCATGCAACATCATTTTTTTCTCACAAATAGAGCTTTCTTTTGGTGGTATTTGATCGCCTCTGCGGTTTTTATTTTTTGCGCTATAAACAAAAGAAGAGCGACAAGTTTGAAAAAAATACAATATTTTTGACTTTTTGCTATAATAAATATCCCAATTTAAACAAAAAAACACATTTTTTCCTCAGTTTAGGCCGATATGTATTCTTCTACATATTTTTACATAAAAAAAATCGCAATAAGCCTATATTGATTGGTTTGCGCAAAAGTTATAGCGTCTACAAAATAGGGGATAGTTTTATGGCATTTTTATTATTATAATTTTTTTTTTACTAGTAATGGCGGCGATTTCTATCGTGACTGCCACATTGAAGCGGACATATCGGACACTTTTGACACTATTTTGGAACCATTCACATATATACAGCGATTAGTGCTATACAAATGCATTGATTACTTTGTAAATTACACTGGCAGAGAAGGGGTTAACACTAGGGGCCGATCATGGGGTTAATTGTGTTATCTAGGGAGTGATTCTAACTGTAGGGGGCAGGGACTCACAAGGGGAGGGGACCGATCGGCGTTCCTCTGTACACGGAACACATGATCGGTCTCCTCTCACCTGACAGGACGTGGATCTGTGTGTTTTCACACACAGATCCAGGGTCCTGCTCTGTTAACGGGCAATCGCGGGTGCTCGGCGGACATCGCGGCCGGCGTGCACGTGCTACGGCTCCCGAGTGACGCGGCGGGGGCATGCATGCCCCCCAGACGACGGGGAATCCCAGGACGTCATATGACGCCTGCTCAGGATGGGAGATCCCTCCTGCGGACGTCATATGACTATGGCTGGGATGGGAAGTGGTTAAAGAGGAGTTCCACCCAGGGGGGCCGTCAAAAAAAAAAAAATTAAAGGTCAGCAGCTACAAATACTGCAGCTGCTGACTTTTAATTGGACACTTACCTGTCCCTGGGTCCAGCGATGCGGGGGATCGAAGCCCCGCTCGTCCCCCCCCTCCGCTCGTCGGCGCCGGCATATCAACTGTGGGCGCCGGGCTGTGGCTTCACAGCCTGGCACCCACTGTGCATGCGCGAGCGGCGCCGCGCGCCGTGATTGGCCGCTCAATCACCTGGGACCTGTAATGGGTCCCAGATGATTGACAGGAGGGAGGGAGCAGAGCGGAGCCCTTCCTGTGCCTGGGGGGAAGTGATGTCACCAGCCCAGGCAAAGGAACAGGCAGACTACGAGGGACCACCTAGCAACAGGCATTTAGAGGTAAGTGAAAAAAAAAAAAATATCCAAATGTTTTTTTGTTTTTTTTTTTAGAATTTTTACAGGTATTTTTGTTTTTTGGGTGGAACCCCACTTTAATAATCCCAAAGGGAAATTATTAAGATTGCAGTTCCATTCAACAAAGAGAACACAAAATCATAACAACAAGGGAAAACAAGACACAATAGCAACAATAAAATTACCAATACCAGCAATTAATACCAAATAAACCATACCATCCTATTAAAATACTGCATAGAATAAATAACACAGATTAAAAAAAAAAGAAAATGAAACTATCAAAATTCAAATATTACATCACTTTCTCTAGCATTATCCAAAAATCATTAAACATAGTTAACCTAATACCAACATAATATAAAAACTACATAAAAATCCGTATCATAAACCAGATTAAATCCTCACATCCAGCACTCGCAGAGAAGAAAGATTTCTCTTTCTTTAACCACTTCCCGCCCGCCCTATGGCGGATTGACGTCCGGGAAGTGGTTCTGTTATCCTGACTGGGCGTCATATGACGTCCAGCAGGATAACATGCCGCAGTGCGCCCCCGGGGGCGCGCATCGCGGCGATCGGTGGAACTGTGTGTCAGTCTGACACACCGCTACACTGATCTTGGTAAAAAGCCTCCGGCGGAGGCTCTTTACCACGTGATCAGCCGTGTCCAATCACGGCTGATCACGCTGTCAATAGGAAGAGCCGTTGATCGGCTCTTCCTCACTCGCGTCTGACAGACGCGAGTAGAGGAGGGCCGATCGGCGGCTCTCCTGGCAGGGGGGGTCTGCGCTGATTGTTTATCAGCGCAGCCCCCCCGCAGATCACCACACTGGACCACCAGGGATCGCCACTAGGACCACCAGGGAAGGGGCAACATGTGGATGGCCAGGTATGTACCCCATGACCATCCACATGTGCCCAGTGTGCCAAATCTGTGCCAATCAGTGCCCACAAATGGGCACTGATTGGCACTATTATGTTGCAGTGATGCCCAGCAATGCCACCCTTAGGGGCATCACTGCAAACAAGCAGGGTCACCAGTGCCACCCATCAGTGTCCATTCGTGCCACCTGTCAGTGCCCATCCATGCCCATCTATCAGTGCCCATCCATGCCCATCTGTGCCAACTATCAGTGCCACCCATAAGTAACCATCAATGCCACCTACGAGTGCCCATCAATGCCAACTATGAGTGCCCATCAGTGCCGCCTATGAGTGCCCATCCGTGCCACCTATGAGTGCCCATCAGTGCCGCATACCAGTGCCACCTATCAGTGCCCATCAGTGCCACCTATCAGTGCCCATCATCAGTGCTCATCAGTGCCACCTCATTGGTGCCACCTCATCGGTGCCCATCAGTGCCGCCGTATCAGTGCCCGTCAGTGCAGCCATATCAGTGCCCGTCATTAAAGAAGAAAACGTACTTATTTACAAAAAGTTTTAACAGAAACAAAGAAAAACTTGTTTTTTTTCTAAATTTTCGGGATTTTTTATTTGTTGCGCAAAAAATAAAAACTGCAGGGGTGATCAAATACCACCAAAAGAAAGCTCTATTTGTGGGAACAAAATGATGTAGTGCAGTGTAGCATGACCGCGCAATTGTCATTCAAATTGCGACAGCGCTGAAAGCTGAAAATTGGGCCGGGTGGGAAGGTGTCTAAGTGCCTGGTATTGAAGTGGTTAATAATAGCGGCGTTTTACCGCCGCCCCCGCCCCGGTGTGAAAGGGCTCTAACTGTAAGTGATGGGAACCGGCACAGACACAGTACCCCTCCCACTGACTACCAGTTGTATTGAATCTGGACAAACACAAACAATTAATGGTCGCACAGTGTTTCAGAAGAGGCATTTGCTTATATTGTTCCCTTCACTAGCACTCCTAAACAGTAGTGCAGGCACGTTTACCGCTTGGACAGTTATTCATTTCATTGGCCAGAGTATTTGCCATTGAAATGAATAAATGCCCAAGTGCTAAACGCGACTAGCGCTTAGGGTTGTTTCAGCGTGTTTTTGCTGCGTTTGCCCAAAACATCCCTCTCCTGAACATGATTTTTCTGCATTCAGGAGGGGGACGTTTAAGTGCCCATAAACTCTGGTAAAAGCCTATGGGATTTATTTACTAAAAGAGAAATAGACGGTGTACTCTGCAAGAGCAGTTGCTCCAAAGCTTAGTAAATGAGCAGAAGCTCTGCTGGCTTCCATCATCCAATCATGTGCAAGCAAAAATGCTGCGTTTTTGTTTTTATTTTCCTTGCACATGATTGGGTACTCTTTGCAAAGTGAAGGTTTACTTAATTTACTAAGCTCTGGAGCAACTGTATATTTGCCTTTAGTAACTCAACCCCATAGGCTTTTATTGAGTTAAGTTCAGGGGCTTTGGCAAGAAAACACCAAAAGCTCCTAAACTCACATGTAGGAGAAGCAGTGCACATGAGGCCTAATAGATTTAGAGTTCCACAAGAGACCCCCTGCATTGAATAATGCTGGGTGTCATTCAACGCAGAAGACTTGAGAACATTTTGTGGCTAAAATAAATTACTGCAGGGATAACATTGTAGCAGGGGCATGTGTTGCAAGTAGAGCTGTTTTTTTTTATTGTTTCACCAGCTGGGTAGCTTTTACAAAAGATAGTGTGGAGTTGGATATCAAGATCAGTTTTTGAAACCAGTACCTGCTGCCATGAAACCCTCCTGACCTTTACCTCTACCCTTCTGGTTTAAGGAATCTGGAGCTAAAACGCTCTCCAACTGATCTACATATTGCAGTGTGGGAGAGTCTCGGGCATTCTGCACAGACCTTCTCAAAAGTCTGTACTTCAAATTTTGTATGGTTTGGGGGAAGGGGGTCCCACAGGCACAGTGGATAAAGAGTGCAAGAAGCTAGAGGTAAATGCAGGCAGTTGATCTTCCCTGCTTAAACAAAAAGTAAAAAAAAAGCTGAATTTAGTTTTCCTACATTCTTCATGTGACAGGCTTTCTTTGAATATGATACCAAGTACATCCAAGTATTTTGTTGTCCCTCTCCATAGAAGGTTGATGTAAACATCACACTACAGGGGTTCCAAAACAATGTTGTCATGACAGGCATGGATGCATTACATGCTTTCCTACAAGACCGTCACCAGTTAAAAATATTTTTACAAGGTTCTCACAATATTAAATAAAAGGGGAAGTCCTGTACATGAGCAGGGCCTCTCCATCAATTGTCAGGCGAAACAACTGGAGATTATAGCAGCTATTTCACGCCTTTATACAAATCGACCCTACACTGGTGTCCTTGTGCTGACCACTACAAGCTCCCCAATGCTGACACAGGTTGTTTATTGCAAAAATGGGTGATGTGCACTAGCAGTCACACAGATTTCAGTGTTCCTTGCTCATTCTCACTACACTGCATGTTAACACATCTTACAATATTAACTGTAAAATTGTTGCATTGGAGGTTATTTACTAAAGGAAAATCCACTTTGCACTGCAAGTGCACTTGAAAGTGCACTGAAAGTGTACTTGGCTGTAAAGTCGCTGTAGATCCGAGGGGGACATGCAAGGAAAATAAAAAAACAGCATTTTAGCTTGCACATGATTGGCTGATAAAATCAGCAGAGCTTCCACTCATTTCAGATCTACCCCTTAGATTTAGAGCAACTTTACTTCCAAGTGCACTTTCAATGCACTTTCAAGTGCACTTGCAGTACAAAGTGGATTTGCCTTCGTAAATAACCCCCTATGTGTTTGCAGCCTGCGTTTTGGATTGTCGTTAACTTTCTATTGACACCTGCCTCAGATCACAAATGGAGTGTGTTTTGCATGCAGTCTGAATCACACAGAAACGCACAGCGCGTTCCTGCGCGATTCATATGTGGGCATAGTTTGAACTGGACCTTAGGACTGAAGATGAGACATATTTTCACTCAAAAGAGATTCACAATTAACAAAGGGAATCGGGAAAATTTATGAGCCCAAAGATTCAACTATTCAAGTTTTTTTTGTCAGTTGCACCAAAGATTTAAAAGAGAAGTATGAAAATTCAGTTTTTATAGGAATTATACTTACCTAGGTGGATGCAGCATCTTTTAGACCCTGGATGTGTCATTAAAGAGAATCTGTCACCCAAAAAAATCATCACGTAGGGGACTTTTTGTCCCTTATGTGATGAGAGAATTACTTTTTTAATTGTAAAAAATGAAAGTTACACCAAAGCACATGAAATCTCCCCTCCCCCCCAAAAAAATGAGCCCCACATATTTGCATGTACAAACCTAAAACGCACACGTCGGGGTGCCTACACCTGAAAACGTTGATTGCACATGTTACATATCTCTGCACACACTGGAATAAGAGCAATAATTCTAGCCCCAGACCTCCTTTTTAGCAATAAATAAAGCTTTGTTAGATTATGGCTCCTAACTTTTTTTAGCTCAGAATGCTAATTTGTAGTCCTGTGAGCCTCCAGGTAATTGACCAAATCTGGTCTCCAAAATAGTATATCTTTGCAAATGATCAGCTGCTAACGTTACGCATGTCTCATAACCATGCAAAATAGTTAAACCAAATTGTACACACGCTGCGCTTATCAAAATAAAAAATAAATTTTTTATTTTCAAATCACCCCCTGATGAAGATACGAAATACCCCTTGTATCGAACACGCATAGGGGAAGGGGACAGGAGGGAACGTTATACATACAACCTGTTGGGACAGATTAGCACGCGACCCCATACCGGCCGCTGTTGCCCATTCGTCTCTGCTGTTTTAGTGTGGCGCCCTTAAGCGCCTTGTTACTGTGAGTACCCATTGCGGGATTTGTTTATGATTTTAATAAATTTAGTACATACTGCACCATGAAGTCCTTTTTATGTTGATATATTGAGGTACAAACGGGACTGCTGTGAGGAACAGAGGCACCAGTGCAAATCTATCCAGGACCCTGCATATAACATCGAACCCAGAGAGGTTCTAAGGCGCATTCTGACCAAGCTTAATTGCAAGGTCACACGCCCTAAGGTGAGGGGCTATCACCTGGGGGGGAGCACTTGTATGAGCGCACAGCACTTTAGTTTGTGTTCACCATAACACATGAATGGATTGTGGAAGATCTGTGGACTGGTAATTTGATCATTGCACAGCAACACAGCACTGAATTGCATAGAATCACATGGAAGCAACACCAAATCGCATGGATGCGTTTTTTTGTATTTTTTAACTTTTTATTGTTTGAACATTGCACTAACACCATATTGCATAGATGCAGCACTAAAATGCATGGATGCAACACTAAATCAGACTGTTAATTTAATAACTTCACAGCAACACAGCACTGAATTAAATATAATTACATGGATGTAGCACCAAATCGCATGGATGCGTTTTTTTGTATTTTTTAACTTTTTATTGTTCAAACATTGCACTAACACCATATTACATAGATGCAGTACTGATATGCTTGGATGCAGCACTAAATCGCATGGATGTTTGTGTTGAATTATCTATTAATGTTTTAAAATTGCACAAGCTTTATGGAATATTTGCAATACACAGGCTTATTGGAGCACTTTTACCTATTTATTCATTCATTGACATTTATTGCACATTAATGTATAGTATAGTATTAATAGTTATTAATACATTTTGTATATGTTAGGCACAATATCACTTTATTAATATTTTAGTGGAAATTTCTTATTTTTTATTTTGATAAGCGCAGCGTGTGTACAATTTGGTTTAACTTTTTTTAGCTGGCTGCTAGATTCAAAGCAAATTTGTCAAGCTCTAGTCCAAGTAAATCATTGGGCAGATTATAAGAAAATTGGATCTGGAATGGCCTAAACCTCTGATATATTTGTCCAGTGTACTGTCACCTTAAAAGACAATGAAGTTGTGGAACAGCCAGCCGGCTGAGGTGGTAAGGACTTGTCATATAATGGAATGTACAAATGGTTGCCATAGACTTAAGTTTAACTCCAGCCATAAAATAAGGCTACTGACCATATTAAAGCTGTCACACGCTGTGTTATACAGAGCAGCAGCTGTCCTTTCCCCTTGTAACAGATAGTACAATACTTGAGGTGCTTTTTCTGAGTACATATGGGGATGGCCATTTCTCTCCTGCATGCCATGTCAACAAGGTCACCTTTCTGCATGACAAGGGTCTGAAATGGTTAGAAAGAATTATTCTTCTTTTGGGACCAATTGACCTGTGACCAAGCGATAGTAAATGATGCAATTAGGCAAGCTGTGCTGATGCTCTTCGACAGCTGTATGTGTCTTCATTTTAAAGTACTCAGCTTCTGTTTGTTAGCTGTTTAGTCCATGATAGACAACAATATTGCATTTAATAAAGCAGACATGCACTTTTAATTGGACATATTAGTCAAATGCTCACATTTTGTGATTTAACCATTATAGAGAATTAATGGCAGTTTAGGGGGTTACTAAGCCATCTGGTGCAAGTCAAGTGACCAGTACTGGGACACTGGCCTTTTGGCATTTACCTAAGAGGAGATTTGGTGATCACTGGATTGCTCAGCTCAGCTGCTGGATCTAGGGAGGCCTATCAGAAGATTACAGTAAAAGTTGTGTAGATGACCAGGATCAGAGGCCTTTTGATGATTTAATCTATATTTTTTCTAACATTTGTCCAGATTTCTGTGTGGAAAGCACTAGTTCTCAGTCAGGATGCGAAACTGGTTGGTGGCACTGTGGTTTGTCTGTTGGAGCTGGTGCAATGCTTGTGATTCCATTTAACTTCCACCTAAATGAAAACAAATCTGTTCTGGAATATATAGGCTGTCACTGATGACCACCTTTTAAAATAATAACATTTTCACAAGATATCATGTAAACCCATATCTGATGAAGCTGCCCCAAGAAAAAAAAAAAATCTCCTTTATAACAAAATATACTACAAATTATTAAAGTTCCCCAAAAATTGTTGTTCTTTTAATATTACCTGACCTTATCTCCTCAGCCAAGAAAGTTATCCTGAGGTTCTACTTACTTTCTACCTGTCAAATAATTCCATCACTTTGGAAATCCACGGATACACCGTCACAGGCCAAATGGTTTGATACTCTCATTATTGAAATAAAACGGCTATTGGCAATGGATCTTAAAATGTTTGAAACCTTCCTGACAACCTGTAAACCATAAATAATACGTACAGATTTTTTCTCCCTCTTTACCAATAAAAGCAAAGGTAGAACAATTTGATTTGTCTGTTCATTGAGGAACACAGAGCTATTCTAATTCTTAACCTTATGGGTTATACTCCCCTCTTCAGGAAGATTGGACACTGGAAAACAAAAAATGTTAACCTAACAACTAACCATCATTTCTCAGTTTTTTTGCTAATGTCTTAGAATGTTGCATTTCTTTTCCTCATTGCTGCAAAAACATTCTATCTATATTTTTATTGGACTTTTTAATGTAATTTACCCTTCAATCAAGATTCTCTGTACATCATGATTATTTTTCTTTGGTGGCATCTATCAAGACTTTCAAATACGCTGCTTGAGCTGGTCTCTATTTAGCAGCTATTAGGGCTGGTGTATCCTTAGCAAAACCTTTGGAGACTGTACCTGAACCCCGTTAGACTTATGCATGGGGGGCTAATATGGAATATGAACTTTGAGCACTGGGCTCTACTTTTCTGACATTTTCCAGACCTATTTGTACTGAGTTAGTTTGCTGCAGAGAGGTCTCCAGGTACAGAGCCAATGCACAGCCTCTGGTTTAACCCAGTCACTGAACACTCACGTAGTGAGCAGTCCTCTGGATATGGTGAGGCTAACCTGAATGTAACCTTTGGCCACTGGGCTCTGCATTTTGGCTGTTTGTAAACCTCTGTGCACTGTGCTAGTTAGCTGCAGGACACTCTCCAGGTCCAGAGCCATTGCACAGCCTTTGGTGTTACCCAGTCTCTGAAGACTCACATAGCTGGTTGGGCTGAATAACAGGCTAACTTTACAGTTAGTACCGTTAGATGGCAATTTAAATTTCCCACCATCGCTATCTTTCAGTGGTAACAGTTAAGGCTGGTAGAACTTAGCACTAATGTCATTAGGTGAAGTGTGTGCAGGCACTATCCTCACTCTTCCTCCCACCTTTTTGAGCCAACTTTACGCTGCTGTTTTTGCTATTGCAGTACTTTATAGATCCACTAATCTCATTTCGTGACTTGGTCCCCTACAGATGTCTACAAACCTCAACTTTAACTGCCCAAGTTTATGAGAAAGCAAGGCCCTATTGCTATGTCTGATTCAGATTTAGAGACTTTAAGGCCTTCTCATGAAGAGCCCATATTTTAGCAAGTTCCATACGACTCAACCTTACAAGGAGCTTTTAAAATTCCGATTGATGCAGTGCATTCTACCCTGCTGTTAGAGGATCAAACGCCAGGCATAGGATGTTTTAGAGCTGTTGCTACAAAGACATTCCTGATACGCTCAGTATGTAAAACCTTCCTCTATGAGGACTGGGAGCTGGGACTCCCGCCAATGTGAAGGAACTTTTATCTTTAAAAAGTGAGCAAACATACCTCCAAACAGGGTGATGTTCATACCTTTAAGGATTTCACTGACAAGTGAATACATGGTACAGCTGTCTATCATTTATTGGCAGTGACTCAAATCACAGATCGTGAGGCCAAAAGTTCTTTGGGTCATATGCTTAGCCCTCCACATGAAATTTACAAAATCCAATTTTGGATATGAGAAGTTGATTGTACATTCTACTGGGTCCCTTATAGGTTTATCTCCTAATAGTTTGGAGTCTTAAGTTTCCTCTTGTAGTTCCACGCTTCAACTTAAAGTGTTTGTAAAGTTTAGTGTTTTTTTTTCCTATAAAAATAATAAACATGTCTGTACTTACCTCCTCTGTGCAGTGGATTTGCACAGAGCAGCCCAGATCCTCTTCTTCTCTGGTCCCTCATCGGTGCTCCTGGCCCCTCTCTCCTGTAGACAGAAAAGATTTTCTCCTGTGCTCGTTGTCAGGTCACCTTGAGGCTAGGTGACAGATGCACTTTGTAGGAGTTGGAAGTGCACCGCTAGGTAGTGGACCCTAGGACTTACTGCTGCGGATTGAACCCTGGGAGGTTCAGGAAGCAGGTCTACTGGATCACTAACACAGATCCCACTGGAAGCTAAAACATAGATTCCTCAGAGCGCGGAGTCTAAGAGCCAGCAGGTGTTCACCAGAGCCTCTAGTGGTGAGGATGGACTGCGCTGCAGTGTGGCTCCAGGTCGCGGCCCCCAGGGTCTCACAGCCCACGCTCACTGTAGACTACAGGAGAAGAGGAAGGAGGCAGCAGGCTGGAACAACAAGGAAAGTAAGGGATAAGCCAAGGTCGGGGCCACAAGCAGACAAGGACAACAGAGTTCACACCAAGGTTCAGGGTCATAGGCAAACAGGGATGGTCGGGGACACGCCAAAGGTCAGGGTCACGAGCAGACAGGAATAGTTGGGAACAGGCCAAAGTCGGTAACTGGAATCAGATGTAGGAAACACAGCAACTACACACGAAAGCTAACACACAATGGTTGATCAGCACCTTATAAAACCAGCCAGGTGTGAGTGGCTGGCCTCTTAGTCTGAACACATGAGGAGAAGGTAAGCTGACAGAGAAAGATTACTGCATAAACATGACACTCGTGCTGGTGGTTTTAGTACAAAGTGGTAGTATTCTCAAATAATATGATATATTGTATCACGCGTGTCCCCTTGCCTGAACTGACTGGGGGAAGTGAGGAAAAGCTGAGTGATAAGGGAGAAAGGAGGCGCGTGACCTAACACATGAATCAAGTTGATAAATAAAGTTTATTCTAAACAAATAAATGAATACAATGAAAATTACTATGTGTTCATAAAAACAGGTTACAATATTCTCAGTTAATAAAATAGTGGAAATTACTATAAAACCCATGCAAGGGTATAGGCTGAATCAATGACTAACACGTTTTGAGGGGATTCCTCTTCATCAGAGCCTTGGAAGACAGAAAATGGTCTGTATCATGTGGTAGGTTTATATAGAGAGTGATGACTGTGTGGGACATGTGTCACATGACAGATGGTGTGTCTCTATATGTGAATTCTCCTCTGTTCTAGTGGTGTTCCCATCCACATCACAACGCTCTCAGCTCCGTATGGTGTGTACAGTAATTGTAGTTCATTAGTTGTTAATGTTGGTCATCTGGACCTGCACACCGGCTGGTGAAGGAGTTGAAGCTTGTGTAAAGTGGCTACATGTCTAAATTGATCGTTGGCTGACCCTGCGATCCTCCTGCCAGAGTGCTGTAGTGTGCTGAATACGACCCTGTGATGGTCTCCCACTCTCCTGTTCAGTGCCCCCCCACAGCTAGCAGCTTGCTATGGGGGCACCTGAGCCGAGTCACAGCTGCCTGTGTCCATTCACACACGGAGCCCCGCTCCCCCTCTCCCCTGATTGGCTAGCTGACTCTGATTGACAGCAACGGCAGCCAATGGGGCCACTGCTGTGTCTCAACCAATCAGGGATGGAGAATCTCGAATGGCTGAGACACTCGCTGGACAGAGAGGGACCTCAGGTAAGTATTAGGGGGCTGAGGGGGTTGCTGCACACAGAAGGCTTTTTATTTAATGCATAGAATTGCGCGGTCATGCAATGCTGTAGCCAAACGAAATTTGTGTCCTTTTGTTCCCACAAATAGAGCTTTCTTTTGATGGTATTTGATCACCTCTGCCGTTTTTATTTTTTGCGCTATAAAGGGAAAAAGACCGAAAATTTTGAAAAAAAACTATATTTTCTACTTTTTGTTATAAAAAAATACAATAAACTCAATTTTAGTCATACATTTAGTCCAAAATGTATTCAGCCACATGTCTTTGATAAAAAAAAATGTCAATAAGCGTATATTTATTGGTTTACGCAAAAGTTATAGCGTCTACAAACTAGGGTACATTTTCTGGAATTTACACAGCTTTTAGTTTATGACTGCCTATCTCATTTCTTGAGGTGCTAAAATGGCAGGGCAGTACAACAACCCCCCCCAAATGACCCCATTTTGGAAAGTAGACACCCCAAGGAAATTGCTGAGAGGCATGTTGAGCCCATTGAATATTTTTTTTTTTTGCCCTAAGTGATTGAATAATGACAAAAAAAAAATTACAAAAAGGTGTCACTAAATGATATATTGCTCACACAGGCCATGGGCATATGTGGAATTGCACCCCAAAATACATTCTGCTGCTTCTCCTGAGTACTGGGATACCACATGTGTGGGACTTTTTGGGAGCCTAGCCGCGTACGGGGCCCCGAAAACCAAGCACCCCCTTCAGGATTTCTAAGGGCGTAAATTTTTGATTTCACTCCTCACTACCTATCACAGTTTTGAAGGCCATAAAATGCCAGGACAGTTCTCCCCCCCAAATGACCGCATTTTGGAAAGTAGACACCCCAAGCTATTTGTTGAGAGGCATGTTTAGTCCATGGAATATTTTATATTTTGCCACAAGTTGCGGGAAAATGACAAACTTTTTTTTTTTTTGCACAAAGTTGTCAAATACTTTCTTCAGTCCTATTCCAGGGACTGATTAGGGGAGGCTGCAACCTGCTATAATGTTGTTATAATATTGTTGCTAGCCTGAGCGCTGAGTTTCTCTATATATATATTTGGAAGATTGATGTTTTCTTTATATATGTTTTTTTTTTTGTTTTTGTTTTTTGTGGACTTTCATGAAGAATTTTTTCCACTGGTTTTGTTTTTATGTTTACACTTGACACTTTGTTGGGACTGTAATCATTCACATTTTTTGTCCAGGTGGACGATTTGAATCAACACTTCTATATGTGATTTTCTATAGGTTTTTTTTTGGTTGGTATGGGATTAAAGCTGGCCATAGACTATACAATTTTCCTGTTCAACTTTCCTTTAGATTTACCAAAACCATATAATATGAGGTCAAACCTAAACCCTTTCAATTTGTATGCAATCAGACAGGCCCTTGCACTACATAGTTGAAGGTAAATCTAAAGGAAATTGAATCAGAAAATTGTATAGTGTATGGCCAGCCTTAGAATCAGTCAATGATTACCACTAATTCCACACCCCTTACACCCAATTTTTCACATGTCAATAGAACAACCTTTCACTGCAATTACAGCTGCAAGTCTCTACCAGCTTTGCATATTTAGAGAGTGAAATTTTTGCCCATTCCTTGCAAAATAGCTCAAGCTTTGTCAGATTGGATGGAGAGCATCTGTGAACAACAATTTTAAAGTCTGGACTTTGACTGGGCCATTCTAACACATGAATATGCTTTGTAGCTCTGTCTGTATATTTAGGGTTGTTGTCCTGCTGAAAGGTGAACCTCCGCCCCAGTCTCAAGTTTTTTGCAGACTCTTAAAAGGTTTTCTTCTAAGATTTCCCTGTATTTGGCACCATCCATCTTCCCATCAACTCTGATCAGTTTCCCTGTCTCTGATGAAGAAAAGCACCCCAACAATATTATGCTGCCACCACCATGTTTCACGATGGGCATGGTGTGTTCAGGGTGATGTGTTAGTTTTCAGCCACACATTGAACTTTTAGGCCTAAAAGCAAAAACACTATTTTGGTCTAATCTGACCAGAGCACCTTCTTCCACGTGATTGCTGCGTTTCCCACATGGCTTCTCGCAAGCTGCAAACTGACTTCTTATGTCTTTCTTTCAACATTAATTTCTTTTTGCCACTCTTCCATAAAGGTCAGATTTGGGGGGTGTACAACTAATAGTTGTCCTGTGGACAGATTCTCCCACCTGAGTTGTGGATCTCTGCAGCTCCTCCAGAGTTACCATGGGCCTCTTGGTTGCTTCTCTGATTAATACTTTCCTTGCCAGGACTGTCAGTTTAGGTGGATGGCCATGTCTTGCTAGGTTTGCAGTTGTGCCATACTCTTTCTATTATTGTATAATGGATTGAACAGTGCTTTGTGAGATAGTCAAAGCTTGGGATATTTTTTTATAACCTAACCCTGCTTTGAACTTCTCCACAACTTTATCCCTGACCTGTCTGGTGTGTTCCTTGGTCTTCAATGTTGTTTGTTCACTAAGGTTCTCTAACAAACCTCTGAGGGCTTCATAGAACAGCTGTATTTATGCTGAGATTAAAATACACACAGGTGGACTTAGTGGAGGTGGAGTCTGCAAAAGACTTGAGACTGGGGAGGAGGTTCACCTTCCAGCAGGACAACAACCCTAAACATACAGCCAGAGCTTCAATGGAAGGTTAAGATCAAAGCATATTCATGTGTTAGAATGGCCCAGTCAAAGTCCAAACTTAAAAAAGAAGTTTTTTTTTTTTTTTGGCCCTTTTATACTAGGTGGATGCAGCATCATTCCGATGCTGCATCTGTCCCTCGCTGCCTCTGCACTGAGAACCGAGCGATCGAACACTGCCGATGGCTCTGTTCTCACAGATCCCCGAGCGGAGAGCTGCTGACTGTCAATCAGCATCTCTCCTCTCTGCTCCTCCACGCTCACTGGAGCGCTGAGCTGTGGAGGGATGGGGAGCGGCCTGTCTCAGTCTCTCAGCAGCTCTCTGAGAGGCTGAGACAGGCATCGGTCCAGGCACCTGGTGGATCCAGACTTTTTTGTTCTGATGATGCAGTGCCCGGACTGATTCTAGTGACGCCAGCAGAGAGCGGAATTCAGACTGCTCCCTGCTGAAAACAGGTCACAGGAATGCAAAATGAATTGCACTCCTGTGACCCATATTAGTAGCCCAGCCACAGGCTCACAATCCAATCTGACAGAACTTGAGCTATTTTGCAAGGAAGAATTGGCAAATATTTCACTCTCTAAATGTGCAAAGCTGGTAGAGACATAAAGAGACTTGCAGCTGTAATTTTAACGAAAGGTGATTCTACAAAGTTTTGACTTAGTGGGGCTGAATACAAATGCATACCACACTTTAGATATTTATTTGTAAAAAGTTTTGAAAACCATTTATCATTTTCCTTCCACGTCACAATTATGTGCCACTTTGTGTTGGTCTATCACATAAAATCCCTATAAAATACATTTACGTTTTTGGTTGTAACATGACAAAATGTGGAAAATTTCAAGGGGTATGAATACTTTTTCAAGTCACTGTAGGAAATATGTCCTGAATGCAGCTCTTTATTTCAGTAAGTAAAGAGATGGTGATAGTTTTTTTTTTGGTTGTGAAACTATGTGAGATCATGGTGAAGAGCATTTTTAATGGGTTTATGTAAAAGGAATTCCCTTACAAAGATTGACCCAGATGATCCTCTTAATTATAGTGTAAACCTGTATATAAAAATGTTTGACCTTGGGACAAGTCCATCTTCTCCTTACTTTTCAATAATTTTTTTAATTAAATTACTTTTGTGGTGCAATTCATGTGCAAATAACATGCTGTTCACAGTGTGAGCCTAGGATAAAAGACCTGCCTAAATCACTTAGAAAGACTTCAGTACTTCAGCCTAAAGGGAGGCACTCGCTCGTCCCCAAGAACGGTAAGTAAAAAAGGGAGAGAAACTCTGATGGTGTAGTAGGATTATGAAAAATTTTGAATCCACTTTGAAGACGTAATTTATGATGAAACATATAGGGCGTGGCTACACATTGTACGCCATCACGCTATAAGCCCCATGTAGTTTTGCACGGGTGTTCGTATGTATGCCGGCATTTTAACTTTTTACTTCACCCATTGTATGATGTAATGTGATCCCTGTTTTTTATGAGGCAATAAAATTTTTCATAATCCTACTACACCATCGGAGTTTCTCTCCCTTTTTTACTTACCGTCCTTGGGACAAGCGAGTGCCTCCCTTTAGGCTGAAGTACTGGAACCATTCCTTGCTGAATGTGGCACATGTTGGCTGATCCAGGCGCTGTTATCCATCGGTCCCAGCAGAGGGCTATATCTGCATGCCTTCATGACCTTGCTATTTAGGAGGTCCAACTTGTCTGGTAAGGGTACATCTTTATTACCCCTTGGATTCACCGGTGGCTTGAAGTTTCTTCACGTCCCTTTCATCTTTTCCCGCTCACATGGGCTACACTGTATGAACTGTGGATATGCGTTTTTTCCTGTGCGATTTTGATTCTCCTTCATGCAATTTTATTTCAAATTTTTTTGCACTTTTTTGGATGGATTGAACTTTAACACTATTATCTGCACTTCCTCACGCATTAAGATTTATATTGTCACTTTTGTATGAATTTGTATGCTTTATTTATTTATTTATTTATCTATTTATTTATTTATTTATTCCATCTGTATTCAATTTTTTCAGCACAAATTCCTTATTGTGTGGTCTAGTGATACATTGTTTTTCATTCACTTGCAGTTTTATTTCAGTATATGATTATTGATTTAGTGATATATATCATTTAATTGCAAGCGCACATTTTTTATATATTTTATATCTTTTAAACTAACATCATTACTGGGCCCTACTAACTGCCACCCCTGTCGAATGAGGCTGTCTCAGTAGCTAATTAGGGCATTATAAAATTAACAGGAGAATGACAGCTGACAAAGCTTCAACCTAAAATCAGACCTTTAGGCCCCATTCACACCTGAACGTTTTGTAGCGCAAAGCTTGAAGTGCCAAATTGCATAGGGAGAAAACATCAATGCATCTCTGTGGTGGTAGTTTACATCTTAACTCCAAAATGCCTGAAGCCAAATGCCAAAAGCTCAAAAAAGTTTTGGAGCTGCTTTTGTAGCTTGATTCGGGCAGATTGGTGCGTTTTGGGGCATTTTGAGGCACATAGAATTGGCGCACGCAAAAGCGTGCAGTACGTTTATACGCGTTTTAAGTTGATATGTCCACACAGCAACAAGTAATACAAAAATACCTGAAGTTTAAACGCTGTAACAAAATGTACAAAAATGCACAAAAACGCCCATAAAAACGCACAAAGACACAACACTCTGGTGCGAATACAGTCTTAATAACTATTTTTGGAACTACTTTTCAGGGAGGCACACAGTATAGTGTTTTCTGGATAATGAAGGTAATAGCAGGCATATTGTGGTGTTGGCTGTTAGGAAGAATATTGTTTTGTGTTGACTAAAAAATCAGCAACAGAAAATGAGGGGAAATCATCGGAGACACAGCAATAAAACCATTCTTTTAGAAGATTATTAAGAGTTTGAAATTCCGTTCTGTATCTGTATCCCTTTTTTTTAGTGTGGTGAGGAGTGTCTAGCACAAACATATGGCTAGAATATTCATTTGACAGTCATTATTGGTTAGGGAAGCGAGGTACAGTCAGTGCGTTTTCGGGGGATGTGCACTCTCCTTTAACCTCCCTGGCGGTATGATTATTTCGGATTTTAGGTGCTGAAAGCGGTACAATTATTTTGCATGGAAATTTGGCGTTTTATATTGTAGGTCTGTAATTCTTAACAATAACACACTTAAATCTGTCCAAACAAGAGTCTAGTAGATATCCCAGGTATGATAAAGTTTGAAACACAAAAACATAAATTATAATATACCGTAATAAATAAAAATAAATAGTTAAAAAAAATAAAAATAAATAGTAATAAAATAAATTTCCCCACGATTCACTATCGCTCAATTCTGCAAGTGTTCTGCAAGTGTTCTAATTTACTATCGCTGTTTTCTAGATAGTCTAAAGCCACTTTTGACGAAAAGGGACACTTTTTGGTTGCTATGGACCATCTCCAGTCTCCAGACAGAAAGAACAGTATATATCACATAAAACTGCATGCAGGGCATGGGCAAAGCACTGGGGACAAAAGGGATGTGAAATCATTTCATACAGTACTGTAATCTGTAAGATTACAGTACTGTATGTGTTATGATTTTGACATTTTTTTTAATTTGCCGCCAGGCTCCGCCCCCGTGCGTCGCGCCGCTCACAGGGAACGGAGCCTGGCAAGGAGAGGCTTCGGACGAGGACAGAGCCCACGGACACTGCGGGGGACATCGCAGGATCCCAGGGACAAGGTAAGTAAAGCCACACCAGGATCCTGCGATGTAATCCCGAGTGTGGCTCAGGGTTACCGCTAATGGTCCTGATTTTTAACCCCGAGCCACGCTTGGGAAAACCGCCAGGGAGGCTACGGCTGCTTTAGAGTCAGACCATGTTTCTGTTTCAATAATTTTTTATTGAACAAGTTTTATAAATCAAAGTACAAAAGTAAACCATAGATAAACTTCAATAGTATAAGGGTGCACAACTTGACACAGGGTACAACACAAAGACTCAGATATAAGTACATCAAGGTGTTGAACATGATGAAAGTATGTGCAACCCCAGTTACAATATATATAATTGGTGAGCATTTCTTTTAGAGGGGGCTCTATGTATTCTAAATATCTCAGGGGGTGTGTGTGTGTGGGGGGGGGGGGGGGGGTCTGGAGACAGTTAGGCTCGGTTCACACTGATTCGACATAGGATACAACTTGTGAGACCTCAAGTCGGACAACATATGAAATTCAATGTTTCCCTATGAGAGCCGTCTGATATTGCACAAGTCTGTCCGACTGTAGAAAGGTTCCTGCACTACTTTGAAAAACCAAACATTAGTGCAGTGCTACTGCAAACGCCCCATATTACCTTATATAGTGCAACTCATGTAATTACTTCTCCCCCCCCCCCCCCCCCCCAGTGAGTAGACTGCATTCATGTTTTTGCCACCTAAATGCATTATTTCACATTTTTCTACATTAAACCTCATTTGCCATGTACCGTAGTTGCCCACCCTATTAATTTGTTCAGATCTTCTTGCAAGATTTCCACATCCTGCAGAGAAGTTATTGCTCTACTTAGCTTAGTATCGTCTGCAAATACTGAGATTGAGCTGTTTATCCCATCCTCCAGATCATTTATGAATAAATTAAATAGGATTGGTCCCACGACAAAACCCTAAGGGACCCCACTTTCCACATTGGACCATTCTGAGTACTCCCCATTTATCACTACCCTCTGAACTCACCCTTGTAGCCAGGTTTCAATCCAGATACTCACCCTTTGGTCCATGCCGACAAACCTTAGCTTGTATAGTAAATGTTTGTGGGGAACTTTATCAAGTGCCTTTGCAAAATCCAGATACCTTCCTTCATCTAGATGGCAACTTACCTCCTCATAGAAGGTTAATAGATTTGTTTGGCAAGAACGATTTTTCATGAATCCATGCTGATTACTGCTAATGATAACGTTTTCATTACTAAAATCTTGTATATAGTCCCTTATCCTCCCTTCCCTAACCGCTTCCCGACCAGCCACCGCAGTTTTACTGTGGCAGAATGGTATGGGTGGACGAAGCGACGTTACCTTACATCGGGCACGCGGCAGCAACGATCGGATTAGTTTTAGAACCGATCAGTCTCCAGGCCCAGGCCCGTGATTTCTGGCCTGGACCTGCTGATCAGTCCTGACGAATGAAATCCTTCCCTGCCTGTGTAAACACAGACAGGGGAAGGGATGTCATCTAGCCTCGTGGAACACTTTTCCGTTCCAGAGAGAGGAGAAAGGACATCCAAACGTGAGTTGCACCAACACTGCACTGACACAGTACAAATAGGCACACATTTCACTCCCTGATCGCGCCCCCCCCAGTTAACCTCTTCCCTCCCTGTCACCGTGTCACCCAGTGCAGTTTTCATATTTTTACTGGTGTACTGGTGTCATTTGTGACACTAATCGGCATTGGTCTAGGGACCCCCCCCCAAACCCCCCTAATAAAGGTTTAACCCCTTGATCACCCCCTGTCACCAGTGATCACTGTATTAATGTCACGGGTGACACTGGTTAGCTAGTTATTTTTTAATGGCATCAGTGCACCTGCCGTATATTACCCAATAAAGGTTTAACCCCCTGATCACCCGGCAGTTTTAGCATTAGTCAGGGTCTGCATCATCCCAGGCAGCGTCAGATTAGTGCCAGTAGCGGTAACACACACGCACGCACCATACACCTCCCTTAGTAGTATAGTGTCTGAACGGATCGATATCTTTGATAAGAACTATATTAGCGTCCCCAATAGTTTAGGGTTCCCAAAAACGCAGCCTTAGCGGGATCAGCCCAGATACCTGCTAGCACCTGCATTTAGCCCCTCTGCCTACCCGAGCGCTAACAGTTTTTTTAGTAGCGTTTGAAGCAGTCGCTGACAGTCAGGTGCTTTTTTCCTGTGAGTCTCACTAGTGTACCAGTAAATTTAGAGTCCAAAATGTCCAATCGAAGGTACACTAGTGAAGAGGCCTACACGTTTCTGAGCCTGACAGATGAGAGTGAAGAGGAAGTCACCCATCTGTCCGATTTTGGCTCAGAATACGAACCAGTAGACAGCAGCAGCACCCTGACAGATAGCTCTGATGACGGAGTAGTGGTCCCTACCAAGGTCAGGCATACCCGACCCCGTTCTGCTGTTGTTGAGGTGCAAGAACCGCAGGGCCCTCGTATGGAGCCGAGAGCCAGTACTAATGCCGCTCATCCTTCTGGTGAACTGGCAAGCACCAGCGGCCTAGTACATCCTGGTCGTACATCCAGCACTACAGTAATACGTGAGTCCCATAAGTGCAGTTCAAGCTGGTGAGGTGGCTAGCACATCTAGTGCCCCGCAGTCACCAAGAAGACAAAGACAGGCCTGTCGAGCCTATAGTGCTCATCCTGCTGCATTTTCCAATCCGAATTGGTAGCCCACCACTTCTGCATCACCCGTACTTCCCCCATTCACTGGCCAACCCGGAATTCAAGTGGAAACAGTTGATTTTATGTCACTTGATTTTTATTCGCTGTTTTTCACGGAAGATCTCTATAGATCTATTGTGGACCAAAGCTTTTTGTATGCCGCTAATCCCCAGTTGACCCTTGCCAGAGATTGGAGACCTATTACGGTCTCCAAATTTAAGACCTTCCTGGGCCTATCCCTCCTCATGGGCATAACTAAAAAAAGTAAGTTGCGGTCATATTGGTCCACTGACCTAATTCACCATATTCCCGTGTTCTCTGCCTCCATGGCCAGGGCTAGATACGAGCAGATCTTGCGATTTATGCACTTCAACGACAATGAACTCTGTCGTCCTCTGGGTTACACTGAATACGATCGGCTCCACAAAATTTTGCCCCTCATAAACCACTTCAACTAACAGTTTGCAGCCTTGTTTACTTCCGATCAAGTTGTCTGCGTTGATGACTCCCTGATTACATTTTCTGGCCGCTTGTCATTCAAACAGTATGTTCCCAGCAAATGTGCCAGATATGGGGTCAAGATGTATAATCTCTGTGACGGCAACAGGCAATACATATAGTTTTATGGTTTACGAGGAAAGAGATAGTTATGTAGAGCCGAAGAACTTCCCAGACTACATAGGGCGCGCTGGTAAGATTGTGTGGGACTTGGTGTCACCCTTATTTGGAAAGGGGTACCACTTGTATGAGGACAATTATTACACAGGCGTGACACTTTTTATTCACTTGTTTGATCATGGAATTGTCGCATGTGGCACCGTGCGATCTAATTGTGACTTGTAGATTCCCGTCTTAGGCTGGGGGTTAGAGCCTGCTTGAAGTGTAATAATTTGCTTGCTGTGAAGTGGAGGGATAATAAGAATTTTTTCGTTCTGTCCTCCCTTCACGCAGACATGAAAGTCCAAATTCCTACGGCGACTGGTATTGTGGAGAATCCCCTCTGTGTCCACGAATATAACCTTAATATGGGAGGGGTGGACCTCAACGACCAATTGTTGGCGCCGTACCTAATTACCCATAAGGCCAGACGCTGGTATAAAAAAGTGCCTGTATATTTATTCCAATTGGCTCTGCTGATGCTTGTGTGCTATACAAAGCTTCAGGATGAACTGGATCCTTCATTAAATTCCAGGAAGAGATCATCACAGCCCTTCTGTTTCCAGACGGTGCTCTGGCCCAACTTCTCAATCCAAATGCAGTGAGCTGGCTGCATGGGAGGCATTTTCCGTATGTCCTCCCTGGTACCCCTACCCAAAGAAATCCCCAAAGAAGGTGTCATGTCTGTAGAAAGCACGGATTTAGGCGTGACACCCGCTTTTATTGTCCCTCCTGTCCTGACCAACCTGTTCTTTGCATTGCTGAATGTTTTCACACTAGTGGAGTATTAGCGTAGGGTACAGCATTGCACAGTCCTAGGGCACACTTCCACAGGGTGTCGAAAGATGAGATGGCCATCACATTTTGAGAGATCCTAATCTGGAACGTTTACAGTTTATATAAAAGTGTAACTATGTTTTATTGTATTTGCTTTGCAGGAATGCTATGTCTTACTGTTATACTGTAATGTTACTTTGTTTTATTGTCACCCATCATTTGCTTAGCAGGTACGCCATTCAGCTGCAGCACAGGTTTATTTATTCTGACAGCAACAGCGTTTGCTCCCACAATACGTAAAGCCATGACTCCAGCGCTGTAGGAGTTGATATTACCACCACAGTTAAAAAAAGAGCATATATGCTGAAGCATGGGGGCAGGGGTGGAGAAGCGATTTGCCCCTAACATTAGGGGCGGATTGCCCCTATGCTTTGGCATATATTTTTTAGGCACAGATTGCGTTAAAAAAGGTTTTATTTTTACTTATGATTTCACTACCTCAGTTAAAACAAAAATGGTGCATATAACATTAGAAGTGGGTGGATGAAGGGGCGGTATTCTAATGGTGGGCTTACCCACTGATCAATCTTTTTTTTCATTCAGCCCACAGGCTGAAAAAAAAGAACATTACAATATATGCCCAACAAGGACCAGCAACATACTGGTATGTTGCTGGAATTTGAGTGGTTATACCAGAATGATGCCTGCAGGTTTAGGGAATCCCCCTGATGAAGACATGTGACCCTATGTCGAACACACGTAGGGGAAGGGCCAGGACGGAGCACGGAGCCTTTCACTCCACTGAGATGCGATACACAGCTTATCCCTCCTGACAGGCAAACTTTGAGGCAAACTTTGGAGACTGTTATCAGATTGGTGCACTCACGCACCTTGCAAATGTGAGTACCCTAATGTAAGGAGCTTTTATTCTAATAAATATTTATAAACGATATCACACTATCCAGTTTTTCTTTTCCTTTATTCCTAACTGTGGAGTTGCTGCTGAAAACTGTGTATCTGGATTCCATCACTGAGCCGTGGAATGGCTCATAAGCATGTTTAGACTCAGTCTCACAGCTGAGTCGCACGCTCTGAGGTGAGCGGCTGTCCCCGGGGGGTCACTGGATGGCACTTGAGCATGGAATTCTGAGCACTAAGCACTAAGATTAATGCACGCACGTTGGATTTTTTATGAACTGTTTTTATGGACTTTATGTGCATTTCTTTCATATATTGGACTTTAATAATCACATACCACATCTTGGATTTGATATTCACACTCATTGTGTGGCACTTGGCACTTTGTTGTATTTTGCATTTATCACTGTAATATATTTATTAATATTTTTTTTTCACAGTAAATTTCAGACTTTTTTCATCCATTATATATACAGGTAGTAGTTCAGTAATCGCTACTCTCATTCTAATGGTATACATCTAGTATATTATTTACACATTGCACTTTAAAATCACTTTTTTTTTATATATATCCTTTGTGCCTTGCTGTGGCTGGATAAGCCGCTTATGCGATATTTTCAGTATACCTCATATGCATTAATAATCTCCAGATTGATATTTTCACCTTAGCGCAGCGCATCTTTTGTATACATTGTATTGCACGGCATATGAAACGTGTTCTGGGCGGGCAGCTAGGTGATTTCCACATTTGAGGCAATATACCATTATGACTCGCAAAATCCCCTTTTATCTGACTTCACATTGACAGATCTCTTGTGTACCGACTTGGCTAGTTCTCCTGATTACGTTTGTCTGCTGCCCGCCCTGACCTTGGCTCGTTATCCGGCTCTCCTTTTGCTCCATCCATCTGAATGGAAAACTGTTAAAGCGGGAGTCCGGCGACCAATCTTTTTTTTTTTTTAGGTCATTGAGACACTTTGCTAATGCCAAAATAATACTCACAGTTTGGGTGTAATATTTTCGCCTCTGTCTGTTTTCGTACTGAAGAATAACTTAAAAAATGTGATGCTGGCTGTTTCCATCTTGCTTGTGGGCATGTCAGGCATTGATTTCCTGGATGCGGTGAATGCTGTTCATTCACAGCTTGTGGAAGCCTGACACTAAGCTCCCAGGAGACAGTGCAGCGCCGGGGAAAGGCAATAAACATGCCTACTCCCATGGGAGGAGAGACAAGAAGTGTCACGATAAAGTACAATATAAAGGTAATTACAGCGATAACATTTTTTTTTTTGTGGCATTTGAACATCTATGCAATTAACTGAAGGGGGTAAGATTAAGTTAAAAATTTGAGTGGAACCCCGCTTTAAAGCCCAATTCCAGGCAGAAAAAAGTTTTCCCTTGCAGTGGGACTGTGTCCACACTGCAAGGCTTAACTGCTTGCTTTTGTCTAGGGGGTTGGAGAAAGGAGATGTACTTACCTAATCATCCGATCTTCCCCACACAAGACCAGTCCCTGCTGATTCTGTCACCCTATCCGTTATCTAGTGGTTTTGTGCGGTAGACTGTTCCTGACATCATCAAACCCATAGACCTGTTCTGTATGTGAGGGCATCAGGATCATGGGGGGGGGCGCTGCTGGAGCGGAGGATCGGGTGAGTATAAGCTTTCTGGTCACCCCTGGACAAAACGAGCAGTTAACCCATGCGGTTCAGGCACAGCCAACTGCATGGGTAAACTTTTCTTTTGCCCGGTGTTGGGCTTTAAAAGGCCTGTTGGGACAAGATCAGTTATTCACACAAAGGAAATTGTACACCAATGCATATTGATAATTTTGTTTCAGAAGAAGATCATATTTAAATGTGCATTAAAGCAGTGTTCCGCCTGGGAAAAAAAAAAAATTTAAGTCAGCAGCAAGCAACAAATACAGAAAGCCTTGAATAAGAAAAGGCAGGAGGCACAATGGACATGGGCCAGATCGGCACAATTGATGCAGTGGCCAACCGAGCCACATCGCCAAGCGCAGCGACTGTCTGAATCGCATCACCGGAAAGTCCTGAATAAGAAATAACAGAAAGTTCAAGGGCATGGGCTGGACTGGCATAACTGATACAGTGGCCGACTGGGCCGCTTCGCCAGGTGTAGCGACTGTCTGAATCGCACCACCAGGCGCAGCAACTGTCTGAATTGCATCACCAGGTGTAGCGACTGTCTAAATCGCATCACCAGGTGTAGCGACTATCTGAATCGCATTGCCAAGCGTAGTGACTATCTGAATCACATTGCCAGGTGTAGGGAATGTGGAGGCAAGTTAGCCTGGCTGTGCGTGTTTAAGGGAGTTTAGTGACAGGCAAATGTAGGGGTAATCCAGGAAGCTTGACTTCTGAGGATTTAGAGGAAGTTTCCAAACAGGGCTCAAGACTACGAGACAACGGATAAGCTCGGTTTCTAGGAGGAGAGGGTTCAGGCTGTGGCGTTTGGCTGGAGAGGTGGCCTGTAGAGAATTCAATAGATTTGTCAGCGTCTTTTGTTATAACAGAATCATATAAAGGTACATGGTTATGTAAACTAGTCACCTTTGGAAATGTTGTCATGATCAGGATCTGAATAGGACTGGAATAAAGGCACGTGACTGGTACTGGCCACACAAGAGTTATACATGGGCAACTTGTTAGTGGTTTTAATGCAATTCTTGATGCAGGTCTGGAACCAGGACCCAATCTCCTCTGCAGCCCAGTCTATGTGCGGGTTGTGAAATTTAAACCAGGGATACCCCAAGATAAGGGGATAAGCAGGAGAGGAGATCAGGTAGAAGCTGATTGTCTCCCTGTGAAATTCCCCAATGGTCAAGGTAATAGGTACTGTACACAAGGTCACCAGACCCATGGACAAGGGGAAATTATCAACGCCTATGACTGAGAAGGGTCTGTGCACCTTATTCACCGGAATCTGTAGACTGTGTGCTAGGTCCCTATCAATGAAATTACTAGCAGCACCAGAATCAATGAAAGCGGAGAGGCAGTGAGAAAATTTGGCAGAACTAAGTTGTGCAGGAACAAATAAGCCATTTCTGATGGAAACAGACGCAGTATGGTCTATGGAAGCAGACCCCACCCGCACTAGACTCTTGGCATTTCTCAGCTTATTAGGACAGCTAGCGACAAAGTGGCTGTGGTTGCCTCAATGTAAGCAGAGATCCTGAGATCTTCTTCTAGCCTTTTCCCCAGAGGATAAATGGATAGCGCCAATTTGTATGGGCTCATCCTCCTGGGGAGGCTGAGAGGGCTCAGAAAAAGAAGAAAAGGTGGGCAGCGTATTAGGGGGCAAAGAAACAAACCTCTCTGTACGCCTTTCCCGTAAACGCCTGTCTATACGGATGGCTACTTGCATGGCTTCATTCAAAGACTTTGGTTCAGGGTATTGTACTAAAGAGTCCTTGATAGAGTCTGATAAGCCTAACCCGAATTGGCTTCTTAGAGCGGGGTCATTCCACCCTGAGTCAGGTGCCCAGTGGCGGAAATCAAAACAGTATTGCTTAGCGGTGTGTTTACCCTGATGTGATTACCTAAGATTAGCTTCTGCTGAGTGGACACTATCAGGATCATCATAGAGTAACCCCAGAGCCTTGAAAAATTCTTCAACTGACCCTCTGGCTGGGTCATCTGTGGAGAGACTAAAAGCCCAAGACTGGGGATCCCCCTACAACCATGTAATGATCGGGCTGACCCGCTGTGCTTCAGAACAAGAGGAGTGTGGCTTGAGCTTAAAGTTAAGCATATAACTATTTTTAAAGTTAGAAAACACATGGGGGTCACCAGAAAAACGATCAGGCGGATTAACTTTGGGCTCTGGCTCCTGCGTTACTGCTGGAGGTGTGTTTACACGCAAAGACAATTCCTGGACCTGGCGTATCAGTTTGCACATTTCCTCAGCATATAAACGGGCCTGTGCAGAGTCCATCTTGACAGAAAATTTTGTTAAAGGCTTGTAATAATGTCATGAATGTCACATCTACCTCAATGCAGGTGGTCAGACACTATAGCTAGCTACTGTGTGCTTCACCTATAGCAGCCCCCTTTCCCTTAAGACAAGCAGGCCTACTGGCACTTGGTTGCCCCCAGGACTTATACACAATGCTATAGTACCTGGCCACCACACTAGGGCAGACGCAAATAGAGCAAACAACAGACTACTTGCAGTTTATCAGACACATAGCGTGGTTCTAAGACGGTCCAGGTAATAAGGCAGGTGTGAGTTCAGGGAATAGACCAATATCCAGTCCAATGACAGTCTAGGTAATAAGGCAGGCTGAGTTCAGGGAATAGTCCAATATCCGATCCGGGTCATACACAGGGAAATTCAACAGCAAAGCAAGACAGACAAATGGGAGGCTTTGAACAGGAACAATGCAGGTAAATGTCTCTATCACAAGAGAGGGAAAGAGTGTTTGGTTTACTTATATCAGGTGATTGATCAAATCAATCATCTTGCAGGTGAACACAGACAGGGGAAAAGCAACAGCCAACCCACGGGTGCTGGAATGAGGAACAGGGGCACTAAGCGATCATGACAGATACTTACATGTCCAGGGGTCCAGCGATGTCGGCACCCAGCCAATTTTCCGATCGGCTGTCGGCTGCTGCCATCTCCACTAAGGGAAACAGTCAGTGAAGCCTTTAGGCTTCACAGCCGGTTCCCTACTGCGCACGGCACTTTCTAATTGACCCGGCGGCGGAGGAAGGAGGAGGGGGGCCAAACTTCCGAGGAATGGCACCACAGTGCCGTCTCCCCGGAAGTGGAGAAGGGTACCTGTCAAAAACAGGTACCCACCCCCACCCCCCGAAAGGTGCCAAACGTGGCACCGGAGGGGGGGAGGAGACATTAGCTGAGGTTCCACTTTTGGGTGGAACTCCGCTTTAAGGAAAAAAAGACGAGCTAAAGTAAATCTAAACTGGCTTGAGATGTTTCTACAAGTATTAATCTTCACATGAATCCTTGTGTAGACCCAAGTTTTACATGAGGTCTAGATAAGGGTTAGGTCACCTTTAAAAAAATAAAAAATAAATTACTGTGCAGTCAAGTTGCCCCAGTAGTGTAAAAAAACATTGTGAAGCTTAGAAAAATGTAGCTTAATTTACATGACATACCGGTAGGCCAAGCTCTGCTTCATCAAAGCCTTTCCAAAAGACTACCATGTTGATGATCTGCTCTGTCCTGGCATAGAAGCTGGGACATGTTGTCAGTTGAGTGCACCCCAGCATCACGGGGACAAACACTCCCTCTTGTTCACAAACTGGCACATGTGCTCTCACTCTCTCTGTCACAGCAAGACTACAATCATGATCAGCATTTGCCTGAAAGAAGCTGCATGAGAGCAGGGAACAGAGGCCACATATGAGCGGGGAACATCTGACACAGAGTTATGTTTAGGATGCTGAATCAAGTGGTGTTGAATTCTGTAAATGCAAACAATGCTTAGATAAGCAGTGATACAATGTAACCTTGTGACTGGTGAGTTCTCGGGGATATTCATTCACTCTAATGTAAGATTAGCTGCTTATATCACAATGTTTTTCTACCTGTCTTGCAGTCATTCAGATATGGGAAAATATGGCCATTGATGACAACTGTCCACAGCCTTTGAGATTTATGGAGAGAAAGGTGGGGGATCAACTTTCATTTGCATATGAATGTGTTGATCGAAAAGGAATTTGGGACTTTAAGTCAGGCAATAAAGTATGACACATTTATTGACTTGGAAATTCAGATACCAATAAATAAAACTCCATGTGAAAATTTAAATTTTCATATGGAGTTTTATTTATCCTACATTTGGTAACTAGAATGCGTTGCTATAACAATTGTATGTAAATACATGAATTGGTTTCTAATTATCTATGTATGTAAGTATATATAGTATATGAAATGGCTTCACAATTGCAATGTTTGTCAAACGCTATATGAATTTCCAAGACAATAAATATATTGTATTTTATAATTAATAGCTGTCTGTCGATTGCCTCACTTAAAGGGGTTGTAAACCCTCGTGTTTTTTCACTTTAATGCATCCTATGCATTAGGGTGAAAAAGCACCTGGCAGTGACCTGCCCCCCGTTTTACTTACCTGAGCCCTGGAATTCACACGGCGGAGACGCTCTCTTCCTCTGCCAGGTGTTCTTGGCTCTTGATTGGATAGATTGATAGCAGCGCAGCCATTGGCTCCCGCTGCTGTCAATCAAATCCAGTGATGCGGGCGCCGGGGCCGAGTCCGGAATTCGTGTCTATGTATGCAAATGCTGGACTCGGGAGCTAGGGGTGCTAAAATTAATTGTTGCATTGATGCATCGCGTTTTAGGTGTCCCCGATGTGGCATCGATGCATAAGGACCGGAAAATCGATGTCGGGTGACGTCATGACGACTAGCCCCGCCCCTCCCGGGAAAGCGCTCGGAGCATATTTTTAAAATGATTTTCTTTTAATAAATGTTGTGTTACATATCGATGATGTGCCCTCGCTGTATGTGCTTTTTAAAAAAATGTCACATACCGAATTTCCCCATAGTACGATACGATCCTGCTCATGTGACTCGCAGCCCGTCCCACCCCTCTCCGCTCTCCTCTCCGCTCTCCTGAGTCCTGACGCCAGCGGGGAATTCTCAGTCCCGCCTGCCTCTCTTCTGATACGATAACTATAGTCAGCGGGCGGGACAGAGAATTCCCCGCTAACGTCAGGACTCAGGAGAGCGGAGAGGGGCGGGACGGGCCGGGAGTCACATGAGCTGGATCGTATCATACTACGGGGAAATTCGGTATGAAGTGACATAGTTTTTTAAAAAGCACATACAGCGGGGGCACATCACTCATTGTAACACAACATTTATTAAAAGAAAGTAACTTTAAAAACAGTAACCTTACACCTCTCGCTCCGTGCTGACAGGTCCCTGGCTATCCTGTGCACATTCCACTGTTAACGCCTAGTGTGCTGGAAGGTGCAAACAGGAATGCTAAGGAACTGTCAGCACCAGTGGTGGGCCGTGCATTGTGGTGGTGGGGGGGGGGGGTTAGTGATGGCTGCATTTAATGGGCACAGGTGGCTGTGTTTAACGGGCACAGGTGACTGCGTTTGACGGGCAAAGGTGGCTGCGTTTGACGGGCACAGGTGGCTGTGTTTGATGGGCACAGATGGCTGCGTTTGACGGGCACAGATGGCTGCGTTTGATGGGCACAGTGGCTGCGTTTGATGGGCACAGTGGCTGCGTTTGATGGGGGAGGTTCAGTATTTTCCAGTTTGTTTACACCCCCAAAAAATATTTTGAGTCCTGACGTCAGCGGGGAATTCTCAGTCCCGCCTGCCTCTCTTCTGATACGATAACTATAGTCAGTCTTGAAAGAGAAGCTAGTTTCCCTGCGAAGCTCCCTCCACTCAGACATGATCTCCTGTGTACACAAATTCGGCACAGAGCTGCAGTCTGTCACAAACAGAGTCTCACACATAGAAAGTAAAATGGGGGAGTATGCATCCACAATCAACAATTTAGTGGATGCTAATGAGGGCACAGAGGATGATATAAAGGAGATAAGAGCCAAAATGGCGGACCTTGAAGACAGATCCAGGAGGAATAATGTTAAAAAGAGAGGGGTGCCGGAAACTGTTTTTTTTGTTTTTTTTTAACAATAAAGTTTTTATCAAAGAAAGGATGGCTTATAAAGTTCAAAGCGTACATAAGCACAGCAAATCAGTACATTGAGCATAAACAGTCATGAACTTTCAAGACAAGAAAGGAAAACAAAATAATAAAAACATAACCATATATGATAAACCGGTAGTTAATCTCTTGTGAGGCCCTGGCCTTAGGTCACAGCAAGGCATGCGATCTGATACTTTAATCTTGTTGGCTTATCTGAGCCTGTGGCCAGTACGATGAGCTACACATAAAGGGGGGGAGGAGAAGGAGTAAGGGTCAATGATAAAGGTCCATGGGGAGAGAGCCTAATGACAGATTTATCAATAGAGCGGGTATGAAAGTCATTAGTGCCTATAGAAGAAACAGTGACATCAATCTTATACAGTGTTGAGCGTTCAATCAGTGTTCCAACCTACTAGAGGTGTTAAAGAGCAGTGTTCCACGCTGGGATGATGGTTTCAACCAGTATGAAGTTGTATATATTGGACAGAGTACCGAAACACCACCCAGGGAGACCATAGCTTGTTAAATTTTTCAAAGGATTCCCTAGCAATTGCCATTGTCTCCTCCATTTGATATATATCTCCTATGGAGTGGAGCCATTCGGAGATGGAAGGGATATCCTTCGATTTCCAGTGCCTGGGAATCAGGATTTTTGCTGCATTCAGCAAGTGTCTTGTCAAAGATTTTTTGTAACGTCTCATGGAGCACTCCGCAATATGTAATATGCAGCACATGGATGTGAGAGGGATTTTTGTGTCTGTAATGAGTTTAATCAGTTCACACACCTTATTCCAAAAGGGCCTCAGTAGGGGACAGTCCCACCAGATGTTCAATAATATGCCCTGCGCTTGCTCACATCTCCAACAAGAGTCCGAGGACAGTGGGTACCATTTTTTAACCTTAACCGGTGTGGCGTACCAATGTGTTAATAGCTTATAAGACATTTCTTGCAGTCTTGTACCAATGGAACATTTGTGTGCGAATATTGAGGCTTGTCGCCATTGTTTATTGGTAAGATTTACTTCAAGAGCTTTTTCCCACTGTCCTCGTGCTCCATGGGACTCCCTGTCCCCCTGGAGCCAAGAATACATTAGGGAGGTAGATTTGGCTATTGAGGCTCCTATCGAGGCTCCAGAGAGGCAGACTTATTCAAAGGGAGTGGTGTGTCTGGTTAGCTGTTGTTTAGCCGGAGATGTGTTAATATAGTTGTGTACTTGGCGATAAGTCCAATATGAGAAACAGTTTTGGGGGCTCAAATCTTGCGTCAGAGAGGCAAAGGATTTTAACCTGCCAGCACCAACACAGTGTGTTATTAAAAGGGGCACTTGTTGGTCCGAGGGTGAGGATAATCGTAAATCTATCCCGTGTAGGAAATCTGGATTGCGAGTGATGGGTGTAAGAGGACCTGGGGATGAAGACAATTTGAAGCATTTTAAAGAAGAGAACTGGGGAATTGGCGCTGCCCTAATTTAAATAAATGTTAATTAAAGATCACCGAACCTTAAAAAGTTGTGTATAAAACAAAAATAATTAATTTGTGTGGCCCTTGGGTAGATTTACCCCTCCGTTTGTGCCAAAATAAATAAATAAAAATGTGTTCCTTTAACGTGAACGTGCTAGTCCTCTGTATTGCATAAGTACATTACACAATATATGGGTTTGATTTAGATTTGCCCCACCTCCACTCTTAATATATATCAAACTTATTGAAAAATTGTTATTGAGTAGCCTCCTATAGTAGTAGTGGGTTTTGTAACGAACCACACTAGTTGGGGGCTATCAGTAACTGTGTGAGGTCCCCTTATATCCCTATTATATATGGTGACAAAAGTGCACTGTGCATAAAGTGAAACAAAAGTGCATTAGACCTTTAAAATACTAGAATGCATATAGAATAAATTCATATATAAAAATCCGTAAAAATATAAATCCAAACCATTAACACTCATGTAAAAAATAACGAAATAAAAATACACATCTATGAAAAAAGTCCCTGTGGTGAACCCAAGCAGGGTTAAAAAGTCTTAATTTTTAGAGACAAGGATATTAGAAACGTCAGGATCAGTTGACATGCATATACAAATGCCCAAGGGGTGGTAATAAGTGACTTCCATGCATGTAGAAGCTGGTGACTCCAAGTGCTCCCCCCCCCCGTGCTCCCCCACTCACCAGATTCCGTCACCCCCTAGGGGGTATTAGGCAAAAGAGTGGGTGTCTCAGGATGGCTGCCTTTATTTGAAGCATTTTGTCATCCCGTGAAACGTTTTCAATGTCTCTCCTATAAGGGTGCCGGAAACTGTTAAACAACAGGATCTCCGCGAGTATGTCTCCCAACTTTTTAAAGCAATAATGCCTGATATGACAGAGCTGGACTTTACAGTGGACAGGATACATCGCCTTCCCAAACCAACATATCTGTCAGATAATGTCCCCAGAGATGTTATTTTAAGAATGCATTTCTACCATGCTAAGGAGAGACTGATGACAGCATCCAGAAAGGGGGATCAGATCCCATCACCTTACCTGCAATTCTATGCCGATCTCTCAATATACCCTCCAAAAACGTAGGAAACTCAACACCATCACTAAGGCCCTCAGGAATCATAAACTGGGCTATAAATGGGGATTCCCGACGCAACTGATCGTCACTAAGGAAGGTAAGGAGTATGTGATGGACTCTGTTACCAAAGGCATAGCATTACTCAAAACATGGGGAATCATACCAGAACCCCCTACACACCCACGCCAGAGGAACAGGATTCCAACCCCCGAACCTGAATGGCGCACAGTTGATCACAAGAATGCGCGCACACACAAGTAACTTGGAAACGGGTATTGCTTGAATGCATGAATACCGCTGGGGAGGATTTCCTTCTGATCCAGTCTGTGTTTTTGTTTTCTCCCCACTTTACCTCTGAGTGGCTATAAGCAACTAACTTTATCTATTTTTTGGCTATCAGCCACTGTTATGACTCATTACTGTTTAACCACTTGACCACTGGGCACTTAAACCCCCTTCCTAACCAGACCAATTTTCAGCTTTCGGTGCTCTCACACTTTGAATGACAATTACTCAGTCATGCAACACTTTACCCATATGAAATTTTTATCCTTTTTTTCACACAAATAGAGCTTTCTTTTGGTGGTATTTAATCACCGTTGGGTTTTTTATTTTTTGCGCTATAAAAGAAAAAAGACTGAAAATTTGGTAAAAAAATGAAATTTTCTTTGTTTCTGTTATAAAATTTAGCAAATTAGTAATTTTTCTTCGTAAATTTTGGCCAAAATTTATACCGCTACATATCTTTGGTAAAAATAAGTACAACTTGGTGTATATTATTTGGTCTTTGTGAATGTTAGAGAGTCCAAAAGCTACGGTGCCAATATCTGAAAATTGATCACACCTGAATTACTGACGGCCTATCTAATTTCTTGAGACCCTAACATGCCAAAAAAGTACAAATACCCCTCAAATGACCCCTTTTTGGAAAGAAGACATTCCAAGGTATTTAGAAAGATGCATGGTGAGTTTTTTGAAATTGTCATCTTTTCCCACAATTCTTTGCAAAATCAAGATTTTTTTTTTCTTTTTTTTTTTTTCACAAAATTGTCATATTAGAAGGTTATTTCTCACACACAGCATATGCATACCACAAATTACACCCCAAAACACATTCTGCTATTACTCCCGAGTATGGCGATACCACATATGTGAGACTTTTACACAGCGTGGCCACATACAGAGGCCCAACATGCAGGGGAGCACCTCCAGGCGTTCTGGAGCGCCCAGGCCAATTCTGACATTTCTCTCCTACATGTAAAAATCATCATTTATTTGCTAGAAAATTACATAGAACCCCAAAACATTATATATATTTCTTTTAGCAAAGACCCTAGAGAATACAATGGCGGTTGTTGCAACTTTTTATCTCGCACGGTATTTGTGCAGCAATTTTTCGAACGCGTTTTTTTGGGGAAAGAAACAGTTTTGTGCTTTAAAAAAAACAAAACAGTAAAGTTAGCCCAATGTTTTTGCATAATGTGAAAGATGAAGTTACGCCGAGTAAATAAATACCCAACATGTCACCCTTCAAAATTGCACACTCTCGTGGAATGGTGCCAAACGTCGCTACTTAAAAATCTCCATAGGTGACGCTTTAAAATTTTTTCCTGGTTACATGTTTTGAGTTACAGAGGAGGTCTAGGGCTAAAATTATTGCTCTCGCTCTACCGATCGCAGTGATACCTCACATGTGTGGTTTGAACACCGTTTTCATATGTGGGCGGGACTTACGTATGTGTTCGCTTCTGCATGCGAGCACACGAAAAGGGGCGCTTTAAATTTTTTTTTTTTTTTTTATTGTTTATTTTACTTTATTTATTTTAGTTTGACACTTTTTCCCCCACAAAAAATTTTTTGATCACTTTTATTTCTATTACAAGGAATGTAAACATCCCTTGTAATAGGAATATGACATGACAGGTCCTCTTTACAGTGAGATATGGGGTCAATAAGACCCCACATCTCACCTCTAGGCTGGGAAGCCTGAAATAATAATTAAAAAAAAATGATCACCGCTTCGATCGTAGCGGTGAGTCGGTAGAAGCACCGGAGGGTGGCGGGAAGGGGGGGGCGTCCCCTCTCCCTTCCCATAAGAATGATCAAGCAGTGGAACAGCAGCTATGATCATTCCTATGGTGTAGGAAATCGCCGGCTGAAAAAGCTGATATCTGAATGATGCCTGTAACTGCACCCATCATTCAGATATCCCCGCTCAAAGTCAAGGACGTCATATGACTGTGGGCGGGAACTGGTTAAAAATTGCGGAGTATTGCGGGCTATTGCAGAGTATTGCGGGGTATATTGCAGAGTATTGCGGGGTATATTGCAGAGTATTGCAGGGTATATTGCGGGGTATATTGCAGAGTATTGCGGGGTATATTGCAGAGTATTGCGGGGTATATTGCAGAGTATTGCGGGGTATATTGCAGAGTATTGCGGGGTATATTGCAGAGTAGTGCCGGGTATATTGCAGAGTATTGCGGGGTATATTGCAGAGTATTGCGGGGTATATTGCAGAGTATTGCGGGGTATATTGCAGAGTATTGCGGGGTATATTGCAGAGTATTGCGGGGTATATTGCAGAGTAGTGCCGGGTATAATGCAGAGTATTGCAGGGTGTTATGCAGAGTATTGCAGGGTATAGTGCAGAGTATTGCAGGGTGTTATGCAGAGTATTGCAGGGTATAGTGCAGAGTATTGCAGGGTGTTATGCAGAGTATTGCAGGGTATAGTGCAGGGTATAGTGCAGGGTATAGTGCAGGGTATAGTGCAGGGTATAGTGCAGAGTATTGCAGGGTATAGTGCAGGGTATAGTGCAGGGTATAGTGCAGAGTATTGCAGGGTGGTATGCAGAGTATTGCAGGGTATAGTGCAGAGTATTGCAGGGTGTTATGCAGAGTATTGCAGGGTATAGTGCAGAGTATTGCAGGGTGTTATGCAGAGTATTGCAGGGTGTTATGCAGAGTATTGCAGGGTGTTATGCAGAGTATTGCAGGGTGTTATGCAGAGTATTGCAGGGATGGCTGAGCATTGAGGGATGGATGGATGTGACTGCAATTGTCACTGAGCACCGCTGTGGGCACTACACATGCAGCCCACAGCGGTGCTGCCATCCGATCCCTCCCCCTCTCCCCTCGCACTGTACCGATCGGTACAGAGAGGGGAGGGAGGAACCGGCGTCATGAGATGACGCCGGTCTGTTGACATGTGATCACTCCGTCATTTGACGGAGCGATCACATGGTAAACGGCCGCGATTAGCGGCCGTTTACCGTGATCCGTGATGCGCCGGGTCCTCTGGACCCGGCGGTCACGGAAGTTCTCGGGTGCGCGCCCCAGGGGGCGCGCGAGAGCAGTATTCTGGGAGGACGTCCCACGGACGTCCACCCAGAACTAGCCGACCGCGCTGCAGCCTTCTTTAGGCTATGTGCCCTTCTACCCTCTCAGTCAGATGTGTTTGCACGCCCTCCATGGACAACCAAGAATATCACCAATCCAGTGCCGACGACCAAGGAACATCACCATATGCCTTCTGTCACAATACCAGGGAGAATTCCAACATAAACATCACAGTAAGTGAAACCTTTGCTATATGCAACACTCAGCACTTCCACCAGAGACACAAATGGCAGTAAACTTTTTGACCATAAACTCCAAGGGACTTAACCACCCGGCCAAGTGAAGATCTCTGTGGAAGGAAGCATTACAACACAAATGCGACGTATTATGCGTTCTAGAGACGCACTTCCAGAGCCAATCTCCCCCATGGTGCACGCACCCCAAGTTCCCATTTGTATACCATGCCAACGCAGAAAAAAAAAAGAAAGGAGTGATGATAGCAATAAGAGACACAGAGGCTTTTCGTCTCCATCAGATTACCGCGGACCCACAGGGACGCTACATAATTATGGTTTGTGATATCAACTCTAACACCTACACAGTAGTAAATATCTATGCCCTTAATGTCAGGCAAACCAGATTCCTTCATAGAATAATGAGGAAAGTTAAATCAATCCAGAAAGGAACATTTGTGATGAGTGGCGACTTTAACATCACCCCAGATGCAAACCTGGACTCTACCTCTAAACACAAACGAAAGCCACCATCCCTCAAACCATTGCTGAGAGCCTATGAACTTCATGACGCTTGGAGATGCCTCAACCTGAACAAGAGAGACTATTCTTTCTTTTCAAGTAGTCATAAGTCCTATAGTAGAATTGATTTATTTCTGGTGGACGGAAGGTTAATACTCAAATGTAAATATGCCAAAATAGGTAATGTCACCTGGTCGGACCACACCCCTGTAACGCTAACAGTGGGTGATTCCTCAACCCACAACCCTGCCTTTTTATGGAGAGCTAACCCTCGCGTCTTCCAGGCGGATCTGACCAGGTCATACAGTATATAGTACAACAAATAAAAGAGTTTTTTGAAAATAATCAGAATTCGATCACAGACCCATTCATTGTTTGGAATGCCCATAAGGCTTTCGCTAGAGGTATACTAATACAACAGGGGGTGAGGGAGAAAAAGAAAAGACAGCAGCAAGCCACACAACTGATTTCACAAATTGACACCATTGAAAAACAAAATATGTCTAATCCAACCCAATCACTGACAGCACAACTAACACAACTCCGTACAGAACTCAGACTGCTCTTCCTGGAGGATTTTGAAAAAGCCTCCAGAAGACTTAAACTGTCCTATTATACAAGCGGCAACCGCGCAGGCAAACTTTTAGCTAGTAGAATAAAAGGACATAGGTACAAAACCCAAATTCCACATATCATTCACCCCACTACACATGTCAAACATCATCACCCCCAAGCCATAGCGGACCCTTTCAGTCAATATTATGGATCACTGTATGAAATTAAAAATGTTCAATCAAATGATGAAACCCCTAGCCTCCTATCTCAGAAACCATCCTCAAATATCAGGAATAGAAGTGGGGGGGGGGGGAGAAACCACACCATAAGTCTCTTTGCAGACGACATAATATTAATGGTTACGAATGTAGAGGAATCCCTAGCTACAGTACATACCGCTTTACAATCATTCAATGGAGTTTCATACTACAAAGTTAATAAGACCAAATCATACATCCTAAATCTAGGCATTCCTGAGGGGACCAAAAAAAAGTTAGAACAATTCCCATACATATGGAAATTAGAAGGCATCAAATACCTGGGTATTACATTGACCTCCAAACTAGCAGATTTAATACCTGCTAATTACACACCTTTCTTGAAAACATTTGAAGCTAAACTAAATAAACTAGCCCAAACAGAATTGTCATGGCTAGGTAGGCTAGCGGCCTTCAAGATGCAAACATTACCTCAATTATTATACTTATTTAGAACTCTTCCAGTACCACTACCAAACTCTTACTTCCAAACCTTACAATCAATGTTAAACATATATATATGGCAAGGGAAAAAAGCAAGATGTGCCTTTAGCAGACTAATCAAACATAGGAAAGCGGGCGGAGTGGGCCATGTACACTTGCAGGACTACTACTTTGTGACTGTTCTGGCTCAACTCCAACATTGGCTGTCACCCGACTCTAAAAGAATATGGAAGGAAATAGAGCAAGCACAGATAAAAAAGGGAAACCTAAGGGACTTTCTCATGACAGCCCTACACAACATCTCTCTAGACGTTACATTAGCACCTCCCATCCTGGCGTCAATAAGAGCCTGGATCCATCTAGTCAAGTATCAAAAATGGACAGGAAGATTATCTCCACTAAAAATCCAAATTTCCGCTATTAAACACCTAATACCGGATATAAATCTGAATACTTGGAAAAATAAAGGTATTACAACCTGGAAGACATATTAGAAGATACAACACTTAAACCTTTTCAAATCCTACAACAGGAATATCAACTGTCTTCTAAAGAGCAATACAAATACCTACAAATAGCACAACTTTTAAGGAAAAAACCTCAGATACAAGTTGAACTACCTCAAAAAATAACCCAATACTATTAACATAACACAATCACGCCTAAAGGTATCTCACTCATATACATGGGACTCCAAGAAAAAAGTGTCTGCGTGAAACCCCAATCCATGTTAGCCTGGGAACAGGAATTAGGAGACACATACATTCCCCCAACATTGGGGAAAAAAACCTTTAGACTTATATACTCCTCTACTAAAAGCACGAATTTATGGGAAATGCAACAAAAAATAACACTACGCTGGTATTTAACCCCACACCGTGTAACCAAAATCTACCACAACGCCTCCCCAAACAGTTGGAGGTCTTGCGGTGGTACAGGCACATTAATCCACATATTGTGGTTTTGCCCTAAACTGAAGGCACTATGGACTCAGGTTGAAGGCCTTGTATATACAATCACAGGTATAGATAACAAACTACAACCAGGAAAGGCCATATAGTCACTCAAATTAGATTCCGTACCTCCAATGTATAGTAATGTGGTGTCACACATTTTGCTAGCAACTCGATTAGCAATCCTTAGACACTGGAAGGAAGTCAAAGTCTCATCAATAGAAGAGGTAATAAATATGATTCACACACATAGCACCTTTGAGATACTACACTCCTCAGCAACGGGGAACTACACCAAAATGTGTAGGGTATGGGCTTCTTGGACTGAAAAGTACTTGAAATTAGTAGATTAACGATATATTGAATTGCAATAAACCATCAAGCAACACTATGATGGAAATGGGTAGAAGAATGTTATTGCTATTGTTCGTGTTCTTGTTCTTTTTCTAGTTAATTCCAAGCTGACAACTTTGGTTTCTATAACATTAGAGAGACAGTCAGGTTGACTATGTGAAACTGCTAGGTCTTAATAAATGGAACTAAGAGACGGCCGAAGCGACCATGAGAGAGATCACAGAGGGCCAGACTTACAAATGCATCCCAAACCAGGGAAATACCAAATAACCCTAGCAAAATAAGAGAAGGTATAATTAAACGAATAAACACATTTATCTGAAAAATAGTAATACGAATCATATAGAACCAATGTATGACAGAAATACTGTTGGAACATGTTTCTTTTCTTTTCTTTTGTAAACTGAGAAATTCTTCAATAAAAAAAATTGAAATAGTCAGATCATTGGGATACACATAAAGGACAAAGTTAAACTACTGCAATACCAAAAAAGGTTATATGCACATAGCAAAACTGGAGCCACTCCATATATATGTCGTTACAGGAGGCAGATCATTAAAAAGGTTATATATATATATATAGCAGAGCAAGAACCACTTCATATATAGATAGATATAGTTCGGCATATATTTAAAGCGGGGGTCCACCTATCTATCGTTTTTTTTTTTTTTTGAGTTCATTCACAAACTTTTCTTCTCAGCATTACATACTCACATATTGTGTGTAATATGTCCGCCTGTGTCAGATTTCATCGGAAAGAATAACTTATATTATTCACTGCAGGCGGTTTCCATCTTCATTGTGGGCATTTGAAGCCCACAAGCATTTATTTTCTGGATGCGGTGAATGCTGTGCTCCCAGCATTCACCGCTCGTTCCCGCACATGCTCAGTGGCATCCTGGGAAGCCTGAGACTAGCTCCCAGGAGTCTGGGAGAGGCTAGAAACACGCCTACTCCCACGGGAGGAGAACCAGGAAGTGCAAAGAAGAATAGAAAAATAAAAGGTAATTACGGCGATTTAAATTTTTTTAAATGGCATGTCAGCATCTAGGCAAGGAAGAGAATACATACAGATATTGTTCAAAATTTGCGTGGAACCCCGCTTTAAGTGCATTCAAGCAGTAGTATAATGGTGGGCACTTCCTGTAAATAAACTCTAGACATGTATCATGCTTTATACATGAAAATGACAAAAAGGGGAGAAAAGGGGAACCTCTTCAGATTCAATTCACATACTCCTGAGGTAAATCAGGGAAGAAAGGGTCTGAAATTGAATGCCTCATTGAGGCCAGGTGAAGAGATTGCCCGTAAATTGAATATCCACCTCAACTCACATTGGAGGAGGCGTTTATTGAAATCGCCGCCTCTGGAGTTGAAGTGGATACGATCAAGAGCCAGAAAGTGGACTTTGGGAATTGACTCCAAATGAACCAAGGCCATATGGCGGCCAATAGGTGCATCGGGGTCACGTTTTCGTATGGTACTGAGATGTTGGTATATCCTTTTCCAGAACTCATTCTTAGTCTTCCCAACATAGTAGCACCCACATTCGCATGTGAGTAAATATTCTATGCCAGGGGTTCTGCAGTTAACATAGTGTTTGGGATGAAATTGTTGCCCATTAGGCAAATTTATATCCCTACGTGTGTCCATGTACTGACAGTAAGGGCATCCCCCACATGGTAGGGTCCCCAGAGTTTTACATACATCACCTCTATGAGATTTGTACTCACTACTGACCACTTTGTCCCCCACAGAGGGTGCCCTCCTATAGGTGACAGCTGGAGAGCTAAGAACAAAAGGGGCCAGGGTCTGGTCCATAGTTAATAAATGCCAGTATTTATTTAAAATACGTTTAACCTGCTTGTGTTGTAATGAATAGGTTGTAATAATTCTTGTTGTATCATTGGAGGGTTGTTTCTGTGTATTTAGTAGATCACAACGGGATAATTTGATAGTTCTTCTATATGCTTTTTAAGGCATGTATTAGAATATCCTCTTTCGAGGAGTCTCTTTCTCAAGATATTAGCCTAATTTTTGAAGCCAATATCATCAGAACAATTTTGACGGGCCCTTAGATATTGGCTATAGGGTATCGATGTGACGAGAGGTTTGGGGTGAAAACTCGTCGCATGAAGTAAAGAGTTCCCTGCCGTCGGTTTACGATATGGTTCACTTGAGTGACTCCCGTCTAGCTGTTTCTTCACAAGCACGTCTAGAAAGGTGATTTCACTTGAACTGTGGGTCATTGTGAATTTTAAGTTAAATTCGTTGTTATTGATTGCATCCAGAAATTCATGTAGCAAGTGGATCGTTCCATCCCAAATGAGAAATGTGTCATCTATGTATCATCGCACATGTACACAGATAATGATTCATGAGTGAGCAGTTCAGATTGGTGTACGATGGGGCACAACACAGGACCCCCTCTTCAACCCCCCCCCCCCCCCCCACTGACCTGGAGCACAGCAATCACCCGCTAGGAGACATCGGTCACCGCCTCACCATTCCGGGGCTTAGAAATCCCCCCGCAGCCTAATCTCCAAAACATACCTCGCCAGGAGGTACGTTTAGGAGAATTCTAATTGGTCGGCGCCATCACTTGGGAGGTACTAACCAATCAGAACCCACGTACCCCTTCCTGTCACCGCGGGCGAAGAGGAGAGAAAGCCGCAGGGATTTCAAAACCCCATACCGGTTCTGCGGATATACGATTCTGGGGGGCGCAAACAAACTGAAAAATTCTGAAAATAAAAAAACTGCAGCTTCACTGTGCCCATCATATGCAGCCACTGTGCCCATCATATGCAGCCACTGTGCCCATAAAATGCAGCCACTGTGCCCCATAAAATGCAGCCACTGTGCTCTTTAAATGCAGCTTCTATGCCCATCATATGCATCCACTGTGCCCATCATATGCAGCCACTGTGCCCATCAAATGCAGTCACTGTGCCCATTATATGCAGCCACTGTGCTCATAAAATGCAGCCAATGTGCCCATCAAATGCAGCCACTCACTGTGCCCATAAAATGCAGCCACTGTACCCATCATATGCAGCCATTGTGCACAAAAAATGCAGCCACTATGCCCATAAAATGCAGCCTCTGTGCCCATCATATGCAGCCACTGTGCCCATAAAATGCAGCCACTGTGCCCATAAAATGCAGCCACTGTGCCCATCATATGCAGCCACTGTGCTAAAAAAAATGCAGCCACTGTGCCCCCCCCCCAGTTCCTGCTGACCTGGAGCATGGCGATCACCTGCTAGGAGACATTGGGTAACCGCCTCACCAGTCCGGGGCTGAGAAATCCCCTGCAGCTTAATCTCCAAAACTTACCTCGCCTGCAGGTACGTTTAGGAGCACTCTAATTGGTCAGCGCCGTCACTTGGATGGCGCCAACCAATCAGAACCTGCTTTGCCCGTCCTGTCAACGTGGCCAAAGAGTAGAGAGGGCCGCAGGAATTTCAAATCCCCGGACCAGTACATCGGCGATATGATCTGTCAGTGCGGGGGATTGCCAGACTCCAGGTTAGTGGGACCAGGGGGGTGGGGAGGGGGTCCAGTGTAAGTTCACCTTACAGATTTTCTGTAATGGTGAACTTACACTTTACCCACTTCAATACAAGGGAACCAGTGGCGGCTGGTGCTCAAAATTTGTGGGAGGCCGCAAACAAACTGAAAAATTCTGAAAAATACTGAGAAAAAAACATAAATTGCAGCCTCACTGTACCATCAATTGCAGCCACTGTGCCCATCATATGCAGCCACTGTGCCCATCATATGCAGCAACTGTGCCCATAAAATGCAGCCAATGTGCCCATCAAATGCAGTCTCTGTGCCCATAAAATGCAGCCACTGTACCCATCATATGCAGCACTGTGCCCATAAAATGCAGCAACTGTGCCCATAAAATGCAGCCTCTGTGCCCATAATATGCAGCCACTGTGCCCATAAAATGCAGCCTCTGTGCCCATCATATGCAGCCACTGTGCCCATAAAATGCAGCCACTGTGCCATCATATGCAGCCACTTTGCCCCTGAAATACAGCCTCTATGCCCATCATATGCAGCCACTGTGCCCATCATATGCAGCCACTGTGCTCAAAAAATGCTGACACTATGCGCATGATATGCAGCCACCGTGCCCATCTTATGCAGCCACTGTGCCCATAAAATGCAGCCATTGTGCCCATAAAATGCAGCCTCTGTGCCATCATATGCAGCCACTGTGCCCATAAAATCCAGCCACTGTGCCCATTATATGCAGCCACTGTGCCCATAATATGCAGCCTCTGTGCCCATAATATGCATCCTCTGTGCCAATTAAATGCATCCACTGTACCCATCATATGCAGCCTCTGTGCCCATCATATGCAACCACTGTGCCCATCATATGCAGCCACTGTGCCCATAATATGCAGCCTCTGTGCCTCTGTGCCCATCATATGCAGCCACTGTGACCCCCCCCGCCCGCTCGCTGTCTGACCGACACTTACCCCATCTTAGTGGCGGGTCAGGCAGCGGGCGACGGCGGCGAGCTGTGGGACATGCAGCGGGTCAGGCGATGGCTCCTGTGTCTTCCATGGTTCCCGTGTATCTCTTACATAGTTACATAGTAGGCGAGGTTGAAAAAAGACACAAGTCCAACCTATGTGTGATTATGTGTCAGTATTACATTGTATATCCCTGTATGTTGCGTTCATTTAGGTGCTTATCTAATAGTTTTTTGAAACTATCGATGCTCCCCGCTGAGGCCGCTCTTACAGTAAAGAACCCTCTATGTAGTTTAAGGTTAAACCTCTTTTCTTCTAATTTTAATGAGTGGCCACGAGTCTTGTTAAACTCTCTTCTGCGAAAAAGTTTTATTTCTATTGTAGGGTCACCAGTACGGTATTTGTATATTGAAATCATATCCCCTCTCAAGCGTCTCTTCTCCAGAGAGAATAAGTTCAGTGCTCGCAACCTTTCCTCATAACTACGATCCTCCAGACCCTTTATTAGCTTTGTTACCCTTCTTTGTACCCGTTCCATTTCCAGTACATCCTTCCTGAGGACTGGTGCCCAGAACTGGACAGCATACTCCAGGTGCGGCCAGACCACAGTCTTGTAGAGTGGGAGAATTATCGTTTTATCTCTGGAGTTGATCCCCTTTTTAATGCATGCCAATATTCTGTTTGCTTTATTAGCAGCAGCTTGGCATTGCATGCCATTGCTGAGCCTATCATCTACTAGGACCCCCAGGTCCTTTTCCATCCTAGATTCCCCCAGAGGTTCCCCTCCCCCCAGTGTATAGATTGCATTCATATTTTTGCCACCCAAATGCATTATTTTACATTTTCCTACATTGAACCTCATCTACCATGTAGTTGCCCACCCCATTAATTTGTTCAGATCTTTTTGCAAGGTTTCCACATCCTGCGGAGAAGTTATTGCCCTGCTTAGCTTAGTATCATCTGCAAATACAGAGATTGAACTGTTTAACCCATCCTCCAGGTCGTTTATGAACAAATTAAATAGGATTGGTCCCAGCACAGAACCCTGGGGAACCCCACTACCCACCCCTGACCATTCTGAGTACTCCCCATTTATCACCACCCTCTGAACTGCCCTTGTAGCCAGTTTTCAATCCATGTACTCACCCTATGGTCCATGCCAACGGACCTTATTTTGTACAGTAAACGTTTATGGGGAACTGTGTCAAATGCTTTTGCAAAATCCAGATACACCACATCTACGGGCCTTCCTTTATCTAGATGGCAACTCACCTCCTCATAGAAGGTTAGTAGATTGGTTTGGCAAGAACGATTCTTCGTGAATCCATGCTGATTACTGCTAATGATACCGTTCTCATTACTAAAATCTTGTATATAGTCCCTTATCATCCCCTCCAAGAGTTTACATACAATTGATGTTAGGCTAACTGGTCTGTAATTCCCATGGATGTATTTTGGGCCCTTTTTAAATATTGGTACTACATTGGCTTTTTTCCAATCAGCTGGTACCATTTCAGTCAGTAGACTGTAAAAATTAGGAACAACGGTCTGGCAATCACTTGACTGAGTTCCCTAAGTACCCTCGGATGCAAGCCATCTTGTCATGGTGATTTATTAATGTTAAGTTTCTCAAGTCTAATTTTAATTCTGTCCTCTGTTAACCATGGAGGTGCTTCCTGTGTTGTGTCATGAGGATAAACACTGCAGTTTTGGTTACTGAAGCCCCTCGATTCACTCGTGAAGACTGAGGAGGAGAATAAATTCAATACCTTCGCCATCTCCCCATCCTTTGTAACCAGATGTCCTTCCTCATTCTTTATGGGGCCAATATGGCCAGTCCTCCCTTTTTTACTGTTTACATACTTAAAGAATTTTTGGGGATTTTTTTTGCTCTCCTCCGCTATGTGTCTTTCATGTTCTATCTTAGCCGTCCTAATTGCACCCTTACATTTCTTGTTGCATTCTTTATAAAGTCTGAATGCTGAGGATGATCCCTCAACCTTGTATTTTTTGAAGGCCTTCTCCTTTGCTTTTATATGCATTTTTACATTGGAGTTAAGCCATCCAGGACTTTTGTTCACCCTTTTAAATTTATTACCCAATGGGATACATTGGCTAATGCCCTTATTTAATATACTCTTAAAGCAAACCCATCTCTCCTCCGTATTCTTTGTTCCTAGAATTTTATCCCAATTTATGCCTTTTAGCAAGGTTTTTAGTTTAGGGAAGTTAGCTCTTTTGAAATTCAGTGTCTTTGTATTCCCTTTATGTTTCCTATTTGTGAGATTTATACTGAAACTAATTGACCTGTGATCGCTGTTACCTAAATTTCCCGTATTTCCACATCCGTGATCAGGTCTGTATTGTTGGTAATCAGTAGATCCAGTAATGTTTTATTTCTAGTTGGTGCGTCTACCATCTGACCCAAAAATTGTCCTGCAAGACGTTAAGGAACTGGCGAGCCTTAAATGAATGCGCGGTTCCCTCCGCCCAGTCTATGTCTGGATAATTAAAATCCCCCATTATGATAATGCTTTCCATCCCTGCTGCTAATCCAAATTGTGATAGGAGATCTGTCTCCACTTCCTCCCTCAGGTTAGGGGGCCTATAGCATATTCCCAGTATTATTTCCCCCTCAGCTTCATCCCTTTGGAGCTCTACCCATAAGGATTCCACCTCCTCCCTAGCTCCCTCAGTGATGTCATCTCTCACTTTCACTTGTACATTATTCTTGATATATAGGCATACCCCTCCCCCTTTTTTACCCTCTCTATCCTTGCGGTAAAGGGTATACCATTGAATGTTTGCCAGCCAATCATGAGAGCTGTTAAACCAGGTCTCTGAAATTCCCACAAAATCCAAATCCTCCTCGTACAACAGTATCTCTAGTTCACCCATCTTGTCCGCCATGCTCCTGGCATTGGTGAACATGCCACATAGTTTAGACCGGTCGCATATTGTCCTCGTATTGGGTGTTTCGAGATTGCAACTAGGACTTGCTATTATACTTACCTTGTGTTTTTGTGCTTTGGTCAACCTACCACTAATGCCCCCAATACTACCCTCTGGAATATCTTCCGCGCTGACTACCTCTACCTCTGGACCCTCCCCCCCATCGCCTAGTTTAAAAACCCCTCTAACTTTTTGGCCATCTTCATTCCCAGCAGATCTGCACCCTCCTCATTTAGGTGCAGTCCATCCCTTTTATAGTACCGGTTATCGACTGAGAAGTCGGCCCAATCCTCCAGGAAAACCAAACCCCTCCTTACTACACCAGCTCTTCAGTCACTTGTTTACTTCCCTAATCTCCCTCTGCCTTTCTGGTGTGGCTCGATGTACCGGTAGTATTCCTCTTCATCCATTCCGCTAGGCGTCCAAAAGGGATGCCTGTGCCTTCAGCCAATCAGGTGACGGGTATTAGACCCGCACTTCCTGATTGGCTGGGAGGCGGTTCAGTGTTAGAAAAGCAAATATTAATTTGCTTTTCTAACACACTTGGGTGGACTACGAGCGCAATGCTCTAAGCTCGGAGTCCACCTTTTTTGAAGCCTATTAGATCCTATGGCTCTAATCAGGTGCTTCAAAACAAACACCCCCGCCACTGTAATTCAGGTGCCCTGGCATCTGAAAAGGGGCCGGATGCCTGAATAGGGCATGGCTACAGCGGCCATGGATAGATTCATGTTATGCATGAATCTACAGTATCTCACAAAAGTGAGTACACCCCTCACATGTTTGTAAATATTTTATTATATCTTTTCATGTGACAACGCTGAAGAAATGACACTTTGCTACAATTTAAAGTAGTGAATGTACAGCTTGTATAACAGTGTAAATTTGCTATCCCCTCAAAATATACCTGAACACACAGCCACTAATGTCTTAACCGCTGGTTGCTCAAAATTTGTGGGAGGCCGCAAACAAACTGAAAAATTCTGAAAAATACTGAAACAAAAACATAAATTGCAGCCTCACTGTGCCATAATATGCAGCCACCGTGCCAATCATATGCAGCCACTGTGTCCATGAAATGCAGCCACTGTGTCCATGAAATGCAGCCACTGTGCCCATGAAATGCAGCCACTGTACCCATCATATGCAGCACTGTGCCCATAAAATGCAGCCTCTGTGCCCATCATATAAAGCCGCTGTGCCCATAAAATGCAGCCACTGTGCCCATAATATGCAGCCACTGTGCCCATCAGATGCAGCCTCTGTGCCCATCATATGCAGACACTGTGCCCATCAAATGCAGCCACTGTGCCCATCATATGCAGCCACTGTGCCCATCAAATGCAGCCACTGTGCCCATAATATGCAAACAGTGTACCCACCATATGCAGCCACTGTGCTCATAAAATGCAGCCTCTGTGCCCATCATATGCAGCCACTGTACCCATAAAATGCAGCCACTGTGCCCATCATATGCAGCCACATTGCTCCTAAAATACAGCCTCTATGCTCATCATATGCAGCCACTCAACCCATCATATGCAGTCACTGTGCTCATAAAATTCTGCCACTGTGTCCATCTTATGCAGCCACTGTGCCCATAAAATGCAGCCTCTGTGCCCATCATATGCAGCCACTGTGCCCATAAAATGCAGTCACTGTGCCCATTATATGCAGCCACTGTGCCCATAATATGCAGCCTCTGTGCCCATAATATGCAGCCACTATGTCTATAAAATGCAGCCACTGTGCCCATCATATGCAGCCACTGTGCTCATAATATGCAGCCTCTGTGCCCATCATATGCAGCCACTGTAACCCCCCCTGCCCGCTCGCTGTCCGGCGCTTACCCCATCTTGGTGGCGGGTCAGGCAGCGGGTGATGGTGGCGAGCTGTGGGACATGCAGCGGGTCAAGCGACGGCTCCTGTGTCCTCCATGGTTCCCGTGCATCTCTTCATCCGTTCCGCTAGGGGTCCAAATGGGATGCCTGTGCCTTCAGCCAATCAGGTGATGGGTATTAGACCCGCGCTTCCTGATTGGCTGGGAGGCGGTTCAGTGTTAGAAAAGCAAATATTAATTTGCTTTTCTAACACACTTGGGTGGACTACGAGCGCAATGCTCTAAGCTCGGAGTCCATCTTTTTTTAAGCCTATTAGAGCCTATGGCTCTAATCAGGTGCTTCAAAACAAACACCCCCGCCACTGTAATTCAGGTGCCCCAGCGTCTGAAAAGGGGCCGAATACCTGAATAGGGCATGGCTACATGCTATGCATGAATCTACAGTATCTCACAAAAGTAAGTACACCCCTCACATTTTTTTAAATATTTTATTATATCTTTTCATGTGACAACGCTGAAGAAATGACACTTTGCTACAATGTAAAGTAGTGAGTGTACAGCTTGTATAACAGTGTGAATTTGCTATCCCCTCAAAATACCTGAACACACAGCCACTAATGTCTAAACCGCTGGCAACAAAATTGAGTACACCCCTAAGTGAAAATGTCCAATTGGGCCCAATTAGCCATTTTCCCTCCCCGTGTCATTTGACTCGTTAGTGTTACAAGGTTTCAGGTGTGAATGGGGAGCAGGTGTGTTCAATTTGGTGTTATCGTTCTCACTCTCTCATACTGGTCACTGGAAGTTCAACATGGCACCTCATGCCAAAGAACTCTCTGAGGATCTGAAAAAAAAAAGAATTGTTGCTCTTCTTACCGATGGCCTAGGCTATAGGAAGATTGTCAAGACCCTGAAACTGAGCTGCAGCACGGTGGCCAAGACCATACAGCGGTTTAACAGGACAGGTTCCACTCAGAACAGGCCTCACCATGGTCGAGCAAAGAAGTTGAGTGCACGTGCTCGGCGTCATATCCAAAGGTTGTCTTTGGGAAATAGACGTATGAGTGCTGCCAGCATTGCTGCAGAGGTTGAAGGTGTGGGGGGGTCAGCCTGTCAGTGCTCAGACCATACACCACACACTGCATCAAATTGGTCTGCATGGCCGTCGTCCCAGAAGGAAGCCTCTTCTAAAGATGATGCACAAGAAAGCCTGCAAACAGTTTGCTAAAGCAGACTAAGGACATGGATTACTAGAACCATGTCCTGTGGTCTGATAAGATCAAGATAAACTTATTTGGTTCAGATGGTGTCAAGCGTGTGTGGCGGCATCCAAGTGAGGAGTACAAAGACAAGTGTGTCTTGCTTACAGTCAAACTTGGTGCTGGGAGCGTCATGGTCTGGGGCTGCATGAGTGCTGCCGACACTGGGGAGCTACAGTTCATTGAGGGAACCATGAATGCCAACATGTACTGTGACATACTGAAGCAGAGCATGATCCCCTCCCTTCGGAGACTGGGCCTCAGGGTAGTATTCCAACATAACGACCCCAAACACACCTCCAGGATGACCACTGCCTTGCTAAAGAAGCTGAGGATAAAGGTGATGAACTGACCAAGCATGTCTCCAGACCTAAACCCTACTTAGCATCTGTGGGGCATCCTCAAACGGAAGGTGGAGGAGAGCAAGGTCTCTAACATCCACCAGCTCCGTGATGTCGTCATGGAGGAGTGGAGGAGGACTCCAGTGGCAACCTGTGAAACTCTGGTGAAGTGCATGCCCAAGAGGGTTAGGGCAGTGCTGGAAAATTGTGGTAGCCACACAAAATATTGACACTTTGGGCCCAATTTGGACATTTTCACTTAGGGGTGTATTCACTTTTGTTGCCAGCGGTTTAGACATTAATGGATGTGTGTTGAGACATTTTGAAGGGACAGCAAATTTACACTGTTATACAAGCTGTACACTCACTACTTTACATTGTAGCAAAGTGTAATTTCTTCAGTGTTGTCACATGAAAAGATATAAGAAAATATTTACAAAAATGTGAGGGGTGTACTCACTTTTGTGAGATACTGTATTTATTTTACATATAGGGGGGGGTGGCTTGACAGGGGACGCAGCCCCTGTGCGCCCCTAATGGACGCACCGCCACTGCAGGGCACTTTCCCCCTTTCCTGCTCAGGACAATGTTTAGCTGTCAGTGCTGTCACACTTTGAATGACAATTGCGCGGTCATGCGACACTGTACCCAAGCTTTTTTTCCCCACAAATAGAGCTTTCTTTTGGGGGTATTTGATTACCACTGAGGTTTGTATTTTTGCTAAACAAACTAAAAAAGACTGTCATTTTTGAATAAAATATGTTTTTCTTTGTTTCTGTTATAAAATTTAGTTTTCTCCTTCACTGACAGGCACTGTTGAGGCTGCACTGGCGGGCACTGATGAGGCGGCACTGATGAGTTGGCACTGATAAATGTAGAATTGATGGGCACTGATATGCAGAACTGATGGGCACCAATAGGCGGCACTGATATGCAGCACTGATGGGCACTGATAGGCGGCACTGATGGGCACTGATAGTTGGCACTGATGGGCACTGATAGGTGGCACTGATGAGCACTAATGGGCACTGACAGGCGGCACTAATGGGCACTGACAGGTGGCACTGATGGGTGGCACTGATGGGAACAAATAGATGGAACTGATAGGCAGCACTGATCACTGATGAGGAGATAATGACAGTCATTACTGATGGACACTGATTGGCATCTGTAAAGGGCACTGACAGGCGTTACTGATGGGCACTGATTAGCCCTTTGATGGGCACAGCATCATCAGAAGTCAGCTGACTCACTTTGGGACTACATGTTCCAGCATTAATTTCCTAGAGCAGGGGTCTCAAAAGTATGGCCCTCCAGTTGTTAAGGAACTACATTTCCCATCATGCCTAGCCTTGTCTGTGAATGTCAGAGTTTTACAATGCCTCATGGGACATGTAGTTTCGCAACAGCTGGAGGGCCATCGTTTGGAGATTCCTGTCCTAGAGTATATGAGCCCCCTTATTGAAAGATATAGTCCTGAAAAAGTCCTGAAAGTCACACATCTCTAAAACCCTGTAAGAAGGTGTCTTACAGCCTCATGAGATATGAGGCTGTCATACAGCTTCTTGCGGGATTTTGCAGAGATGTGTGACTTCCATGACTTTTCTATTAGATGTCTAGAGCTGGGGAATGCTCTGTCCTTGTCTGCACTCCAAGCAGTTGCTACATAAGAGGACCCGGTGGAGTCCTGAGCGGCACCTGCAAATTTCATTTGGATCACGCCCAACATGAGAAGATAACTGTGTGGGCCAGGAGGATGAGAGTCGCACACACAGTTGCCATTGGCTGGGCTCCATGTAACGGAGACACAAAAAAGAGGAAGGCGGGGGCAACAATTTAGAGACCAGCCAAACAAAAGACACACTTTAACCACTTGCCGACCACCCTATAGCAGTTTTCCTGCTACAGGGCGGCCTTGCTGCACAGGATCACGTACATATACATGATCCTGAATTTTCAGAGTATCGGGCATGAGTGTGCACCACCGGCGGCTCGCTTCCACTGTGATTCTATACAGCGGGTTCTGCAGACCCGATATCCGCCGGCACCCGCTGATCGTTCGGTACACAGGCAGAGTGCCGATCTGTCTATGTAAACAAGGCAGATTGCCACTAATACACCAACTATGCACACAGTTAACCCCTTGATTGCCTCTGATGTTAACCCCTTCCCAGCCAGTGTCATTAGTATAGTGACAGGGCATATTTTTAGCACTGATCACTGTGTTAGTTTTACTGGTCCCCACAAAAGTGTCAAAGATATCAGTTAGTGTCCAATTTGTCCGCCGCAATATCGCAGTCCCGCTATAAGTCGCTGATCACCGCCATTACTAGTAAAAATAAATACAAATTCCAATATATCCTACAGTTTGTAGATGCTATAACTTTTGCGCAAACCAATCAATATACACTTATTGGGATTTTTTTTTAACCAAAAATATGTAGCAGAATACATATTGACCTAAATTGATGAAGAAACACTAGATTCCCCCATCCTTGCTAAACAGCGTGAATAGACAAATCTGCAGTGTCTGCAATTGCACTCTGACAGCTAGTACCCATCGCTGTCAGAATACTCAAACAGCACCTGCATCAGATAGGATCTGCTTGGCTTGGTTGGGGGGGGATGAGGATGTATAATGTTAGTTCACCTTTTAATTTTTTTTGTAAGAGTGAACTGACACCTTAAAGTGATTGTAAACCTAGTTACACCACTTTTACCTACAGGTAAGACTATAATAAGGCTTACCTGTAGGTACTGTAAATATCTCCTAAACCTGCGCAGTTTAAGAGATATTTACCATATATGCTTGCGCCAACGTCATCGGCACATGCGCTGTAAAGAAAGGGACCTCCGTGACGCTTTTTCACTAGCAAGTGCCTTGACTGAGAGCTCCCGCACGCATGCGTGGGAGTGTCGTTGCGCAACTCCAGCCAGTCACAGAGCCGGAGTCTATGGCCCCGGAAGAAAGAGGGGCAAGTGGATATGGAGACATACTAGCCCATTATGCTTTTACTTTGCAGGGGGGAAAAGAGGACGTAAAACCCATCAGGGTTTACTTCCTCTTTAAGCAGCTATAGTAATTGTACACCCCTCTGCTAAAATGTTAAAAAACAAAACAAAAAACACAGGGTTTAATATCACTTTAACCACTTCCGGATCGTCCGCCGTTGAATACCGTTGTTATGTCAGGAGATAGCTGTCATAACCCCAGTATTTTCTGAAACAGATAAAGATAAGATAAGATAAAAGTGGTCTCTGCGGCGGATTCGCTGCCAGATCACTTATCAGCAGAGGGAGATGTTCCCCTCCCCCTCCCACCACGTTCCGGTCGTTTCCGACGCTTTCCGGAACCATCCATATCGGCGGAGACGATCCGATCCTTTCTCCTCAGAGGCACTAAGTCGAGTAAGGGAATGATGGCCCCCAATCGACTCAATGATGTTGGATGACGGAAGTGACATCAAACGTCACTTCCGCCCAATAGGACTTTTTTTTATTGCATTTAAGTGTCAAGGTGAGATCTGAGGTGTTTTTGACCCCAGATCTCACATTAAAGTGGTCTTGTCATGCTTTTTTTCTATTACAAGGGATGTTTACATTCCTTGCATTAAGAATAAAAGTGATCCCAATTTTTTTTTAAAGGGACAGTGTAAAAAAAAGTAAATAAAAAAAATAAAAATTTAAAAGCACCCCGCCCTGCCTTCCTCCCGTGCAGAAGTGAACGCATACGTAAATCGCGCCCACATATGTAAACGGTGTTCAAACGTGAGGTATCGCCACGATCGTTAGAGCGAGAGCAATAATTCTAGCAAAAGCCCTCCTCTGTAACGGAAAACTGGTAACCTGTAGAAATGTGTAAACTTGGCCCGTGGAGATTTTAATGTGTCAAAATTTGTCGCCATTAGACGAGCGGGCGCAATTTTCAAGCATGACATGTTGGTTGTCAATTTACTCGGCGTAACATTATCTTTCACAATTTTTTAAAAAAATGGGCTAACTTTATGGTTTTCTTATTTTTTAATTTAAAAAAATGTATTTTTTCCAAAACAATTGCGTTTGTATAAAGCTGCACAAATACAGTGTGACATAAAGTATTGCAACGACCGCCATTTATTCTCTAGGGTGTCTGAAAAAAAAATGATATGTATATATTGTTTGGGGGTTCCAAGTAATTATCTAACAAAAAAAAATGATTTTAACTGGTAAATAACAAGTTTAAAAAATAGGCGTGGTCCTTAAGTGGTTAATACCAGTGACAGACTGCATCATATTATTATAATACATGATTTATATAGTGCCAACAGTTTTCGCATCGCTTTACAGTGTGAGGGCAGACAGTACATATGTCAGTTTTGATTTTGCCACTAGTTCCACTTTAATCAAGGAGGCTGGCCCAAGGACCAGTTAGGACAGTCAGGAGATCTTTGGTTGATCAGGGTTAAGAAAGACTTAGAAGAGGAGTTTGTCCTATAATACAGTTAGGAAACTTTTCTGGATGTCCAGGTTTAGAAGGGGTTAAAAGACAAGACTGTCTTCAGAGTACAGTTTGGAGAGTTCTTTCATTGTTTAATTCCTGGAAAGGTTAAGAAGGGGTGGATATCTTGTAGCACAGTTAGAAAGGGTTAAGTGAGGAAACTTGTCTTAAAGTACAGCTAGGAAAGGTCTTTGGTTGATTAGGGTTAAGAAAGGTTGAAAAAGGTAATTAGGAGAGGTCTTTGGATGTCCAGGCCTAGGAGGGGTTAAGAGGGAAGGCTGGTCCTATAGTACAGTTAGGAGGGGTTAGCAGGTTCCCCATCACGTTTTGTTTTGACAGCCCACCCTCCTTCTCTCTCAGCCGTGGAGTGGATCTGAACTGCAGCTATCTGGGGGATTTGCTGCCGCTGTTGCTGAATGCTTTTGGCCGCCATGAATCAGGCCGGGGACCCCCGTGAGCAGGACCAGCCGGGGGGAGCCGTCCGCCCTCAGCCAGGACAGAAGTAAGTCTTGTGATGTTTCTTGGGTTACAGGGTAAATACAGCATTGTGTTCTGACAATAAAAAGTTTATGCTGGAGGGGTAGGATTCTGTTACAGTGAGGATTCATATGGGGACATTTACTTTTAGGACTCTCTCTGTCTGCTAATATCTACCAGAATAACTCTGAGGTGTCCCAACGACTGGCACAGCCTAGGCAGTACCGACCTTAATGGGGAATTCTAATGATATTTATTTGAACTTTATTCATGAAAGTTGCGGGCTAGAAGATTTTACCACGCCGGACTCACTCACATGTTCTTCAAGGACAAATGTATTGTTATGATTGAGATGTGGGCATGTCTGGGGGTATTTGGTGTGCTGTGACGTCACATTAAGAGATTAACCCATGAGAGCAGCTCACTAAGAGTGAGCAGGAGAAGTTTCACTTTGCAATGTCACTATCAGAGAGCAGCTGAGAGTGTGTACATACTATTATACAGCCATGTGCTCCAAGATATATCTATATTTATCTATCCTTTATGACTGTCTTTTATCACTATCCTTACATTTGTAACCCTTTTAGCTTGTACACATTTGTCAAAGGTTTATAAGATTAAAAATAAGTAACTCATCTTGCTTGCAACTGTTTGTTAAAGAGATCTACTATATAATTTCCTAATCATTTTTAAATATTACTGTGAAACTATTGCAATTACTCCTGCAATTAAAAAAATACATATATGTTTGATTCCATAATGAGCACTTTTAAAGCATTGCTTCTGAAAAAAAAATTCACAAAGAAAATTATTCATAGCTCTAAATTTTAAGAAAACATTACTAAAACATATTAACATGCATCTTTGTGCTATAGAACATATGGTAAAAAATACATTTATTTTACATTTATTTATATTCTTCTTTGTGCATGAATATACTACTATGGTGTCTATTAGACAATGTACAAATCTAAACAGACCCGCTGATAGTAATAAGAAATATTTTAACTGACGTTTTAAAGAATGCCTACAAACACAAAGAACATAGATGTTACTATAGCCTGTTAGAGGTGTGAAGATCTGTCAAATTTTCCTTCGTAGTACTTAATCCAGTAATCCAGTGGATACTATAGGCCACGTGGTATGGTATAACGTAGTCCACGATGCAGTATGGCTTTACTATAAATTTTCTATAGTGTTTGTAATTTAGAAACACTATTGATAACTTGCAGCGTTAGTATGATTGTTTCTTTGTGACATTCTTGTAGTACAGCAGAATATGTATATTTCCTTATTTGTGTGCCACGTGGCTGAAAGAGTATAAGTAGACTGTTAATTCCTGACCTCAGAATGGTGACAGAACAATGTCTGTTTACTTTCAAAGTCATCACTGGGAGCCTTCTGTGATTAGAGTATGCAGTACAGAAGTTTAGAGTTATTATAGGTGTAAGTACCATTGTTTCAGCCAAGGTCATGGAACACGTTATTGCATCTCTTACTGATTATACATTTTTGTCAGTTGTGTTCTTTAGTGCACAAAAACAGAGCAGAGATTCGTTTCAAGTGATAGGTTTGTGCACACTGTTCAGGTCCTGTCAAGTTATTTCTTCAAACACCAATTTTTATTTATTTTTTTAACTGAGTTTTATTGAAAAATACAAGTCAGACATAGACAAATGTACATTTGAAAACTGTATAACCATTGCTCAGGAAATACAAGAGCAGCATTGCAATGCAGTGAAATATCCCAAATCGTACGAAGGTACAGTTTAGCAAACCAGAGATTAAGTAGGATGTTATCTGTCAATGATCTGAGATGCACTGTCTGTGAATCAGGATGGGCAGATACAATAAAAAGTACAAGAACTAGTAAAGGAAACCAAAAACAGAGCCAAATTTTGTTTATTATTTTGACTTTGAAGTAATCATGATTACTAATCTGGCAAAATGAATGTGACAAATATGCATCCATATATATATACATATATATATATAAAACTTTCTTCTTGTTTTATATGAAGACTTTCCACAATTTAGCTATATCACAATATGATATTTCTTGTATATATCTCTTGATTTAAATATTGCTAAGGCTATCTATCTATCTATCTATCTATCTATCTATCTATCTATCTATCTATCTATCTATCTATCTATCTATCTATCTATCTATCTATCTATCTTTATTTATTCACCCATCCATTCACCCGTTGAATCTATCCCAGTAGCTCTTTTTATAAAATATTTCACAGATTATAAGAGTTCCTCGGTACTGGTAGATTATGTACACCTTGATAACAACTGCTACTTACCAACCACAGTAGGGTTTGTGTTATTGGTATCTCAGGTTCCATAAAGTAGGTTGATTTGATGCTAAACAAGCCTTAATACTTTCAAATAATAAGTAATATTATATAATAAAATAATAAACATGAATCACAAGTCAAAGAGTTATACTAAATATGACTGGTCATCCAAGTGTGCCCCTTGAACTTGTTAGTGACTCCCTTTCCTGGGGTACACTATGAGAAAATCATCTCTAGTTCATACTGACTTTAAAGCACGTCGAGTGATAGTGCTGCTGACAGCGTTGCAAAATATTTCTGGTGAAAAAGGAAGGAGTAGTTACAGATCACTGACTATTAAATGTAGCTATAATTATTTACTATAAAGCAAAACAATGGTACTCATAGTAGTTAAAAAAAAACAAAAAACTGCTTTCAAAAAAAAGAATAAAGCAATAAAATCCATCCCACTTTACAGGTGACTGATTTTCCAATTACGGATGCTCTAATATTGTAGCGCAAAACATTTTCAACATGTCCTCCTATGGCTCTGAAATGTGATCGTGTTATTTTGAAACTGCGTTACATAACTTAACGTCTGTTGCCACGTACAACTGGCTGTCCCCGCCTCATCTTAGTCATTAATTTGCTATATAATTTTATGCATTTATGATCGCATTTCATGTTTTATTTTATCTTTTACAGTTTTTGTATTTTTGAGTCAGGCTTATTTTGTTGCTAAAATAGATTAAAAAAGCATGCAGAGAGGACTTTTTATCACCATCATATCAATTTATTGATCCATGTGGTACAGTAAAAAAAAAAATCTCAAATAATTTAACGATCAGTTAATGGGAAATAGGAACTTCTGCTGAGGAATAACTGCCTTTCCATTTGTTCTAATAAAAAAATAAGCTGTGTGGTTTTCTCTGTGAAAAAAATGTTAGCATGTGGATTTAATACCCAATAAAAATATTTAGCATTGAAGTTTTATGGCCTGATTAAAGGCAAGAAGCTTTCAAGAAAATCATACAGGCACAATAAAATTATTACAACTGTTTTTTTTTTATTGTTTCTGACATATTACTCTCCATAAAAGTACCAAGAAATATGACAAGGGCATAGTACTATAATTTTCCAGAGCATGCTTGTGAAAGCTGCAAAATTGGCAGTCAAATATGTGAAAGTAAAAGCTACAGAGGTTTCATTTTCAGCAAAATATTTATTGTGGTTTGCAAATAAAATATGTATTTCTTCAGCCAAGAGGTGTAGAATATATGCATATGTGACAGTATTCTCTCTAAAAAAAAAAAAAACAGAGGTTTATTTTATTTATATTTATTAAGGCTGATCACCTGAGAATTGATTTACCGTAGTTTGTGCCGCTGAACATATTAGGTAACACATGAGCACTAGTATATTACATAAATCTTGCACGTCTTGTACCACTCAGGTTATTATAATATAGTAGGTTAGAATACATGTGCCAGAAGTAAATATAGAATAGCACCGATGTCACAAATTTTTAGTCTCATATAGCTTTGAGCCACAGTTACAAATATGTAAGCCATCAATGGCCTCCCTCCCCTTTTTTAAAATTTTTACTTAGTAGTAGAAAAATGTGAGCTATACAAACACTGTACTGTAAATTGTAGTGTACAAAAGTCTGTTAGTTCACGTCTGTATCTATATCTATATCTATGTCTATATCTATATCCATCTATATATATATATATATATATATATATATATATATATATATATATATATATATATATATATATATATATTCTTTTTTTTCTTAGGTCAACAGTTCTAAGAATATTATTGCTGATGTTGTTACTGGCAACAAAAATAGACCAAATATATAAATCCTTTTTACAGATTAAAAAAATAACTATTTACAATTTAATATTTTATACTATTATTGGCTGTTACAATTGCAGGAATACGGTTAAATAAATGTTATGAATTAAAAAGAAAGTATAGTGTAAAATACCACATTAAATTCACTTACAGATTTTTTTCCCCTTATTATCCTTGGGAACTTTACTGAGAGTCAGAGAATAAGATGACCGCAAGGACCTAATGGTGTTGAGTGAAGAGCGTCAGCTGTGTTTAGAATGGGATAAAAGGTTTAAAAGCCAATCAAACATTTCAGAGTTACTGTCACATGAAAGAAAACAACCAGAGCAAGAGGTGGACAAGCTGCTTAACAAGCATGTTTGACGGACGCTGGTGTGTATACTGAAGGTTAGGATAGTAAAAAAAAAAAAAAATCTGTCTTTTGATAGAGCTTGAGCTGTGTCAGTTACGGTCTCTGAGCATTCTGCGAGCATGTGTCCCAAAGAAAATCATTTGCAAAATCACCTTTGCTGTGGCATTGTAAAATAATTTTTTGAAATTATTCTCTTACATGTGTAGGAGAACGACAGTGTTTAGTATACTGTACCAGTAAAAAAAAAAAACCTTAGAAAATGTTCACATTTTTGCTGCCATCAAAAAAGAACAGCTTAAAAATCTTTAGGTCTTTACAAACCAAATGCATATGGTTATCTTCAGACTTCAGATACTTTTTCAAAATGGCCAGACGCACAATAATTTATTTATTACATTTAATCCTGAAACAGAGATTCCGTATGCATGGGTAAAGTGCTTGTATCTGAAAATGAGCTGTTTTTAAAAACACCTTTGATATAAAAAAAAGACAACACTTATTTGCCCTGTCCTTTTGCGACCATTTAAGTGCAATTCACTGTTGCTGATTAAAAAAAAAAAAACTGAAGCTAAAGTAAAGTAAAGCAGTTGCCCACAGGAGGTTTCATCATTCTTTGTCCTACCTTTGCTAGGATAATTAAACAAAATTTGTATCGGTTGCTGTAGGCAACCAGTCCACCTTCATTGCCTTGTTCACAAATGACTCTAACACTCTCCAACTAACTAGACAGAGCTAAATTGTCCATTACAGTCTCTGACCTAGTAGATATATCAAAAATTGCTCTCAGTTAATTTTAGGGGTATTCTACTAAGGCGTTAAATATGAAACAAGATGGCATGCATGAGAGTGTAGTGAATTCTATGCGTTTCTCTTAAGACATCTGTTTGGGCCAGCCATCTTCAAATGACTTTCACAACTTAAAAAAAATATATTTTAAAAATCAAGCTGCAGATGTGTACACCACAAGCTACTAAAGTAGAACTATTAGCAGATCCTGCTGGTACTCATAGAGAGTTATTTACGAAAGGCAAATCCACTTTGCACTACAAGTGCAAACTACAAGTGCAAAGTGCACTTGAAATTGTACTGAAAGTGCGCTTAGAAGTGAAGTCGCTGTAAATCTGAGGAGTAGATCTGAAATGAGGGGAAGCTCTTCTGATTTTATTATCCAATCATGTGCAAGCTAAAATGCTGTTTTTAATTTTTTTTCTTGCATGTCCCCCTCGGATCTACAGCGATTGAACTTCCAAGTGCACTTTCAGTGCAATTTCAAGTGCAGTTTGCACTTGTAGTGCAAAGTGGATTTGCCTTTAGTAAATAACTAGTTCATCAATTTGCTGATGCCTGGTCTAGACTGATCTGAGAATCACCCACCTGTCCCAATCCCTCCATATACTGACTTTTCCTTCACAGCTACTGCTACATGATAGATGTGTCTCTTATGAGAAGCCAAGAATGTAACGGAGCCGCGTTTCCTAGACTCAACAAATCAGATTTGTTTTGGCGCAAAATGAAAACAAGAGGACAAGTAGACCTTTGACCGACCCTACTATCAAGAAAAATGGGAACTTCAATGAATATTAGAAATTTAATCTGGGGGGGGGGGGGTACTACATTTTAGTCAGGACAACAAATGTGATCTCCCTTTATCCCAACAGTCAATACTTTCTTTGCTTTTAGGTTTAATCGGCTAGGCATTTGCATAGCATTTTGAAAGCAAAGCTTTTTAAAGTACTTAGCTGCATGTGAAACCAATAATCAGTAAGTACCATAAAAGAAAGGGTCCGTCAAACCAAAAGTTATAGTTTCAGTTATTAGTGGAGTCCGCTGACATGACCTGCTTCTTGGTTCCTCCAAGGAGAAACCAACTCCAGTGGTGAGATTCCCTATTCTTGGCTCTGTTTCTATCCGCCCTGAGCTGTTTCCTCTCCTGTACTTGCATCACCAATGATATAGAATAAAATCCAGCCAGGAAAGTGGGACCTGTTCACAATGGCTGTAATAGGTGCCCAGAGGTCTCTTACCTGGAGACCCCAAAAATATATAATACTCTGTTAGATGGTTTTCCTATCTAATATCTACTGGAAACTGAATTAGCAACTTTAGGTGGACTTACCTCTGAATAACATTTTGACAGATACTTCCTTTGCCATAGATGTATTTCAATATTTGCTGCTATCTATGCAGTTATAAATATCAGGAGTAGCAAAAGACTTCACATTGTTAAACAAAATAAGTCCCAGTTGTACGTATTCACAGAAAAACATGATATAGTAGAATTATTTTTAACAGAGAATGTTTTGTAATACATGTTATAGTAATATGCAGAACTTTATCCATTTATTTACTTTCAGTCAGATGTTTGTAATGTACACACTCATATTTGTAACCAGGTGCTATAATGTAGGCCGAGTGCTATACTGTAAGATTTCCATTAGCGCAGATGAAAATATTCTGATACGGGTCATGAAACGATAGCGACCTTGGACAAATAAGTAAAGGAACAGGGTTAGTTGTCTTAGTGGTAGGCCGTCACCCTGACATTCTTTCATGTATATGGCACATGTCCCTAAATGATCCATAATTAGCCCCCATAATCCCTAGGAATACTTGGCAGGAAATGTATTTTGCTCAGAGTGAGAAGGGGATTAACCCATTAGCCCAGGTATCAGAGGGGCCACTCGTATTAGCATGAGGAGTTTATTGACACCGTTTGTCGCTAGCTCGCCTTTACACCGGGGTGGGGGTGGTGGGGGGGAACTGTATATAAATATGGGTTTTTCCAGTAAAAGAAAAATTAGACAGAATCTGCACTTGCTAGATAGCATTTTCTGTGTCAATGTGTTTTAAAAATGTGTATTTTCATGTTTTTGCATGGGGGAGCTCTACAGTATAAGTGGACCATTTTTTTTTTTTTTTTTGATGCAAGGTCGGCTTTAACCTCCCTGGCGGTATGATTATTTCAGATTTTAGGTGCTGAAAGCGGTACCATTATTTTGCACAGAAATTTGGCGTTTTATATTGTAGGCCTGTAATTCTTAGGAATAGTTCACTTAAATCTGTCCAAACAAGAGTCTAGTAGACATCCCGGGTATGATAAAGTTTGAAAAACGAAATAAAAAATTATAATATAATAAAAAACTATAAATAATTATAACAAATAATAATATAATAATAAAAATTATATAATAATGTAATCAAATCAAAAACACTGAAATTTGCTCAGTTGCAGAATTGTAGCTTTTGTTACTTTTAGTGTTTGATGACGGATCTCCTCACAAATCACTATCGCTCAATTCTGCAAGTGATTATAATTTATTATCGCTTTTTTCTAGCTGGTCTAAAACCACTTTTGATGTAAAGAGACAGTTTTGGTTGCTATGGACAATCTCCAGTTTCCTGGCAGAAAGAACAGTTTTTATATATATAAAACTGCATGCAGGACACTGGGCAGACCACTAGGGACAAAGGGGATGTGTCATTATTTGATACAGTACTGTAATCAGTAAGATTACAGTATACTGTATCTATACTGTGTGTTTCACTTTTGAATTTACCGCCGAACTCCGTCCCCGTGCGTCGCAACGCTCGCAGGAAACGGAGCTCGGCACTGTGAATCGAGCGAGACACAGCGGCTCGCCGATCACAGCGGAGAGACATCGCAGGAACCAGGGGACAAGGTAAGTAAACTCTTCCTGGATCCTGCGATGCAAGCCCGAGTCTGGCTCGGGGATACCGCTTTTGGTATGAAAAATCCACCCCGAGACAGACTCGGGAATACCGCCAGGGAGGTTAAGGGTGTTTTTTTAGTGATACTTTTGTTTATATACAAAATATCTAACTATAAGTATTGATGTGCACACTCAATATTTATACTGGTTTTTGTAACATCAGATATATGCTTGGTCATTTGTATAAATTTTATTTCTGGAACCACCTAAAGTCGAATAGATATTTTATACAGTAATAGTTTTATTTTTCAATGTTTCCTTGTTGAACCTTTTCTTAGTTGTATACATAATGGAGATTAAGAAACTCTGCTGTAATATATCACCCAAATAAATTTGCACAGTGTGAAATACATTTATACTGAATGAACCAAAATATAACATTTAGCTATGAACTAGTGACAATGGCAACAACACGGCCCTGTCTGTGTTCCTAATGGCTTGATTGAGTATTGTGTGGGTCTGTAAAACAGTTATTGTATAAAATGTTATGGTATCTATATAAAGATGTAAAATGTGTCATAACGTTACATATAAATTAGAAGAGATTTAATAAAGCAGTGTAAAATAGAGTGACTATTTACCAAGGTCTGCTAACTGAAATCAGGCCAATTATATTTAAGTTTACTTCACTTTCAAGACCACATTTCATGTTACCTCCATATTTAGGGTGTAGCAAAAAACATGGTCCCATTCCCCAATCACTACTCATTTACTTAAATAGCGGGGTGCTTCTCCCTGCAGAATTCAATGTTCTTTTGAATTTGGCTTGACTCCACTTGCACAGCTGTGTCGTCCATTCACAGGGATTTATGAATAGAAAGACTACAAGTCCAAACTTCCACTGCAGCAAAAGGAATTGCAGTTCTCAATGGAGCACAAATACAGTGACGCCACCACACTTGAAGTCAATTGTTTACTTCATCCAAGACCATAACAGTACCTCTCTTTAGACCTGGGGCTAGAGGAATGGTCTGCGGGAACCTGTGCATTACATTCATTATTCACTGATCACAGTTGCAGATTTGAGTGCAAACATTTATTATATTCACATTTTTTATTTTTATTACCGTGGGTAGATATTTTGTTTTTTTTGCAAAAGGTGGGCAATACTTTTTAGTCAAAGAAGTCAAAGATGAATGCTAACCATAAACTATTAAGCTGGCTATAGATGAGTCATTTTTTCTTCCTCCATCCACACACTCATGGATGGGGTAATTCCTCCTGCTGTGCTATTGTATTCTCACAGTGGGGGGACCATCAGAATCCAGTGATCAGTGCTGACGGCTATAGCAGAATGACACTGATTGAGCAGCAAAAATATGACATGGTGGTTTCACAGAAGTTGATTGGTAAATCAACTTCTGTACAACCACCCTACCTTTACATGGATTGAAATTCGGCCAGTCCCTGCTGAACTGGCTTAATTGTGATCCATGTATGACTGGCTTAATTGTCTTAATCTTGCAGAGGACTCTCTATTACTGAAGAAAACTGTTATTATTTTAATATTACATAAGTATGTGCTGTTTATACAGTTGATCAAGGTGAAATCTAACTGGCTGCCATGACTTACTTCACTTTGCAAATATTCACTGAACTTTGCTCAGCTGATTTATATAAGCTCTGTAGTATGTGTGGTGGTGATTTTGCTATTAAATATTACTTTAAAATGGTTTTTACAAATGGTAGCTAAATATTTTGAACTTAGGCCTTGCAGCCTTGAAGTCCTGGATTCAGTTCCTTCTATAGATCTACATGTTTGTACCACATGTTATCCCTGGGTTTTGTGAGGTTTTCCATGGACTTGATTTTTATCCACAATCCAAAGCAGAGCTATGTGTTTCTTGACCCAGTCTGAAGTTCCCACATGTAAGAAGGCCTGGTAATCCTTTCTCTTCCTACATCATACAAAGAAAACCAAGCAGATAGTGAAAATGGGGACAATCATCCACAAGAAAACATTGATTGGACAGCAATAACAAGATTATATTACACAGTACCAGTTTAAAGAAGTTAGAACTAGGGGTTGATCAGGTGTGCTTCATGTTCATGTACTGGCAAGGAACATACTTACATGGGGAGAGAACAGACGGAGCACAGTGATGGGATCGCCAGGCTGCTGCCTTTCTATTACTGTGCAATCATAGGCTGTGCCAGCGAGGTGACCAAATTGTAAAACTGCAATATAAAAAATGTAGGTTCTTTTGCGAGAGTGTTCAACCACTGTTTCCACATCTTCAATGTTATACCGATTAGTAGTTCCCTTATCTCAGGAATCCAATAATTATTTTATGGCCCTATATTCCTTCTTGTTAGGATCTCTCCAATTCCCTTATTTGGTTCCAAATAAGGGAATTGGTTATTTGGTTAATTGGTTATTTGGTTCCAACTGTAATTGTTGCAGTGTACGTTTGTGAGCAAAATGTTGGAGAACTTTTGATAAGCTGCCATTTATCAAAACTGTTATTTGCACAATCCCGATACCTTACTGTAAAACCTGAAACAATCTAAAGGGGGGCAAATTAACGACTTCATTTAGTTCTACAAATTGGTCCAATCTTATTTGATTCGATGGTGGAAGAGGTTATATCTTGACTTAATACAATAGTGATAGAATATGGCTAAAAACGATGGCAAAGATGATCTTGTGTTTACATTGTTTACCTCCAGGTCACTGAAGTTGCATATTGTGCAGTAATGATTTAGCATTTTCTGTCGTAGGATGTAAAATGAAGATGCTAAATGACATTTACTCATCTGGAGATTATTCTTGGTTGTGGTTTAAGTAATGGCATTTTTGTATGTTTTTTTATTGTTTACAAATGTGGTGTTTTAATGTGAATATCTTTTGGGTATATCCCATTGCTCCTTCTCTCTTTTGCTTAACACAAGCCTGATGAATTAAAGATTATGTGCTTATAGCAGTGGATGGATTGCGTATGAGCAAGCAGATTGTATCCTCACATTGTTTACTATGCACACGCAGATATATGTGCACAGGCTGCACATTTACTAGTAAATGTGATTTACTATAGACAATATTAGGGTTGCACCGATACCACTTTAAGACCGAGTACAAGTACCGATAATTTTTTTAACGTCATGTGACAGTGGCACTAATATGCAGAACTGATGATGCGTGGACTGTCAGTCGTTTTTTATTTTTATTTTATTTTTTACAATTTATTTTTTTTAATTTTTTTTTTACAATGCTTTCTTGTTTTTTTTGGGGGGGGGGGGGGGGAGTGGGCAGTGTCTGTTTTTTTTATTTTATTTTTTTATTATTTTCACAATTTTACTTTTAAATATTTATTTATTACAATTTTTACTTATTTTTAATTTTTTATCAACCCTGTTGAGTGGGGGGGGGGGGATATAGGGAGTCCAAACAGACCCCTGACATCTCCCCTTTGAGACAAAGAAAGGGACTGAGGACACAGGTTCCCCAGTCCCTTTCTCAGCAGCCTCAGCTGCACTGAGCATGAATGGACAGGAGACAGAGGCTCCTCTCCATTCAAAAACTGATCCATCATAAGCGCAGTTTACAATGCTCAATTATGAATGGACAGAGTCAGTGATCACTGACTCTGTGCTTTCAGAAAAGGAAGGAGTCGGTGAATGACAGATTTACTGGCTCCTTCCTCCTCTCTCCATCCTGACAGATCTGGGAGAAGGGGGACTGAAGGAGGACAGAGGGTGACCGGAGGAGCACGGAGGGGGACTGGAGATGGAGCACAGAGGGGGACCAGAACAGCACGGAGGAGGACCCTGAGGGGGACCGGAGCAGCTCGGAGGAGGACTCAGAGGGGGATGAGGGGAGGAGCACAGAGGGGTACACAGAGGGGGACCAAAGCAGCATAGAGGAGGAGGACACAGAGGGGGACTGGAAGAGGACACAAGGGAAAGTCAGAGATGATCGGTGTGGCGGTGGGCGCCATTACAAACATTAATCTCCCTGTATAGCTTTCAATAAAGCAGCTGAAAGCCGCGGGGAGGGAGGGAGGAGGAGGAGAAGCGTCTGTCAGCTGCTTTATTGAAAGCTATACAGGAAGATCAGTGCTTGTAATGGCCCCCACCGCCGCACCGATCACCTCTGACTGCACAGGTATCGGATTAGGCAGCGGAGCATTTGCAGGAGTACAAGTACTCCTGCAAATGCTAGGTATCAGTGCAACCCTAGACAGTATGATTTAGCATCTGAACATACACGGACTAGATGGTTGTCCACAATAAAAATGCGATTTTCGGTATTATTTTTGGAATCTGACTGTTGCCAGAGATTTTACTAATATAATTGAAGAATATATAAATGTTTACAATAAACGTTTAGTCCCTTTTAGTCTACAGAATATGTAATTAAAAAATCTTTTGTTATGCTTGTTTGAAAAGTTCTCAAGAGTACCTGTTGATCCTTCCAGAAATCCAGTTCTTTCCTGTGTCCTTTCCTGAGCGGAGATGTTCTGTAGTCCCAACACACTCCTAGGTGACAGGATCACAAGTGAAAATAAAGGGAAAAAAAAAACTTAAAAGAAAAGTTGCTGCATTCTACATTTTTGATCTTGGTTTAAAAAAACACTTAAAATGCAGCTGTAAAAGCAACAGTAAAAGTAAAAAGCCCTAGTGTAACAATGTGCATGGACTTGCCACTATGTCCACAGCCAGTGCTTGTACAAAATTTTATATTTTGCTGCTTCTGAAAATGTTTACAGGGATAAACACCCATACATATGCTGCCTTTTTTTTGCTCTGAATGTGTGTGTTTTTTTGTTACTTGCTGCTTTGCTTGGTGCAAGAACATTTTATTGCTTTGTGAACTGATCACAGTTTTTTGTTTTGTTTATTTTTAATTATTTTGATAAAAATGTTGACACATTATCCCTACCTTATCAGAGCGGAAACAGCATTATCTGTGTGTTTAATGTGCACAGCAAAATTGGACTGGACCATTGTTTATACCATAGCCATGTATGATCCTTACTTGTAGTGGGTGCTTTTTTTTTTTTTTTTTCTTCAGGCTAAGGAAATTTTTACCAAGTACAGAAAATAGCTACTGATCTTGCCAGAAATGCAGAGTCCTTGTCATTTCTTATGAGTTGAACTAAAGGTGAAAAACTGTGAACTTACTTCTGTAAATTACTGGTTTCCCCATCTTGTTTGGCGTTTTGGCCATTTCCCCTGAAGATAATTTAGTCAAAGCATGAAGTCGTGCTTTGACTAAACGTGTGTTCGCTGTGGCCTACACGTGACACTATTACTTTGATTGCCGGAACACCGTGTTGGAGATTGAAATAATGTAGTAAAGCGACCCAAGCTAAAACTATAGTCCAAGAACAGAATAGCTGCTAACACTATGTTGCTGTCTGCAAGCACAAATACATTAAAAACAGGGAAGTGTAGCTCTTATTATATACAGATTAAATCTAGGTGGATATAAACTCCATGTTAAATCCAGGTGAAATAAGCAATGACAAACGAGTGTGAGCAAAAGAGAAGATCTTCCACCGCTCCCAGTGACACACACACAGCCTCTTACCGAATATGATTGACCCCTATTACAGGTAGTCAGACAGCACAAATGATCGCCCAGATAGGTAAACAGCAATCAAATGTCAGGCTCAGCAAGATCTTTTCCCGGCAACATCAGCCCCATGTACTCATCAATTTGGAGATCATCTGCTCGGGAAACCGCTCTGTGCTTCTTTTAATGCAATTTTATTATGGAAAATATGTACACTTCAGTTATTAAAGATACAGATTTTTTAAACATATTGTGCAATGAAGTGTCGCTTTCTTGCTTTGCATTACATTGCTTAGAGAGCTCGCAGGAAGAGGATGTGGAGTGACAGGAAGACATCCTGGTTATTTTAAATGTGATATCACTGTGGTGATCAGTACTGGATGTATCAACAATTTATTTATTGGATTGTTTATACTTATTGGATAGAAACAAGCATCTATTTGCACCTGGATATGGGACTACACACGCTATTTTTTTTGGATAGTGCACATGAATTACCAATTTTTTCGTTCATGAATTGGGACTTTTTATTTGTTTTTAGGATTTGATTATTGGTTTTTTCATTTCACTAATTTTATTACATATGTTGGTGATTATTATTTATGAACAGTAAATTTGCATTTATTTAATATTTTTTCACTTTATGAATTGAGATTTATTTATTGATATATTTTAATTTCATGCACATCAATTTTACGTCAATGCCACACTGTCCTCAATGATTGTGTTACAATGTTATAAAGTTAGGAAGTAAAACCTAAAGTGGTTTAAGCTTATAAAAAAATTAATTCTTTATAACATTTGGAAGCAAGGTGTCATTCTCTTTACTGCTCCAATTTTGTTGCAGTCACAGTCGTAAATTCAATGCATTTGCTGTGTTTTCTGCATTAACCCAGTGCTATATCATGGGTTACTTATTTTGCAGACATATTCAAAGTTTTATGCTAGTAGAACAAAAAATATTTAATATAAATATGAATGGACATTTGGAAATGGTCCATAATATAAGTTGTTTTTTCTTAATTATACAGTTATATCACATAACCTGAAGTAACAGTGTTCTTTCTGCTATTTGTAACATGATGATGTTGTAAATAAGTTCTACAAAATCTAAAAGAAAAGAAAAAAGTGCAATTATTGCAAAAGTAGTCCAGTGTTGGAGCAGAGAGCTGTTCCTTTGTTTACACTCACATCTAAAATTATAGTATGCATAGTATATAATTGCATACATATAGCAGATGAACTTCAGCATTAACAGAAAGGTTTATTGAGTAGATAAAGGAAAAATAAACATGCACTTCCATATTTATTTTGTAACAGATACTTGTTAAAAAAAAAAAAAAAAAAAGACTAACAAGTAACAACTTACAATATCTAATATCTTTTATAGTTCCATCGGGCCGCATTTGTAGGCGCGCAAGCTTATTTTCCCAAGTTTCGGGTTTTATGAAGCAGGGGCTGAGAATGAGATTATAAATGCCGAGAAGAGAGCTGTATACTTTTATTGCTGGTTCGAGTAACTCTTCATAATTGTTTCACTGTTGGCTCATACCTATCAGATAAAAGGAAGTATGAACTGTATTTGTTGTTTTAGTAGCAGAAATAGTAGTACATGTTGAATTACTATCATGATTACTACGATTATTGTTTTTTAAGTGCTATTAGTGAGCATAGTTTTTAAAATAGTGCATTTAGTATTATTATCATGATTACTAATATTATCGTTATTTTAGTTATTAGTAAGCAAAGTGTTTTGAATAGTTTTCATACTATTTTTTTTATGAATGTGGTTAATTTACACATTTGTTTATAGGAAATACAAACAGTATCTTGGAATGCAAACTTTCAGTTGGATCTCAGCAAGAACTTATTTAAAATCTGTGCTCAAGTTATACTCAAGTTATAGTGATAATTTAGGATTTGCATTCTAGTTAAGGTGCTCTTATAATGTTTTTATGTTCTTTATGTTGTTGCCTTCAGCTGATTAGGTATACCATTCTGGTTTCTTTATAACCTTGTGATATTTGAAATATGAAATGTAATGTATATGTTGTGTGGAACTGGCAGCTGTTGGGGTGGAGGGGCGCATTTAGCTACAAAACTATCGAATAGAAGTAAAACGATCCATTTTTCAGAGAATCTTGCAAAAGAATGGGAGCCCCCTTTAATTCCAGGTCACTTTCCAGATTTGTAATTTTTATAGCTGTTTTATGAGAAATTCAATGCATCTGTTTCCATTCAGCACAAAAGTTAGCAGATGGGTGCACACTGCGCTTTCTGAATTTTACTAGTAAAAAAAAAACAAAAATCACGCCTTATTGAGGTTATGTAAATTCCACATCATGGGCCACTCTGACTAGGTGCCTAAACTGTTATCTTGTTAGACCCCATTTGCGTCAAGAGGGTGCCGACCTTGGGTGCACAATCCTCATATCCGCCAATCTCCTCACAGCCAAGTGGCTCAATTTTAGCATGTTGTCAGCTAATTTTTTGCTTCACTGTCAAGTTTGTGGTGCTAATAATATCTAACAGTTTCTGTCAGCGTGTTCCCCGAGCACCCATTAATGCTTTACGCCCTCCAGCGACAACTTTCCTGGCACAGTAGATGTAAAACATGAGTACTGGGTGCGTATCAGTGCACTATAAACAAGGTTCCCATATAGAGGCAGATTTCAGCTAGTGTTGGCTGTTGTAAACGGCAGTCTGATGATCATTGTCAAGTATATGGGACGGTCAAACAAATTCTGCTTGGGTAGAGTGGAACATTTGGTCATTTGTGATTACAGCTGCCCATATGGGTTTACTACTTTTGTGGTCCCCAGCATGATCAGCTAGGAAAGCAGCAGACATGAATCAGTCTGGTTTGGCCATATACATATATAGCCACTTCTGGACTAGACTGACTGACTGCACCACACACAGCCAACATAGGAACCTTCTTGCCACCTGCCATAACCCTCCCCTCCACCTGCCATTAATGTCTGAGCTCTAACTGACCTGTCTGCTCGATTGGATTCTAGTTCACCCTCACACCCTCCATCCTATTTTAAATACTCATCCAGCCTTCCCATAAACCTCTCACCCAGCACAGCAGACCCCCTTCCATTTAGGTGCAAACCATCTTTAGCATATAGGTCATACCCCAATGAAAAGGCGCAATCCACAGGCAATATTTCAGAGAATATCACCTTGGGGGTCCCTCACTTCACCTTGCAGCCTAGTTATTTAAATTGATTCTTAACCTCCCTGGCAAAGTTACCTACCTTATCCCCAGTATCCTGCGATGTCTCCCCACTGTGTGTGCAAGCCATGTCCTCCGCCGAATCTATCACAGTGCTGAGCTCCGTTTCCTGCGAGCGCCGCGACGCACGGAGACGGAGCACGGCGCCAAATTCAAAAAGTAAAAAACACACAATACATACAGTACACTGTAATCTTAAGGATTACATTACTGTATCAAATTATTTCACATCCCTTTTGTCCCTAGTGCTTTGTCCAGTGCCCTGCATGCAGTTTTATATTATATATACTATTCTTTCTGCCTGGAAACTGGAGATTGTACATCAAAAGTGGTTTTAGACCAGCTAGAAAACAGCGATAATAAATTAGAATCACTCGCAGAATTGAGCGGTAGAGATTTGTAGGGAGATTCATGATCAAACACTGAAAGTAATGACAGCGACAATTCTGCAACTGAGCAAATTTCAGTGTTATTGATTTGATTACATTATTGAATAAATTGTATTATTATTTTATTATTATTTGTTATAATTATTTATAGTTATTTATTATATTATAATTTATGATTTAGGGGGTTATTTACTAAAGGCAAATCCAATTTGCAATACAAGTACACTGCAAGTGTACTTGGAAGGGCAGTCACTGTAGATCTGAGGGGGACATGCAAGGACAATAAAAAACAGCATTTTTGCTTGCGCATACATGGATTATAGAAATCAGCGGAGCTTTCTCTCATTTCTATCTTCCCCTCAGATCTACAGTGACTGCACTTCCAAGTGCACTTGCAGTGCACTTCCAAGCTCACTTGCAGTGCACTTGTAGTGCAAAGTGGACTTGCCTTTAGTAAATAAACCCCTTAGTGTTTCAAACTTTTTATCATACCCGAGATGTCTACTAGACTCTTGTTTGGACAGATTTAAGTGTGTTACTCCTAAGAATTACAGGCCTACAATATAAAACGCCAAATTTCCATGCAAAACATTGTACCGCTTTGAGCATCAAAGGAAAGGCACCCCCCTCGTTATTGGTAGAAGAATGAATATGCTTTCACAGCTCTGCTCTGAGACAGCAGACTTACTGCTAATCTATTTATAGCAACCTCCCCCAACACACACTTCTATCTCCCGTCTCAGAGAACATGTAAGAAGTTATCAGGCTGATAACAGAGCTATGGAGCAAGAGACAGCTATGGGACACAGTGCTTTGGAGAGAGATAGCAAAACACTGCAGGTATATGTGCCCAGCTCAAATTTCATGAATCGGGTTTACATCGACTTTAAGGAGCCTCCACTTTCTATGTATTTTGTCATTGGTTCCAACATGGACCAAGACAGCTGGGTCATGCCTAGCTCCTCCCAGTAATTTATCAACCCAGTCCACTATATGCCGAACCCTAGCACCAGGGTGACAGCAAACCATCCCATTGAGGCAATCCTGGCGACAAATGATTCTATCAGTCCTATTGATTATAGAATTCTCTATTACCACCAACTGTCTAGGCCTACCTCCACTACCCCCACCACCCTTACTAGATGGGCTGCTCTCCTAGCTGTTAGGGGTAGCATTGACATCCAGGGCTGCCACCTTTGTGTTTGCTACCTCCACATCTTCACTCAACTTGGCAAATTTGTTTTGGTGCACAAACAGAGGACTGGCCTTCCTTTTCTGTGAGCCTCTACCACTCCTTCTAACTACATTAACCCATCTTCCTACCTGATAATCCTGACCTGGATGATTAGTGTGCAACTTTTTCTGTTTGACACTAAGCGTAGGATTTTCCTCTGGTTTGAATACTAGTGAAAAGTCGCTCTTTACCTGCCTATTTGAGCAAACTTTCCACAGTTCAAGTCCTCTCTAAACCTTAGTCAGCAATCAACTACAGAGATCAGATTAACTATCTTAGGTTTAGGAAACTAGAAGCCAGTAAATTATGGTGTGTGTTTTAGAAGCACCCATTTTGTGAAATCAGGAAATCTACTTAAAAAAAAATAAAAAATAAACTGTTTCAGATGTTCTGTATCATTTTTGTTATCAGCTACATGGGCAATACAGAGTATATGACTCTTGGCAAAAATTTTCTTCCAGGAGAGGTCTGAATCGCATTTTTGTGTGATGATTCTTTACATCACAGCCCAGGTGTGCAGACAAAACAGCCCATTCATTTAAATGAGCTGTTGTGCCAGTGTTTTCTGCTATGAAGAGGTCCTGGCACCTTTTTAAAAATGCAGCCGCATGGAAACTGCATGGTGTGTTTGTAACATACCATTTCCATGTGCGGGAAACTCCACCTTGTATTTCAGTGCATTTAAGAGTTAATGGTATCCCTGCATGTTTTCTGTGCAGCATCTCATTTTGTGTGCAGCTGCTTGTCCCCCCTCACATCTTCCCCACCACAGCACTGCCCCTTTCACTTCCCCCGCCCAGCACTGTCCCCCTTTACATCACCACCCCCCACACACAGCACTGTTCCCCCTTCACATTCCCCCACAGCACTGTCCCCCTTCACAAATCACCCACAAAGCACTGCCCCTTTTACACACCCCTTACAGTACTGCTCCTTTCATATCCCCCACCCACAGCACTGTCCCCCTTTACATCACCCACACACACACACACACACACAGCGCTGCCCCCTTAACATATCACCCCCACAGAACTGCCCCTTTCACATCCCCCCCACAGTATTGCTCCCCTTTACATGACCCCCGCTCCCCATACTTCACAAGTTCACAGCCATGTTCTTTCCTCTCTTCACTCTCCTACCTTTTACAGAGAGGAGAGCAGGAGGCAGGACAATCCTGAACTGAAGGCAGAGGCACAGCAGCACTGGATGGGGCGTGGGAAGTGTTGGGTAACTTTTCATATTGAAAAATAATGTCTGATCTGGCCCATACCCCAGTTGAAGTCCTATTGGATGAAACGTGTCGGATTATTGTGAGCCAGCTCACCACACATTGCGCTCTTTTTGCTTATATATGTGATCACATTGATTTTAAATTGTACACATTATTGGTGTTTGTACATAATTCTAAATTAAACCCACCAACTTTTTTGACCTACATTATGTGGAGCATTTTTGTTTCATAAATTACTTCATGTATATCAGTGGAGGTTGGGACGTTGGCACTCCATCTTCCAAGTTCCACTGGCGGTCTGTTGGAGTTATGTCTTCCATGCTGGATCTTCAGCCGTGACCATCTGAGCCTGATGTTCCCATGAGGTTTCTGCGGATTCCTTGCATATATGTGTGTTTGACTCTCTGCCGCTGGCATTAGAGTCCACACATTCTGGTAAGAGTACCTACTCCCCCTCCATGGTGGTGGATGCACAACTCCGATGACCCTTACAACCAGCTAGGATCCTTCAATGTCATTGCACAGACTTTTTACCCTAACCATTTTACCTCAGTTTTAGAGATGTTCACGTTTTGAATTTTATGAACTCACACCATTCACTTGTTTTATCTGCTTTCCTGCCATTTCAATTTTGGTCATTTTGCAGTGTATGATTTGCACAATTATTATACCAGCATGCTGGCACTTTATTACTGTTAAGAATTATCCAGGTTTATTTGTTTACATTAGCACATTGTCAATTTAATTATTGGTACTTACGGAGTCATCTTCACTGTATGACTGTTGTTACTATTTGCTGTAATTTTAGCGCTACACTTTTTACCTTTAACTTTTTATATTAGCAAGCTGATGATTGGTTGCTGGGACCACCTCCTAGCAGCCAATCACCGCCTGGTTAACGTGAAAAGTTTATTCAGGCAGCTGCCTCTCCACGCAGTGCTGGTCCCATCCCAGTCCAGAATTGTCTCGCCTCCCACTGTTCGCTCTGCTAATGACAGCGGCGGAGGCTGGGGACAAAAGTGGCAGTTAAATAGTGCCATTGCGGCAGTCCAGAAAAAGCAGTAGCTCGGGCCGGACAAGGGCTGCCATTTAGTGATGCCCGCTCTAAACCCTAGTGTTGAACTATGCTTGCTTTTTTCATGGATTTTTTTTTTGGTTGTTTGGAGGTATTGTCTACTTCAGTGCATCCACTCTGTGGAGAATCATGTGTGAAGAACATAGGTCTTTCTATGTATAAGACTGTATGTAATACTATTTCCGTAATGTATGTTGTAGGAGGGATGCATTTTAACAGTGTTTGCTTAGTATTAACGAAGATTGTAAAATAGTTGACCAGTTAAACAGGTAACTAATTTTAATACCCATATGATGTCCTTGTGTTTTATTAGATGTGAAAAGTACTATTCTGTGGCTAAGTCTTCCATTTGGATCAAGTTAATATGATGGTTGCTGTATGGAATAAATTTAATCCATCACTCCTCTCAGTTCTATTTTTCAAGGGGATTTGCACTTCATTCCTCACAGTGGTAACTTAAGTGAAACTCATCACTTCTCCCAGCTGAGCAAGTCAAATGACTGAGCCTAAGGCAGGCGTGCCAGGCCTGACACTAGACACTGGGTGAGCGGTCAGGGCACAGACACGTGGCACAGGAACTTGATGGTTACTCTTCTGAATGCCATACACTGGGGGATCTATTTAGAAACAGTTAAAGTAATTGTAAGGGTATTTTGTAAATAAAAAAAAATAACAAACATGTTATACTTACCTGCTTTGTGCAATGGTTTTGCACGGAGCAGCCCCAATCCTCTTCTTTTTGTGTCCCCTGCTGGCGGTCCTGGCTCCTTCTTCCTGCCTAGTGCTCCCAGTAGCAAGCCTCTTGCTCGGCTCGCTACTGAGCAGCGCTCCTGTGAGTGGACATTGTCCTTTTTATATACAGAGCGTGGCTCAGCCCCACCCCCGCTCTCTGCTCAATGGCTTCCACTGCTGTGTGAGTCAATGAGGAGAGAGAGACCCAGGAGAGCCACTGCTCTCATGCACATCACTAGATCGAGATTTTTTTTTTAAACTCTTTTATTGCTATCAGAAGGGATGAACAATATTAGATAGCATGAGCTGTGACAGGTCCTCTTTATGGAGAGATGCTGACCTCTAAAGCATGTGATCAAACCAAGATCAGTTTAATCATATGCTTGTTCAAGCCGGTAAGGGTATGTTTACATTGGACAGAAAGCATGAGTGATGAAATCCTCATCACTGCCGGTTTCTTACATCAGACAGTGGGAGGAACAACATCCATTCCTCTCACTGTGTCCTAGGAACCAGATGCTGCCGGTCGCATCCTTACTAGGCTCCCCGGTCGCATGGAAGAGCCCTACAAAAGCGGCGGAAGGGAGGTGGGACCCCCTTCCTCCTCCTGTAAAAGTAATCCAGCGGCTTCATAGCCGCTAGGATTGCTTTTACATTACATCGATCATTGCTGCAGCTTCCAATCCAGGGATGTATCAGTATGTCACTGGTCGGCAAGTGATTAAGAAGGTGTCAAAACTGTTGTAAAAGTGGTTAAATAAATAGCTACAGTGTCAGCTTGAGGCTATCCTGACTTGTGAGCTGAGGACCATAGCAAACAGATTTAGGGTGGAAAGTGTTGGAGCCAGTATTTGCTGAAGATAACAGTATCATTAGTAGTAATCAGCATGGGTTTAAGAAGGGTCATTCTTGCCTGACCAATCTTTTTACATTCTACAAGGACGTGAGCTGCCATCTAGATAGGGGGAGGCCTGTAGATGTAGTGTATCTGGATTTTGCAAAAGCATTCCATACAGTTCCCCATAAACGCTTAATCTACAAGCTGAGGTCTGTTTACTTGGACCATAAGATTTGTTCTTGGATAGAAAACAGGTTAAAGGGGCGTGTCCAAAGGGTAGTGGTAAATAACGTGTACTCAGACTGGTCTGGAGTGGTAAGTGGGGTACCCTAAGGCCCTGTCTTGGGACCAATTCTGTGTAATTTATACATAAATAATATAGAGGATGGGATACATAGCTCATTCTCAGTTTTTGTGGACAACACAAAAATAAGCAGGGCAATAACATCACATCAGGATAAAGAAATTTTACAGAAAGACCTAAACAAAATAATCGAATGGGCAACTACATGGCAAATGCAGTATAATGTGGAGAAATGTAAAGTAATACACTTGGGGGCTAAAAACACAAACGCAAACTATTCACTAGGGGAGAACCTCTGGGGGAAATCAAGCCTGGTAGAAGACAGACTGAGCAATAGCATGCAATGTCAAGCTGCAGCTACTAAAGCCGGCAGAATATTAGCATGCATAAAAAAGGGGGGATATACTTCAGAGATAAAAATATAATCCTGCTACTTTATAGAACTCTGGTAAGGCCACATCTGGAGTATTCCGTCCAGTTCTGGTCACCAGTCCTCAAAAGGCATGTGCTGGAGCTGGAGAGAGTCCAAAGAAGGGCAACAAAATTATTACGGGGATCGGAGGACCTCAATTACAAGGAACAACTACAAGCACTAAATTTATTCTCGCTGGAGAAGAGACGCTTGAGGGGATATGATAGCGATTTACAAATACCTTAATGTTGATCCCAGCATAGGAAAAAGGCTATTCGGTCTCAGGGAGTGTAAGAGGGCACAGGGCCACACAATAATAATTGTGCACCCCAGAAGAGATACGGGAGAGGTGTGACTGGTTTTCCCGCGCTAGCGCACCCAGCACTGTGCTCCATGAAATGTATATTTTACTTGTATTTTCCTTCTGCAGCTGCAGAATGTTGGTGGTAGAGAAGAAGAGAAGCTGGCATTCAGCTGCCATAGGTGAAAAATACAAGTACAAAATACATAAATAAAGTAATCGATTCTAGTAAATGCCGCTCCACCAGTCCAGTGTGACCGGGAGAACGCACGGGCCCCCTGGAGTTTGGGCTGGGCTGCTTTCTTTATCGTACATCACGGGACACAGAGCCACAGTAATTACTGTATGGGTTATATAGGCACTTCTAGGTGATGGACACTGGCACACCCTAGACAGGAAGTTTAGCTCCCTATATAACCCCTCCCCTTACTGGGAGTACCTCAATTTTTCGCCAGTGTCTTAGGTGTTGGTCACGAGTAAAGTGCTGGGCTGAGCTCTGCTGGATTATTCCTTTGCTGGGGCAAGCTATGCAACCGGATCCATTCAAAGTGTCTTTTACAGGCTGAATTGAATGGTACCCAGGCCTCGTGTCAGAAGAAACAAGGTTTTGCCTGTAATGCTTCTATTTTTAGAGAGCTGGACCCCGGGGTCCAGTGCTTGTTTTTTTCAGCCATATTTCCTGGCAGGGTGCTTTACGGGTCCAAGGGTGTGGAACCCCCGATAAAAAGGGGCCCCGGTCCTTGAAAGTTTTATAAAGGGAGCCCATCGTGAGTGGTGAAGATTGGGTCTGTCTGGTTTACCACAGAACCCTGCAGCTGGATAAGATAAGTGGGGATTCCTAAGGAATTTTTCTAATCTTTATGGGGTTTCTCCTTTAAATAAATGTTGCCATGCCTAAAGTCGCCACCGGAGGCTGTCAAGAGCACGACCTGTTCCATGCTTGTCAGTCTCTCTTCAGTCTTGCTCTGTATCAGTACAAACTGCATGCTTCCTCCAGTCCCAAGCCTTAGGTAAGATGTTGGAAGGGGGGCTTTGCTTTTAGGTATCCCCCACCTGGACTAAAGTATTCCTTTCTCTCCAGGAGGCTGAGGGAATACAGACCAGTTGGCGGTATGCCGCACCGCTCCCGCCGCCACCCCCATAGCATGGAGGTTTTCTTCCAGCAGCTATCCTCCACCCCAGCCCCCTACATGCCGATCTGGTTGTATCAGGGCCCACTGGCGCGGGAAAGCAGTCTTTTTTTAAAAGAGTGTGGGGGGGTGGGAAGTTGGAGGGAAGAGGGCGGGGCTTAGTGTAGCGTCGGCGTGCTTCAACACTCACAACGCAGGGGCTGTGTAGGCTATAAATACACCTTTTGCAAGTGCATTCAGCTGATGGAGGGACATAGAGCAGACGGGGGCATGTGAGTGTTGGTGACACAGGCATTCCCAGGGCACGTTTACTTAAGCATCAGCCTGAGCCTTGATAGCAGCGGCAGTTGCTGAACTATTATCTCAGCAGTGAGTGCATTTTCTGGTAGTACCTCTGCATTTGTGCTTAGCACTATGGGCAGAAGGGGAGGTTACATAGTTACATAGTAGGTGAGGTTGAAAAAAGACACAAGTCCATCAAGTCCAACCTATGTGTGTGATTATGTGTCAGTATTATATTACATATCCCTATATATTGCGGTCATTCAGGTGATTATCTAATAGTTTCTTGAAGCTATCAATGCTCCCCGCTGAGACCACTGCCTGTGGAAGGGAATTCCACATCCTTGCCGCTCTTACAGTAAAGAACCCTCTACGTAGTTTAAGGTTAAACCTCTTTTCTTCTAATTGTAATGAGTGGCCACGAGTCTTATTAAACTCTCTTCTGCGAAAAAGTTTTATGCCTATTGTGGGGTCACCAGTACAGTATTTGTAAATTGAAATCATATCCCCTCTCAAGCGTCTCTTCTCCAGAGAGAATAAGTTCAGTGCTCGCAACCTTTCCTCATAACTAAGATCCTCCAGACCCTTTATTAGCTTTGTTGCCCTTCTTTGTAATCGCTCCATTTCCAGTACGTCCCTCCTGAGGACTGGTGCCCAGAACTGGACAGCATACTCCAGGTGCGGCCGGACCAGAGTCTTGTAGAGCGGGAGAATTATTGTTTTATCTCTGCAGTTGATCCCCCTTTTAATGCATGTCAATATTCTGTTTGCTTTATTAGCAGCAGCTTGGCATTGCATGCCATTGCTGAGCCTATCATCTACTAAGACCCCCAGGTCCTTTTCCATCCTAGATTCCCCCAGAGGTTCTCCCCCCAGTGTATAGATTGCATTCATATTTTTGCCACCCAAATGCATTATTTTACATTTTTCTACATTGAACCTCATTTGCCATGTAGTCGCCCACCCCATTAATTTGTTCAGGTCTTTTTGCAAGATTTCCACATCCTGCGGAGAAGTTATTGCCCTGCATAGCTTAGTATCGTCTGCAAATACAGAGATTGAACTGTTTATCCCATCCTCCAGGTCGTTTATGAACAAATTAAATAGGATTGGTCCCAGCACAGAACCCTGGGGAACCCCACTACCCACCCCTGACCATTCTGAGTACTCCCCATTTATCACCACCCTCTGAACACGCCCTTGTAGCCAGTTTTCAATCATCCATGTACTCACCCTATGGTCCATGCCAACGCACCTTATTTTGTACAGTAAACGTTTATGGGGAACTGTGTCAAATGCTTTTGCAAAATCCAGATACACCACGTCTACGGGCCTTCCTTTATCTAGATGGCAACTCACCTCATAGAAGGTTAATAGATTGGTTTGGCAAGAACGATTCTTCATGAATCCATGTTGATTACTGCTAATGATATCATTCTTATTACTAAAATCTTGTATATAGTCCCTTATCATCCCCTCCAAGAGTTTACATACTATTGATGTTAGGCTAACTGGTCTGTAATTCCCAGGGATGTTTTTTGGGCCCTTTTTAAATATTGGTGCTACATTGGCTTTTCTCCAATCAGCTGGTACCATTCCAGTCAATAGACTGTCTGTAAAAATTAGGAACAACGGTCTGGCAATCACCTGACTGAGTTCCCTAAGTACCCTCGGATGCAAGCCATCTGGTCCTGGTGATTTATTAATGTTAAGTTTCTCAAGTCTAATTTTAATTCCGTCCTCTGTTAACCATGTAGGTGCTTCCTGTGTTGTGTCATGAGGATAAACACTGCAGTTTTGGTTACTGAAGCCCCCCGATTCACTCGTGAAGACTGAGGAGAAGAATAAATTCAATACCTTTGCCATCTCCCCATCCTTTGTAACCAGATGTCCTTCCTCATTCTTTATGGGGCCAATATGGTCTGTCCTCCCTTTTTTACTGTTTACATACTTAAAGAATTTCTTGGGTTTTTTATTGCTCTCCTCCGCTATGTGTCTTTCATGTTCTATCTTAGCCATCCTAATTGCACCCTTACATTTCTTATTGCATTCTTTATAAATTCTGAATGCTGAGGATGATCCCTCAACCTTGTATTTTTTGAAGGCCTTCTCCTTTGCTTTTATATGCATTTTTACATTGGAGTTAAGCCATCCAGGATGTTTGTTCGCTCTTTTAAATTTATTACCCAATGGGATACATTGGCTAATGCCCTTATTTAATATGCTCTTAAAGCAAACCCATCTCTCTTCCGTATTCTTTGTTCCTAATATTTTATCCCAATTTATGCCTTTTAGCAAGGTTTGTAGTTTAGGGAAGTTGGCTCTTTTGAAATTCAGTGTCTTTGTGTTCCCTTCATGTTTCCTATTTGTGTGATTTATACTGAAACTAATTGACCTGTGATCGCTGTTACCTAAATTGCCCCGTATTTCCACATCTGTTATCAGGTCTGTATTGTTGGTAATCAGTAGATCTAGTAATGTTTTATTTCTAGTTGGTGCGTCTACCATCTGACCCATAAAATTGTCCTGCAAGACACTAAGGAACTGGCGAGCTTTAAATGAATGCGCGGTTCCCTCCGCCCAGTCTATGTCTGGATAATTAAAATCCCCTATTATGATAACACTTCCCATCCTTGCTGCTAATCCAATTTGTGATAGGAGATCCGTCTCCACTTCCTCCCTCAGGTTAGGAGGCCTATAGCATACTCCCAGTATTATTTTCCCCTTAGCTTCATCCCTTTGGAGCTCTACCCATAAAGATTCCACCTCCATCCTAGCCCCCTCAGTGATGTCATCTCTCACATTCACTTGTACATTATTCTTGATATATAGGCATACCCCTCCCCCCTTTTTACCCTCTCTATCCTTGCGGGATAGGGTATACCCTTGAATGTTTGCCAGCCAATCATGAGAGCTGTTGGACCAGGTCTCTGAAATTCCCACAAAATCCAAATCCTCCTTGTACAACAGTATCTCTAGTTCACCCATCTTGTCTGCCATGCTCCTGGCATTGGTGAACATGCCACATAGTTTAGACCGGTCGCATATTGTCCTTGTATTGGGTGTTTCAAGATTGCAACTAGGACTTGCTACTATACTCACCTTGTGTTTTTGTGCTTTGGTTAACCTACCACTAATGCCCCCAATACTACCCTCTGGAATAACTTCCGCGCTGGCTATCACTGTCTCTGGACCCTCCCCCCCATCGCCTAGTTTAAAAACCCCTCTAACTTTTTGGCCATCTTCATTCCCAGCAGATCTGCACCCTCCTCATTTAGGTGCAGTCCGTCCCTTTTATAGTACCGGTTACCGACTGAGAAGTCGGCCCAGTCCTCCAGGAACCCAAACCCCTCCTTACTACACCAGCACTTCGGCCACTTGTTTACTTCCCTAATCTTCCTCTGCCTTTCTAGTGTGGTTCGATGTACCGGTAGTATTCCTGAGAACACTACCTTGGAGTTCCTTTTCCTCAATTTAGCTCCTAAGTCCATAAAATCGTTCTTTAGGACACTCCATCTGCCTCTGACTTTGTCATTGGTGCCAACGTGCACCATGACAGCCGGGTCTTCCCCAGCCCCTCCCAGTAGTCTGTCCACAAGATCCGTGATGTGCCGAACCCGAGCGCCCGGTAGACAACATACTGTTCGGCGCTTCAGGTCTTGGTTACAGATTGCCCTCTCTGTCCTTCTAAGAATTGAGTCCCCTACCACCAGAATCTGTCTTTCCTTTCCCTTTGCTGCCCCCCCACTCTCACTGGAGGAGTTCTTCCCCTGGCAGCTAGGAGAGTCCCTCATCTCCAGCAGTGCTGGTCCCTGACTGGTTTCACCAATGTCACTCAATGGAGCGTACTTATTGGGATGCTCCAGTCCTGGATCGGCCTCTCTGGCACTTCCCCCTCTACCCCTCCTGACTGTCACCCATCTATTCTTTGCTAGTTCCTGCACCTCTTTGTCTCCACCCGCCTCTGTGCTGGCCCCTGCCGGCACCTGCCGTGTACGTTCCTGGCTCACCTTTAGTATGGAGGGACTTCTCAGTGCTGACAATTGCTTCCCCAGATTCAGAACCTGGGCTTCCAGGGAAACAATGTGCTTACATTTTGCACAGCAGTATTCGCCCTTGATCGGATGATCAAGGAACGCATACATGCGGCAAGATGTACAAAGCGTCGCCTCTCCACACCCGCCGGGCATCGTACCTATTAAATTTAGTGAGGATTTGGGGATTTTACCCTGTCCAAATTACCTAACAGCTAGCTTCCTGGCACTAATACTCAAGACAATACACAGGTACACGACAATACACAGGTACACAACAAGACAATACACAGGTACTCACAGACCTATGTGCACTCGCAATACACAAGTACACAGTACACAATACACAAGTACTAACGATCCACACACACTACTCAGACAACACTCAGATACTCACACTACACAGGTACTATGACCCCTGTTATAACCTCCTGTTTTAAACTCTGGTTTTTAACTCCCACTTATTCCAGCTCCACAACTTCAGACTGAGCACGCTCAGACTGAGTCCTACAACCAGTTAAATAGGCACCTGTGAGCAATTAACCACACCCCTTAATTGATAGACTGATGAAACCAGAGAGAAAAAAAAAAGCTATTTAAAAAGTGACAGCAAAAGGCAAATTAAAAACTAAAAGGAAAAGCCCCAAAAATGCAACCCAGCAAACAGACAGCAAACAGACAGCAAACAGCAAACAGACAGCAAACAGACAGGTTCAAATACCCCAAAAAACAGGGGCTCAAAGGGATCTCCCTCAGGCTCTGAGGACCCTTCCTCTCCAATGCCATCCCCCCCTGAAAGGCCTAGGGAGGCTGGTCAGAGCGAGCCATCGGGGTTGTCAGGGGTTGCAACTGCTTCCGGCATTTCAGCCCCTGCATATATTACTGAGGAGGCTTTCTCTTCAGCCATGATTGGACTGGAGGAAAGATTAGCGGCTTTAATCGCATCTTCACAGAGTGGAAGAAAACGCATTCGGTCCCCTTCTACCACCTAGGACCCTCAAACAGAGGAACAGTAGGAGGGGGAAGATGATTTCCCCTCAGGGGACTGTGAAGAGGCTGATGGCTCCTCTTCTGAGGGATCAAGTGGGGAAGGACCTTCTTCAGTTTCACAGGCTGAGAAATTGCTGGTGCAATCTCTTACTGAAATGGTCCGCTCCACATTTAAGCTACCCTTAACTGAGTCGGTTGAAAAGCCTAATTCATGTTTGGGTTCACTGAAGCCTCCTCAAGCTTTGCGTGCCTTTCCTGTCCATTCATTGCTGGAAAAGCTTATGTATTCTGAGTGGGATCACCCAGATAAGTATTTCTTCCTTCCTAAAAGGTTTTCAACACTTTATCCTATGGAGGAAACGTTTGCAAAGATGTGGGGTATACCAGCAATTGATGCTGCCATATCCTCTGTGAATAAAAGTTTGACTTGTCCTGTTGACAACGCTCAAATGCTTAGGGATCCAACCGATAAAAAATTGGAATTCCCCTGTTAAAAAAACTTTTTTCTTTGGCAGGTTCAGTAGCTCAACCTGCAGTGGCGGCAATTTGAATATGTCAATCCTTGAGAAACCACTTGAAACAGGTGCTCAAGGTTTTCCCTGAACAGCAGGCCCAGGATTTAGCTGAGCTGCCAGGGGCTTTGTGTTTTGCAATTGACGCAATCAGAGATTCTATTCTTCAGACCTCTCGCCTTACGCTTGGGTTGGTGCATATGCATAGAATCTTATGGTTGAAAAATTGGTCAGCTGAAGCGCCATGCAAAAAGCTCCTGGCTGGGTTTCCTTTCCCCGGTGAAAGGCTGTTCGGGGATGATTTGGACAAATATATCCAAAAGATATCAAGTGGGAAAAGTACCTATTTGCCAGTTAAGATAAGGAGTAAACGTCCCTCATTTAAATGGGCTCTTTCTCCAGTGCCGGGGACATCAGCCTCCAGGCAGTCGCGATGGCCTCCATTGCCAGGTTCAAGAGGTAAACCGCAGGGTCAACCCCAGGGACAAAAGAAATCCTGGGGGAGGAAACCTACAAGACAGAACGCTAAAGCCTCTTTATGAAGGGGCACCCCCGCTCGCTAGAGTGGGGGGAAGACTACTACAGTTCTCAAGGGTCTGGCAGGAGGAGTTTCAAGACAGATGGGTGGTCTCCACAATAACTCTAGGTTACAAACTAGAGTTCCCAAAGATCCAGAGAAAAAGAAGTCTCTCCTTCAAGGGTTAGATCGACTTTTGTCGCAAAAAGTGATCATGGTGGTCCCCATAGAAGAGCAGGGGTTGAGGTTTTATTCAAACCTTTTCACGGTGCCAAAACCAAATGGAGATGTCAGACCCAATCTAGGTCTCAAAGATCTAAACCACTTCCTGAAAATCCACATGAAATTAATCCGATCAGTAGTTTCCATCCTACAAGGAGGAGAACTTTTGGTGTCAATCGACATCAAGGATGCATACCTGCATGTACCTATTTCCCCCGCTCATCAGAAATATCTGCGTTTCGAGGTAGAAAAACTTCATTTTCAGTTTGTTGCTCTGCCTTTCGGTCTAGCTACTGCACCCTGGATGTTTACAAAACTTCTGGCCCTTCTCTGGCCAGATTAAGGACTGAAGGTATGACAATTATAGCATACCTAGATGGCCTGCTCTTGATAGACCGGTCGGTAGCCCGCTTAGACCAAAGCAGGGTCACCACAGTCAACTACCTGGAATACCTAGGTTGGATCCTCAACTTAGATAAATCTTCTTTAATGCCAGTAAGAAGACTAGAGTACTTGGGTCTGGTTATAGATACAGGCCAGAAGAGGGTGTTTTTACCAGAGGCAAAGATCAGCGCCATAAAGGAGCTGGTTCAGGTGGTCAGGGCGAAGAAGGGTCCTTCTATTCGCCTTTGCATGAGATTGTTGGGAAAGATGGTGGCTTCATTCAAAGCGGTTCCCTATGCTCACTTTCATTTGAGACTGCTGAAAAATAGTATCCTGTCTGCCTGGAACAAGAAGGTCCAGACGCTAGATTTTCCGATGCGTTTGTTGCCAAAAGTACGCCAGAGCCTCAGTTGGTGGAGGATATCCGAGAATCTGCGGAAGGGGAAATCCTTCTTACCAGTTACCTGGAAGGTGGTAACAACATATGCCAGCCTTTTGGGTTGGGGAGCAGTCCTGGAAGAGGCAACTGTCCAAGGAAAATGGTCCAGAACCGATAGGACCTTGACCATCAACATTTTAGCAATTCGGGCAGCGTACCTAGCCCTAAAAGATAAGGCTGGCCTTGAGTTCTATCAAAGGCCAGGTGTCGGCCTTATCGGTATTGTTTCAATGACCACTTGCTTCGCAATCTTTGGTCCGTAGCTCTATACAGGGGGTAGCGCGGCTTAATCCACCGGTTATTTCACCCCTGAACCCTTGGGACTTGAATTTAGTTCTGTCGGCATTACAGAAACAGCCTTTTGAGCAGATACAACATATTCCATTGGTCTTTTAACAAGGAAGCTAGTTTTTCTGGTGGCCATATCTTCTGCAAGAAGGGTATCAGAATTGGCTACTCTTTCTTGTAAAGAGCCATATTTAATCATTCACAAGGATAGAGTAGTATGGCGTCCTCATCCTAGTTTTTTACCGAAGGTGGTTTCAGGTTTTCATCTAAACCAGGATATTGTTTTAACGTCATTTTTTCCAGAACCCTGTTCTACGGAAGAAAAGTCACTACATTCTCTGGATGTAGTGAGAGCAGTCAAAATCTTTTTGGAGGTGACTGCTCAGATTCGGAAAACAGATGTTTTGTTTGTGTTGCCTGAAGGTCCTAGGAAAGGACAGGCAGTGTCAAAATCTACTATTGCTAAGTGGATTCGGCAAGTAATTATTCAAGCTTATGGTTTGAAGAGGAAAGTTCCACCTTTTCAAATCAAAGTGTTTTTACTGCTTGTCATATCTGGCAGGCAGTTCCGCCACCAAACACACCTGATTCAAGTGCATGAGGTCATTTCACAACCACCTTGCAACGTTTCCTAATGCACATGGTTACCATGCAGTGCTGTGGGCTTTCAAGGATTAAAACATTGGTATTGAGGTGACATATTGATCAGCATACAGAAGCGAAGCCAGGACACAAGCCAGAAGGTTATTAACTGCCTGGCAGCAAGGTACAGGAACATCAGGCAGAGGCAGAGCCAATACAAGCTGGGTTAAGTTCACAGCTGAGCAGTGAGCTACAGGTACATATGGCAGAAGTGGAGTCAGGGTACAAGCCAAGGTCACAACAGATAGACAGGATCCGAAGACAGGTCCGAGGCAAGCCGGGTTATGCACAGGAAGGCAAATATAGCTTAGTGGGGCACAGGTAAGGCAGCAACTAGCTGAAGGTCACTCGATAATCTGTTAATGTCACAATCCAGGTTAAATAAACCATTTAGCACCAATGCCAAGCGTGCACGTTTTGCTTAGCTTGAAAGTTAATGTATGTGCATATGCACGTCTTGCAGTGAGCCTTTGCTCGAAATTATGAGCATGTACATGCTGATGAGCATGCAGAAAAGTCTTCTTGATCTGATACGTACTGGACGTTTCGTACACAGTCAAAAGTGTAAATGAGCCCCATGTGTCTGGCTTTATGTATTGTTCTTGTGACAAATATCATTGAGGATTAATATTTTTTATTTTTTTTTTTGTATTTAGTTAATTTTGGGTGTTTCTCCTCTTTATGTGATTAGTGGTAAATGGCAGTTTGTATCAATGTATCTACAATGACTGTAACTTCCATGGGGAGGAAGTCAGTTTGCTGCAGATTAGTTGCTGTTAGCTGTTGGTATTAATAGCGGGAGGTGGTGAAGTTTCTTTTTATAATGTTCCAAACAGCCATTTGTGTGAAAAGTGACAGGGTCTCAACGTGACTTTATGAAGTCTGATCAGACGCTAAATATATTGGTGAAGTCATAGCTCAGTCGCCTATTTTTAGAGCAGCCACATTCTCCGCTGGGTCTCCCCATAACTCAGTTAATGCTATTCATGTGTAAAATATTACAAACACACCAGATACAGACAGCACTGAAGTAACAAAGAATAAAGTGCACTGATACTTACAAACCATGGTGATTGTGTAGGCTGCAGTCTACTTGCCCAGCCCAAAACATTGTAACTGGCTTTGTATGCTTGAGAAAGATTTACTTTAAATTTGCCCTGAAACTGTAGCACAGTTACATTGTTTGTTCAATCTTAACGTTTTACTAAACCCATAACAGTAAAATCAGTCTGTATATGCAGTAAAGCATGCTTGTTATACTCACTGTGGAACCTAAGGGGTTAACCCTCTGTATTGTGTAAAACGGCTGTTTTGATCCTGTCTCCTCTGATCCTCCCCTACTTCCACAATTCCCAATCTATCTGCTGATAGTACAGAGGCTAGGGGACAAGCTGCACATGCTCAGTTTATTGTGCATTGCTAGAGAGGTTTTTTTTGGGAGAGTGCATGAGCAACTGTGTGGGCCCAGCAGAGAGGATTTTGACATGCTGTGGTATGATACCAGTAAAATTGCACAGTCAATATCCTGCTGGATTGGGAAGACTTGGTAGCGTTAAGAAATAAGTGCACAGTATAGGGTATAGTTACACTTCAGTCTTGGGCAGACTAGTTATATAAAACAGGTGTAAAATGAGCTGTCACATATTGTGACTAATCTGGATTTTCTTATTTTCTGGGAAAATTAAACAAGAAGTCTGAATGGTAGCTATGGTCAACACATTTTTTTTTTCAATATCATCCCAAAACTTGTAACTCTACACCCTATCCCTATTTTTCAGTGCATTTCCACAGCAAAGCATAGATGTACACTATCACTTTTTGATTTCAAGAATATTGTAGACTTGTTAAGTTACTAGGAGACATCCAAGTGGACCCCCACTTGGCTATTACTGTTGTAGGATGCTGATCACCGCACAAAGCAGTGTTACATAACTGCAGCCCTTTGCCCTTTTATTGACAAGGTTCAGGGAATGATGGGTTGTAGACACGTGCTATTCATTTTGGTCTGGATACAAATTCAAACAAATTTTTGGTTATTCAGAGATTTGGAATCGGTCGAAAAATTATTGACCAATTTGAATTCTGTGTGAAGAATAGCTGTTTTTTAAGCAGGGGGCTGGGAAGCCGCCTGCCGCGTCCTTAACAACCGATGACACATCAGCTGTCAGCGGGCTTCCCCACAGACAATGTAAACAAAACAATGCCGGTAATAGAAAATTCCAAAAAAACTGTGTCAAATAAAAAAAAACAAAAAACGGTGTGGGGTCCCCCCAAAATCCATACTAGGCCCTTATCCGGGCATGCAGTTTGTCAAGCCAGAATGGGGGGGGGGGGGCGTTTGCTTGCTCCCCCCCCCAGAACCATACCAGGCCACATGCCCTTAACATGGTTGGGTGCTTTGGGGACAAGGGCCTCTTCCCCATAACTCTGAGCTGTGGTTGTGGGGGGTCTGCAGGGAGGGCTTATCAGAATCTGGAAGCACTCTTTAACAAAGGGGCCCCCAGATCCCGCCCCCCCCCCCCCCCCAATGTGAATGAGCATTCTACCATTCACCAAAAAAGTGAAAAAAGACAGTACACACATTTTTGACAAATCCTTTATTAAAAAATAAAAAACAATGCCCCCATGATGTAGATCCATCATCAATCACACCGCCCGCCGCCACCCCCGGACCCAAAAAAAGTTAAAAAAAAACCTCCGGCCTCTTTGAGCGCTCCCCGCAGAATCCCTGCTTCTCCACCTGACATTTCTTAAACAGCTAAGGGGCAGAGTCACCCGATGACGTCCACGGGTGACTCCGGCCCCTTGTGGCATCACCAGCCCAGCATGCCCCAGTCAGGGGCATTGTTTTGTTTACATTTCAGCTGTCAGTGAGGAAGCCAGATGAGTCAGCGGTTGTTAAGAATGCGGTGGCCAGCTTCCCGGCCCGCTGCTTAAAAACCAGCTATTCTTCAACAGAATTCAAATTGGTCCATCATTTTTCGACCAATCCGAATTCAAATCATTTTGAAAATTTGGAATTTGTTAGACAATTAATAAACAAAATGAAATTTTATGAAAATGAAACTAAACGAATTCCGAAACGAAACAAATTGCGAAACAAAATTAGTAACAAATAAGTTTATCTGAAACAAAACAAATTTTTACGTTCTGCACATGTCTAATGAATTACTGTTTTTTCCCCTCTTTTTTTTCTTTTTCAACGTTTTTTTTTTTTTTTTGGTGTGATGTGTTCTGGTGCATTTTTGATGCGTTTTGCTGCGTTCCAGTGCAGTTCTCTGTAGGAAAAGTGCAGTATGTTCTACTTTTTTTTGACTGTACTGGAACGCACTGCAATGGTGTGAACTTTGCCATTGAAATCCATGTAACCTACTGTCCATGTGTTTTTGATGCAGGAAAAAACCTCCACTCTGGACTGTATGTAGTATGGACTGGCCCTTTCACAAAAAAATTGGTTGCTAACTTTTGCCTGAGGGTGGTTAGGTTGTACCTGCATGTCCAACAGCTATCTTAAATCTCTAAGCCCCTTAAATCTGAACTCCGAAACTTCAAGGGTTAAAGTGTTACTAAACCCAGGACCCTGCATTCACTATATCTGGTCTTCCACAATACACAGAACATGAAAATGCAATTATTGTAGTAAATATAAACTGATAAATACCTTGTCTCATCAGCAGTATATACAGTGCCTTGAAAAAGTATTTATACCCCTTGAATTTTCCACATTTTGTCATGTTACAACCAAAAACGTAAATATATTTTATTGGGATTTTATGTGATAGACCAACACAAAATGGTACATAATTGTGAAGTGGAAGGAAAATGATAAATGGTTTTCAGATGATTTTTTTCAAAAAAATGTCTGAAAAGTGTGGGGTGCATTTGTATTCAGCCCCCTTTACTCTGATACCCCTAACTAAAATCTAGTGGAACCAATTGCCTTCAGAAGTCACCTAATTAGTAAATAGAGTCCACCTGTTTGTAATTTAATCTCAGTATAAATACAGCTGTTCTGTGAAGCCCTCAGTGGTCTGTTAGAGATCCTTAGTATACAAACAGCATCATGAAGGCCAAGGAACACACCAGACAGGTCAGGGTTAAAGTTGTGCAAAAATTTAACGAAGTGTTAGGTTATAAAAAAATATCTATCTATAGTATCTGCAATACCCCGCAATACTCTGCCATACCCCGCAATACCCAGCCATACTCTGCAATACTCGGTGATACCCTGCCATACTCTGCCATACTCTGCAATACCCCGCAAAAGTCTGCAATACTCTGCCATAACCCGCAATACTCTGCTATACCCAGCCATACTCTGCAATACCCCGCAATACCCAGCCATACTCTGCAATACCGAGCCATACTCGGTGATATCCAGCCATACTCTGCCATACCCAGTCATACTCGGCGATACTCTGCAATACTCGGCGATACTCTGCAATAACCAGCCATGCTCAGCCATGCTCAGCCATACTCGGCCATGCTCAGCCATACCCGGCCATGCTCAGCCATACTCGGCCATGCTCAGCCATACTCGGCCATGCTCAGCCATACTCGGCCATGCTCAGCCATACCCGGCCATGCTCAGCCATACTCGGCCATGCTCAGCCATACTCGGCCATGCTCAGCCATACTCGGCCATACCCGGCCATGCTCAGCCATACTCGGCCATGCTCAGCCATAATCTGCCTCTGTATGTGGCCAGGCTGTGGAAGTCTCACACATGTGGTATCGCCGTACTCAGGAGGAGTAGGAGAATCTATTTTGGGGTGTCATTTTTGGTATGTACATGCTATGTGTTAGAAATATTGTATCAATGGACAATTTTGTGTTAAAAAAAAAAAAGCGTTTTATCCACTTCCCGCCCGCCGGCCGTCATGCGACGTCCTTGACTTTGTGCGGGGATATCTGAATAATGCCTGCAGCTACAGGCATCATTCAGATATCCGCTTTTTCAGCCGGTGATTCCCTACACCATAAGAATGATCATAGCGGCTGTTACACTGCTTGATCGTTCTTACGGGAGGCGAGAGGGGACGTCCCCCCTCCCACCGCCCTCCGGTGCTTCTACTGACTCACCGCTACGATCGAAGCCAGGATCGTTTTTTTCAGGCACAGCCTAGAGGTGAGACGTGGGGTCTTATTGACCCCATATCTCACTGTAAAGAGGACCTGTCATGCCATATTCCTATTACAAGGGATGTTTACATTCCTTGTAATAGGAATAAAAGTGATTTTTTTTTGGAAAAAAAGTGTCAAACTAAAATAAATAAAGTAAAATGAACAATAAAAAAAAAAAAATTGTAAAGCGCCCCTGTCCGTGTGCTCGCATGCAGAAGCGAATGCATACGTAAGTGCTGCCCACATATGAAAACGGTGTTCAAACCACACATGTGAGGTATCGCTGCGATTGGTAGAGCGAGATCAATAATTTTGGCCCTAGACCTCCTCTGTAACTCAAAATTTGTAACCAGTAAAATATCCTGATAATAACCTGCTAATATGACAATTTTGTGAAAAAACAAAAAAAGAAAAAAAAAACCTTGATTTTGCAAAGAATTGTGGGAAAAAATGACAACTTCAAAAAACTCACCATGCATCTTTCTAAATACCTTGGAATGTCTTCTTTCCAAAAAGGGGTCATTTGGGGGTGTTTGTACTTTTCTGGCATGTTAGGGTCTCAAGAAATGAGATAGGCTGTCAGTAATTCAGGTGTGATCAATTTTCAGAGATTGGCACCATAGCTTTTGGACTCTATAACTTTTACAAAGACCAACAAAGACCAAATAATATCCACCAATTTGGGTTATTTTCACTAAAGATATATAGCGGTATAAATTTTGGCAAAAAATATATGAAGAAAAATTATTTGAAAAATTTTATAACAGAAACGAAGAAAATGCATTTTTTTTACAGATTTTTCGGTCTTTTTTCTTTTATAGCCCAAAAAATAAAGAACCCAGCGGTGATTAAATACCACCAAAAGAAAGCTCTATTTGTGTGAAAAAAGAACAAAAATTTCATATAGATACAGTGTTGCATGACTGAGTAATTGTCATTCAAAATGTGAGAGCACCAAAAGCTGAAAATTGGTCTGGTTATTAAGGGGGTTTAAGTGCCCAGTGGTCAAGTGGTTAACTGCTCATTCAGGCCTGGGGCCCTGGTAAAGCATTTTAACTTAAAGTATAGCTAAAGACAAAACTTGTTTTACTTAGTTTTGGATAAAGTGGAGAGGATTAGAATTCTTGTCAGTTTTTACTGCTGCCTGTGCTCCTGTTACGGATATTCACCCTCTCTATTTGTCCTGATAACCATTATCATTGAAAGTAAAAGAAAATCACAAATTTTGGGTTGTCCCCAGAAAAGTAAAAGAGGGGAAATCTTCCAATGGGGACTCAAGTTATGGTGGCTTAGGGATCCCCAAGGAATTCCCTGACATTGCAGGGATTTCTTCTCAGTTCCTGTTTGGCTATGGGACAGGAAGTGAAGGGAAATCTCCTCAGTGTGTCAATTTTCTTGTACCTGCAGGACAGGCCCACTGCTGGAGCTAGTTGTGCTGCAAGGTGTCTTGTGTAATGTTGACAGATCATCTGTATCCCCACCTCCTCACTGTCCTCATCCTCTGACTCCTCATAACCAAGCACCCTCCTCGCCCGCCAAGCACCCCAAAGCATACATAACACCCTGGGTTAAATACTACAGTGCTGTGTTGCAACTTGTATACCTGGGGAGGGGGGTGGAAGCCACACTAGGCCAGAGCTGCTGACAGGTCTTCATGCCCAGGCTGAAAGATGACTGACCCTATACCATCTGCAGCCAGGCAAGGTCATGTGTGACAACAGCACTTACTGTACCTATTTATCTGCAGCCCTCTCTTTTCTACAGCCTTCTAAAACAAAGAGATCGAAGGCTATTTCTCAGCTCCAGCAGGCAGGGGATGGGGATTTGGCATCACACACTACATAGCATAGGGCAGGGAGCTGATAATCCCTCTCTACACAGTCTCATAGGGAAACATGCACAGCTGTCAGCCACCTTCTGTGTGCTGGAGGGGGGTGGTGCTGTCTCCCAAGATTTTTGTGATGTTGGAATAATCTATCAGAAGTGACTAAAGCAGATAGCAGAGGGAAGAGAGAGGAGACAGAAATCATACTCATGGCTTTGAATTAATTCCAGTACACACTATAAAGGGATACGTTCTGTTCATTTTTCATTTCAGAGGTTTACAACCACTTTAAATCTGCAACTTTTAAGTAAAATTATCCTAGCTGATCCTTTAATTAAGTACCTTGTTCAGGTACTTCCTGTTACAGGGTGACAACTGTCTTCTAATTGCTCTTTTGTGTTGTCACTCAGTCAGATTTGTCCCTGGAGAAGACTGCAAGCTACCGCACATTGCTTAGGCCTGGGCCTCCGTTGTCACTCTCTGGAAACTGGTCCAGGACAATAGTGTACAGCAGATGCTGTAGCAAGTGAATGTACAAGAAAGTATCTAAATAAGTTTGGAGGACATCAGCAGCACAAAAACAGGTGCTGGTTATGATATACAATGCACAGAACAAGCCAAATTTCATCCAGTTAGGGTTTATATTCTAACTTTGAATTGCCTACTTCGTAACATATGCATTTGGGTGCTTGTGTAAACAAGACTCACATCTAAAAAGTAAGCACAACCCAGATCAAAGACTTGAAAAAGAACACTTAAAAGAGAAGTATGTTTTTTTTATTTCCAGATTCATACTTACCTAGGTCCGATGCTGCATCTGTCCCCCGGAGCCTCTGCATTGAAAGCCAAGCGATTGATCACTGCCGATGGCTCGGTTCTCTCAGCTCCCCGAGCAGAGAGCTGCTGACTGTCAGTCAGCAGCTCTCCGCTCTGCCCCCTCGCGCTCACTGGAGCTCTGAGCTGTGGAGGGGCGGCCATCTCAGGCTCTCAGTGCCTCACTGAGAGGCCGAGATGGGTATCAGTCCAGGCACCTGGCAGGTCCAGTCTTTATTTTCGTGATGACACAGTGCCTGGACTGATTTCTGTGACGTCAGCAGAAAGCGGATTTCAGCCCGCTCTCTGCTGAAAACAGGTCACAGGAGTGCAAAACGAATTGCACCCCTGTGATCCATAGGAGAAGCCCAGCCAAACAAGCTTAGGCTGGACTTCTCTTTTAATGACAGCCACCAGCATCAATGTTTTAACACATACAGACTATGGCTTGTGATCTGCCTCTGTGCCTTCAATTCACAAGTCGTTAACAAGAACAAATTTAACACAAATCTAGGCTGGTGGTAATGCAGTGCTTAGCTAGATAATCTTCAGGCGGGAACAGCTTGTGTCTTGAGAGTGTGAGAAGGTGCCAAACTCATTTACAAGAGGGAAGTTCATTAGTTGTATATTATCCATGTGGATCAGAGAGCAGCACGTTTGCAGTTCTGCAGGAACTACATTTCCTTTCTGCATTTTGTTCCTAGCCCTGTCATAGAGGTGTATAGGGGGTATGGTTATACACGTGGCATGCACTTTTCAATTATTACAGCACTGGCATGTGCATGCAGCTCTCCCGGATGTTCCCTGATGGTCCTGCTCGCCCCCTCTCCATTTCTGCCGAGCCGTGTTCTCTTTCAGTGTAATGACATTCTGCTTGTAAATATGTCAGCACAGATCACGAGAAACCCATTTATCACCATATTAACTAATTGGAATGACCTGATAATGCCTTATAACATCAAAAGCAGCTGAAGCTGCCAAAGAGCAGCTCTATGCAATGTGATTTTTAAGAGACCGTAAAAAGATTATGGGTCTGAAGTGGATAGCGTGGCTGCTAAGTCACAGCGGCTGCAGTGTACAGTGTAAGAGATGGGTAATGTGACTGCGGTCTAGCAAATCATGCTTTGGCACCAAGCTAGCTACAGATTTGTTATCTATCAAGCTATGCTGTTCGTACACCGCAGACTACTGCTTAACAACCAAAAGTCCCACTGTGATGGGAGCTTAAAGAGGAAGTAAACCCTTCTAAATTCTTCTCCCTCCCCTGCAAAGTAAAGACCTAATGTGCTAGTATGCATTGACACATACCTGCAAATAAAGCCTGCGCCGTCCCCGCTGCAGGCCGCATCCATCTTTGCCCCTCTTTCTTCCGGGGCCTCCGCGTGGGAGCCGTTGGTCATGGCACTCGCTACTGTAAAAACTGCATGGGTGCCTGTTTCTTCAGTGTGCATGTGCTGATGACATCATTGGCACAGTATACTGTAAATATCTCCTAAACAGCGAACGTTTAGGAGATATTTACAGCATCTATAGGTAAGCTTTATTCTAGGCTTACCTATAGGTACAAAGTGTAAAGGGATGGTTACAACCTCTTTAAGTCCCGCAACAGCCATTTATCTACTCTGTAGGTCTCAAGTTAGTCAGAGTATTGGTAACTGTAAGCGCAAACACACAAGTCCATATATAACAGGATATATAAAGGGCTGAGCAACTTAGTCCATAGGGGACAGGCTGGAAGTTCAAGGGTTAAGTGGTAACCGGCAATGTAATGGTTAAAGTAGGCTGGTAGGCTAGGCGGCTGCTGTCCTCAGAGAGCTGGCTCTGTGATGGATGAGAGAGGGGTAGAGAAGGAAGCGCCACCTGAGTGTAGTATTAACAAATGATGTTTAATGACACCAGGTAAAAACACACTTACAGGATAAAAACATATAAAAGGCTCATCTGTATAGGTATGTGGTCCTCTGTGTTCCCTCTGATCCTGTGGTGGTGACGCTGCAGGGATGCTGGGCTGCAGAAGGTGGATTACCAGCCAGGAGCTACTTCTGTGGCCATCAGGAAGAGACTAGGGGCCGGCGTGGAGCGCACGTGGAGCGTGCATGACGTCACAGGTCGTCCGTCTGCTTCCGGGTTCGGTATCCAGGGGAGGGATCGTCCAGGGAGGAGGGCTAGCAGGGAGGTTGAGAGAAGGCTACGCGCTCGGAGCCACTGCTCCTTCAATAGGCCTCCAGGTCTCAAGTTAGTGATGGTAGAATAAATAACTTTTGCTGGTCTGCCAGCTAAACATACATTATTTTTTTATATCCTACAATGATCAAACATATCTTTTACTATAGAAAAAGTTTACCTAGAGATTCAATTTTTAGTGGGCACAAATTTTAGTTATTTAAGTGGACCTGAACCGAGAAACCTGGTAAACAGAGGACAAAGGGCTAGTCACCAATATTGCATATGATCTCCCTGAAGTTGATCTTGACCTATATTGTCTTGTTTTGCACTGTCTCTTGGTGAATGTGGTAATCTTTGTAACGGAGCTGCCCTCTGATGACTGGTGATCTAATGACAATTGGGAACATTCAGGAAGCAGCAGGGGAGGTGGAGGAAGCACAGATCCACAGAATGAATGAAGCAGAAGCAGGAAAAACCTTGCACTACAGATCCTTCCTTCTCCAGCAAAGAGAGGAGTGAGCCACACATTATTTTCCAAAAGTTTTTATTGAGTTTTCACATACAGTGTACAGCAGGAGCATATGTCACATAAACATATGCAATCCGTTAGAAGAAAGCGAACAAAGTGCAATGAATCAGATACATAACTTAAAGAAAAGATCATGGCTATTCCAGGCTGCATGTGAAAGGAATGATAAAGGTTTTAAAAAATTCCCACACTGGGAATCCTTCATAGCAGGAGTCTCCAAACTTTCTACACAAAGGGCCATTTTACTGTCCTTCAGAATTTAGGAGAGCAAGACTGTGGTCATTGGGAGTATAATTTGTCCTGGCATCAGTGGGAGTAAGCAATGAGGTTGATTAACTTAAATTGGAGAGTGCAAAATCTGGTGCAGTTTTGCATTGTAGCCAATCAGCTTCAAACTTCAGCTTGTTCAGTTAAGCTTTGCAAAAAAATACCTGGAAGCTTATTGGTTTCTATGCACAGCTGCACCAGATTTTGCACTCTCCAGTTTTAGTAAATCAACCCCAATGCATCTTTGGTATTAGGGGAAGGAATAGTGCCCCATTCTTAGTGTTAGTGGGAGGAATAGTGCCCCATCGTTGGTGTCAGTGGAGAGAATAGTGCCCCATCATTGGTGTCAGTGGGAGGACTAGTGCACCATTGTTGGTGTCAGTGGGAGCAAAGGCCTTATAAAGGCAAGCAAAGGGTCACATCCGGCCTCCAGGCTGCAGTTTGGAGATCACTGGAGACCCTGTGTCACAGTGATACAGCAAAAAAAGGATAAGCTGAGGGGGAGAAGGAAGTTTGGGGAAAGACTATCTGTGGAGCCCGACCCACCAGCCACATATGGGTTAAGCATCCCAGTTACAATGAAAGAAGGGTAGGATCAAGGGTGATATGGCTATTATAATCCAATCATGGAGTCCAAACCTTGAGAAATTTAGCATGTATTGTGGTAAGTTTCTCATGAACCATAATGTCCTTCTCTGTTTTACCTGTGAAATTGATAGCTGGTTGTTTCCAGGCCTTGGCCAGCATTTGCCTAGCTGCCAAAAACACAAACTTCACTAGTTTCCTCTTACACTTAAGAAGATTTGGGACAGGCCTATGCAGGAGAGCTTTCCAGGGGTTACGAGTAAGAGTAATGTTCAAGACTGTGTTCTAAGCACATACACACAAATCCAGAAGTGAGAGACTGTTGGACAATGACATGAGATATGTAAAAAAGTGCCATGTTCTCCACAACTATGAAAACAAGTCAGAGAGGCAGCAGAAACAAACTTGGCAATGCAGTCAGGTGTCATGTACCGCCCTGACAGTACCTTGTTTGCATTTTCCTGGGCCAGCATATTAAAAGCATTTCGAAGTAGCTTTCCATATTTTGTTCCAATGCGCCTGGTCAAGAGATTCCCTCAGGTCCTTTTCACTTTTTTTTTTCACATCGTAAGACAGTTTGGCTGAGCCCAAGGAGTCAGTAAGTTATGCGTACAAAGCAGAGACTAAGTCCCTAGAGTGGGGATTTTTAAAACAGATGTGTTGTGGAATCTGTGCGATTTGTAACAAGACCAAAGTTATAATATTGGATTTGAGTATACTGGAACACTTCCCTATTAAGCAACTTCCACTTTTCTTTTAAGTACTGAACCAATTTAATGCCTTCAATCATCAACAGATCATATATTTGTTTAATGCCTTTTGTCTGTCACCACCTGAAATCCAAAGGGTTCTCATAGGCCTGGAAGAAATTATGCATTTGTGTAACAAATGGAAAGAAAAAAGATTGCAATAAAATTTTAACCCCACTGACGGAGGGCATGTAGCAGTGACAGTTCAGTAATCCAGTGTCTCTGGGAGGGAGGTGCCCAAATTAGATTGTATATTGGAAATGGTAAACATTCAGGTGAGCAGCACATTAGAGCCATCACCAGATCTTACTCTGGTAAAACTAACAGGCAAAGGTAGCAGTGCCTTGGGTGATCTCTTACTGCAGATGTACAGCTATAGGGCTACAGATCAGGAGTGCCTTGGTACTGCTATTTTTCAGGAGGAATTAAAAAAAAGGTTACTATTTAGGGACATTTACCATTTCTAGAGATTTCATATAAAACATATAATGAAACAATGTAATCAGAGGTTGCAGTCCAATTTATTTATTTTATTTTTTACAGGTACTTACATAACGCCATTCATTTACACAACACTTTACATATACAGTATCTCACAAAAGTTCGTTTGCGGGAACCATGAATGCCAACATGTACTGTGACATACTGAAGCAGAGCATAATGCCTTCCCTGCGGAGACTGGGCTGCAGGGCAGTATTCCAACATGACTGCAAACCCAAACACACCTCCAAGACGACCACTGCCTTTCTAAAGAAGCTGAGGGTAAAGGTGATGGACTGGCCAAGCATGTCTCCAGGACTAAACCCGTTTGAGCATCTGTGGGGCATCCTCAAACAGAAGGTGGAGGAGTGCAAGGTCTCTAATATCCACCAGCTCCGTGATGTCATCATGAAGGAGTAGAAGAGGACTCCAGTGGCAACCTGTGAAGCTCTGGTGAACTCCGTGCCCAAGAGGGTTAAGGCAGTGCTGGAAAATAATGGTGGCCCCACAAAATATTGACACTTTTCGCCCAATTTGGGCATTTTCACTTAGGGGTTACTCACTTTTGTCACCAGTGGTTTAGGAATTAATAGCTGTGTGTTGAGTTGTTTTGAGGGGACAGCAAATTGAAACTGTTATACAAGCTGTACACTCACTACTTTACATTGTAGAAAAGTGTCATTTCTTTAGTGTTGTCACATGAAAAAATATAATAAAATATTTCCAAATTGTGAGGGGTGTACTCACTTTTGTGAGATACTGTATATTGTACATTCAACATAATTCCCTGCCCTCAAGGGGCTTACAGTCTTGGGTCCCTAACTCACAGTCATACAATAGTCATAAATAGCAGTGCCAAGGCACTCCTGATCTGTAGCCCTATAGCTGTACATCTGCAGTAAGAGATCACCCAAGGCACTGCTACTTTTGCCTGTTAGTTTTACCAGAGTAAGGTCTGGTGATTTCTCTGGGTTCCGGGTGGCTGAACAGAGTGACAGGTAAGATAAAGATAACGTTCAAAGCTGGGGACAGTGCCAGATATGAAGCTAGGGAGAGTGTCATTTAAAGCCTAAATTCGACCATAGATGGATTGAATTTCAGATGAAAATACTTAGGAAAATTTGTATGAAAATTCTCATAACATTCGTTTGTCATTTGAAAGATTCCCTTTGTTTTTAAAATTTGATTTGAGAATCAATGGATTTTACCAAACGAAAACCGTATGCACTATTGAAAATTTCCATCCTGCTCCTTCAAATTTTCTTCGATCCCTGTAACGATTACAAAAACAAGAAAACTGTCTTAGAACCTTCTCTTCCCAAGAATTTTTATTCAAAATTCTACGTGGCTAAGGCCAGCTTAACCACTTCAGTACAGGGCACTTAAACACCTTTCCTTGGATGCAGTTGAAGCAAAGAAAGTGTTTCACCGCTCAGGTAGATCTGAACCCAGGTGTGAGATTGATGTGAAGCCTTCAGAGTTGAAGAGTCCCAGGTGCTGGCTGAATGCTCAGTAGGGCAAAATATTGAATTGAAAGATCTGGATGCCGCACACCGGATGAAGTTGAAAACTTGTCTTTATTATAAAAATGGGACCATCAGAAGTACAAGACAATCATGCAGGATGTACAGGATCAGCTGATGCGTTTCACACTCGGAACTGAGTGCTCATAGCTATGAGTAAGCACTCAGTTCTGAGTGTGAAACGCATCAGCTGATCCTGTACATCCTACATGATTGTCTTGTACTTCTGATGGTCCCATTTACAAATTTGGTGCGCAAACCCTGGCCTGTGGTACCTCCAAAAAAAATAGGAAGGGCTTCGCACAGAATTTACTAAATGGCTACAAAAGAAGGAAGCCGCATTCATGAGGAATAAGGAGGTGTTGGCCATGAAGTGGCGGGACATGAAGGATGTTCACATAAAGACTACCATTCACAATGACACCTTGGTGGAGGTTCAGAGAAGACGTGGCCCTGTAGTAAAGCCTGAATGTGTCCATGACTGCAATCTGTATATGGGAGGGGGGCCACTGGGTTTGCACACCAAATTTGGGGTTCCTAGCACAAAGTGGCCCTGAGATATGGGGCCCCAAAGTCGGTTCAGAAAATGTCAAGCACTTTTCTGCAGCAGAGAATGACATTTTCCGAACCGATTTTGGGGCCCCGTATCTCGGGCCACTTAGCGCTAGGAACCCTAGCTTTGGATATATTATGATACCAGTTCCACTGGGTTTGCACACCAAATTTGGGGTTCCTAGCAGCAAGTGGCCCTGAGATACGGGGCCCAAATTCGGTTCGGAAAATGAAATTTTTTGCTGCAGAAAAGTGCTTGACTCGAGTATAAGTCGAGGGGGGCACTTTCAGCACAAAAAAATGTGCTGAAAAATTTGACTTATACTCGAGTACATACAGTAATATTTTCTGAAAGCAAGGGCCATGGAGAACAAAATGGTTGTTATTGCATTTTTTTGTTGCACAATATTTGCACAGCTGTTTATCAGATTTTCAGGAAAAAATACACTTAAATGAATTTCAGTGCTCACGAAAACAATATAATACCCAAGAAAACAGATACCAAACATGTCAAGATTTAAAATGGCACACGACTGTGAAATGGCCTCAAACTACGGTACCTAAAATTATCCATAGGCAACGCTTTTAAAGCCTTTACAGGTTATCTATTCAGAGCCAAACGTGAGTTCTGGCACTAGAATTATTGCTCTGACTTTGATATATACAGCAATACCTCACGTGTTTGCATTTGCACATGAGCTTGGGGTGAGCAGGGGTGTGGGGGCACTTATTATGGAGAGAATAGGGGTCTACTGGACCCTTTAATCCCTCCTCTGTCTTCCAAGGTAGCTGATGAAACAGCAGAAATGGGAGAGCCTGCGAGCGGCAGCAGGTGGGAGTGGGGGGCATCCTTCTGAGTCCTGTAAAGGTGATCTAGGAGCTCGTAAAGCTGCTCGGATCACTTTTACCTGTAAACTGATTGCCAGCTCTAAAAAACAATACCAGGATCATGGCTGCAGCTGCAGCATACCCTGCATGGGAAGTGGTTAGGTTGTTTGGGCCAAGGTGGCCCAAATTAACTATTTACTGCACTAATGCCCCATACACACGGTCGGACATTGATCGGACATTCCGACAACAAAATCCATGGATTTTTTCTGACGGATGTTGGCTCAAACTTGTCTTGCATACACACGGTCACACAAAGTTGTCTGAAAATCCGACCGTTCTGAATGACGTAATACCCGTACGTCGGGAGTATAAACGGGGCAGTAGCCAATAGCTTTTGTCTCTTAATTTATTCTGAGCATGCGTGGCACTTTGTGCTTCGGATTTGTATACACACGGATTTTGTTGTCGGAAAATTTTATAGCAAGCTCTCAAACTTTGTGTGTCAGAAATTCTGACAACAAGGTCCTATCACACATTTTCCATCGGAAAATCCGACCGTGTGTAGGGCATTAGAGGTGTGTTTGCTGAGTAAGCTGTATTACCTGTATGTAGCCTCAGCTACATACAGTATACAGGACTATGTTCCAGCAATGGGACAGAGACACCCCTTCCCACTCTCATAACATAACAGAGTCAGAGCTCAGCCATTCAGAGGAAGATTTATATTCTATGAATGGGTTTAAAACTTCCTCTGATTGGCTGAGGCGTAGAGGTGAGTGGATGAGGCCACAGTCTCTACCTCAGCCTCTCAATGGAAGCTTTGTAGCAGTGCTAGCCCAACTCTATTTTGTCCCGGGAGTGGGATAGGAAGTTTCTGTCCCACTGCCGAAACACATAACTGTATATGTATGCTCAACAAGCGCTCGCTGTTAGTGCAGTAAATCATTTGTTGGAGTCACCCTGCCCCAAACAAACTATTTAAAGGGACATTAAACGTGTACTTAGGTGTAACTTAGGAGTAAACCTGTTGTTTTTCCCTGCATGGGCTAAACACAGGTTTACTTTAATTCGGGAGAAAGGAACAAAAAACTGCAACCATTGTGTAAGACTATGAAGCAGGAAGCATATTCTGCATCTGTATGCCTGTCCCCATGTATACATATAATTACAATGTACATATAGACATAGGAACACATGTTTTAAATAATAACATATAACAATAATAACATATAACACATTTATAAAACAATTAGTATTAAAGAGGAAGTAAACTCTGGGTTTTTTCCCCCTTTTTCTTCCCTGCAAAGTAAAGGCATAATGGCAAAGTAAAGGCATAATGTGCTAGTATGCATCGCATACTAGCACATTATGTGACACTTACCAGCAAAGGAAGCCTGCGCCATCCCTGTCGCAGGCCACATCCATCTTCACCTGTCTTCCTTCCGGGGCTGCGGACACTGGCTGTGTGACTGACCAGAGCCGTGTGACGTCACTCCCGCGCAAATGCGCGTGGGAGCCGCCGGTCACAGCACATGCTCCTGAAGAAACGGCACGGGCAGCTGTTCCTTCAGTGCGCATGCGCCAATTATATAATTGGCACAGTATACAGTAAATATCTCCTAAACGACACACGTTTAGGAGATATTTACAGTACCTATAGGTAAGCCTTATTCTAGGATTACCTATAGGTACAAATCATAAAGGAAGGTATACTTCCTTTTTGAGCTGGTTAATTTCACACAAATACTTCAGAAAATACAATACTGTGGTTTCTTTTTTAAACAAGCTGCTTAGTTGGGGAAATGCTACCTCCCTGTAACCAGCACGGATATAGTATCATAATAATTTACCACATAAGTGTTCTGTGGTTTACAAACACAATACTGCAGTTATATAAGCTTCTAACAGTCATTATACATTGTCAATTAATGTTCTAATATAAATGTTACTTAACCATTCTGTAATTTTGTCATAATTTAAAGTTTTGCTCACTACTGTTACTTTAATGTACTCTGCTGTTCCAGATCAAATCAATGGAATGTGTGAAAGCAATTATTGCTAATGGCCATACCCTCTTAAGGGATAATTAATAGCTAATGCACATTAGAATCATTGGAATATCACATAGTTTTAAAGCCCAGCTGCCTGCTGCTTGAAGCATTTTTGGATTTTGGCCATTTGGTTATTCCCGTCCTTAGAAGTCTCAGGGACCCATGTGCTTGCTGTAAAGTCTTCCCTTCCTGCAGGTTTTTGCTCCATGTGACAAAGCCTGGAGGTCCAGACACAATTCCTCTATTGTCCTCCATGCAGCTGTTTAGAATTTAGAGCTGGGGACACAGTGATTATGTATCCACACTCTGTCACACTCCTGCCAAATACTTCACACTGACGCGTTTAGAAGGTGTTTAGGAATTGTCTGCAACCTGTTGTGATCTTCTAAATCAAACCTGTACTTAGTTCATATTAGACAAAATCATAAGTCTGCTTTGTAGGAGGTACCATAGGGAGAGAGTAACCACCTTCTTATTATTCCCCTGCTGCTCCCATCTTTCATCAGAGCCCCCCAAAATCCCAGTGGAAGCTTTCTGAAAGTCAAACCCAACACAGAGTTCAGCATTGTGGTGAGGCATGAAAAGGTTTCACATGCTCTTCAGTAGTTAGATGTACCAGGTATTTCTTGTAGCTCTGGGAGGAAGCATGAGGTAAGTGCCTATGGTGCCTTTTATAAAGAGAACCTGTTACTTTTTACTGGTATTGACAATACAGGATCTTTTTAAAACAAAAGGTCTTGTACAGTATTTAACAAAAACTATTTACATACAACATGCCAACTAGAAATCAAGTGAATTGCTGATTCCGCGCTAGCTCCATACGAATATGTACAGTATGTTAATTAGTTTGAAAATATAATGATTTGATCTGTGTGAGTGAGGACTGTATTAAGTGCGCTTTCAGATGGGTGTCCTGGGGTGGTAAAACTGGGTGACTGAGCCATGGCATTTTTACACCAGGGTGCAGAATTTAACAGGTGGTACCACCTGCCAAACTCACCCATTGAGTTAATGGGGCCATGCTAAAACTGTGTGCAATGCATGCAATTACTTTCCCTACTCTTGCAGCCTCCTGGGATATGTGATAGGGATATCCCAAGAGGCTGTGGGAGAAGGAAGACATCATTCGCGCCTAGGCGAGAGGGCTTAATAAAAAAAAAAGAAAAGAAAGCCAAACAAAAATTACAGCTTGTATTGTGGAGAAGGAGAGGAGTTAATGGTCCACTCTAATAAAAAAAAGTATTACTTTTCCAGTCTTTTTATGTTGCAGATTTATACATAGGGCTTCATAGGCAGTGTGTATTGTTCAGAATAACCTGCAATGAGCAGTTAGGGGACAGATTTAGGGATACAATGTACCACCCAAGCCTTGAGATCTTTAATCCTTTGTAAGGACAGCCAGTGTGCATGTTTAGTTTAAAAACTGATAATGATGTTCTGCTAGCACAGCACAGCATGGTTAATTATGATAAAATACCTCCCCAGACCCCTCCTTACCATTACATCAAAAGGGAAAGGCAAGTAAGATTTTTATAGGATTTTACAAAAAATAAAAAGGTAAAGAGCAATTTTTTTTTTTAATGTGGATCTATGGTCAAAATCTAAAATCATTTACTTGTTTCCACGTTGTATTTCAATTATTTCTAGCCTGAGAGCAAGGATGACACCATTATAACAATTCAGTAGCGGAGACAAATTATCACAAGTGGTAAAAAATTGATATTATTTTATTTTATGTGATCATAGTGCATGCCAGCTTGAATAAATAATAAGTGATATCTGTTCCATCTTGTTGTAGCTGTGAAATTGTGATATCTTGTATAGGGGATGTTCTCAACTCATCCCCTGATCCCAAGATCAGTATATAAGGAATGGAACTGTCTGACTGCTAGACTCTACATTCTAACCATCTATAGACCTCCTCAAGTATGTAACACTAACTGCAATACTATTGTAGGTCAGACTAGATTTAGGGTTAGGGTTACATGGTAAGTCAATACTGAGGTTGGGCAAAAGAGTGTAAAAGTAAGATATAATTAGAGATAGTTCAGAGACAGCTGCACATAGAAAATATTTTTTGTGATTTTTTTTTTATTATCCATTTAAGCATTTTTCTTATCTCTCTTGTGCGCTACTGCAGTTGCTGTTGCTTATACAAAATGGCTAAATCATTAGTAAAGCATATCAATTCCTTACAAGTTAATGGCAAAGAAACACTGGCTTGTAGTACACACATACACCATATTGTCAAATATATTGGGTCGCCTGCCTTTACACACACATGAACTTTAATGGCCTCCCAGTCTTAGTCCTTAGGGTTCAATATTGAGTTGGCCCACCCTTTGCAGCTATAACAGCTTCAGCTCTTCCGGAAACTCTGTCCACAAGGCTTAGAAGTATTCCAGAAGCTCATTTGTGAGGTCAGGCACTGATTTTGGACGAGAAGGCCTGGCTCGCAGTCTCTGCTTTAAATCATCCTAAAGGTGTTCTATCGGGTTGAGGTCAGGACTTTGTGCAGACCAGTCAAGTTCCTCCACCCCAAACTTGCTCATCCATGTCTTTATGGGCCTTGCTTTGTGCACTGATACACAGTCATGTTGGAACAGGAAGGGGCCATCCCCAAATGTTGGGAGCATGAGCAAAATGTTGGGAGCATGAAGTTGTCCAAAATGTCTTGCCCTTCACTGGAACTAAGGGGCCAGGCCCAACCCCTGAAACACAACCCCACACCATAATCCCCCCTCCACCAAATGATTTTGAACCAGTGCACAAAACAAGGTCCATTAAGACATGGATGAGCGAGTTTGGGGTGGAGGAACTTGACTGGTCTGCACGGAGTCCTGACCTCAACCCGATAGAACATTTTAGGATGAATTAGAGCAGAGACTGCGAGCCAGGCCTTCTCGTCCAAAATCAGTGCCTGACCTCACGAATGTGCTTCTGGAATAATGGTCAAACATTCCCATAGACACACCCCTAAGCCTTGAGGACAGCGTTTCCGGAAGAGCTGAAGCTGTTATAACTGCAAAGGGTGGGCCAACTCAATATTGAACCCTAAGGACTAAGACTGGGACGCCATTAAAGTTCATGTGTCACTTTGTGTTGGTCTAGCATATAAAATCCTAATAAAATACATTTACGTTTTTTGTTGTAACATGACAAAATGTGGAAAATTTCAAGGGGTTATGAATACTTTATACAGTGCATAAAACGCAAATCATTTGCATATAACAAATCTTGTAAATCTCACATAAAAAATATCACAAATTTATATAAACAACAACTAAATAAAAACGTGTAATAAGGTTCAGTGTACAGATATAAATGCCATTCACCTATGTGATCTTCACAAAATCAATCCTCCAGTGGAAAGGTCACACCACATAAATAAAAGTGCACTCACATAGCAGATACAAATTGCCTTCACATTAGAACAGTTCATCAAGGATAATACATCTCTCTCTCCCATGAACTCTCTGCTGCCGATCCTCTCCGAGAGTCCCGTCTGTGGTGATGTGCTACCTTTGAGAAAGTCTTATTGGACGCAATGCATTCAGGTAGGCGTTACTGTGACATCATCACATATACTAGTGTGTTCAAGCTTCCTTTCTTTTCTTTAAAGATTTATGCCTGGAACACCTGTAAGGGCCCTGTGTGGATAGGAAACTGCCAACTAAACCTACAAATAATTGCTAAGGCACATCCTTACAAAAAAATCCATCCAAAGGCCTGGCACGCATCCTTTGTACTATTACACATTTCTTACTAATTAGGCAGTGATACAGGTGTTGTTTGCAGACCATGAGGTAAGTGCAAACATCCTATGTACAGTGCGGCACTGTGAGAACTGGATGGAGGTGCATCAACTTGGTGTCCATGGGGGATCTCCATAGATCAGACTATAACAGCAACAGGAAAGGAGTGAGTCAACTGCTGTGCTTCAGCACTATAGCCAAGCTATTCTGCATGTGACTTCCTTCCCGTCGCCATTTTGCCATGTAAACAGCAAAGTTACCACAAAGATTGTATATGTGTATTTCAATTGTGTATTTAGTCCTTTACTTGATGTTTTGCTTTGCTTTAAAAATATTTTTTTTAGTCAGTTTTAACATTATGTTTTAATCTCAACTGAATTATATGTTTTCTTTTACACTTTTAAGCCAATAAGTCAAAATTCCTACCCAACAACTCAAAAGTAGCAAAAAAAATATTAATTTACAATATATCACATTTACCTGACAAAAGAAGACATCTTTCTTTAAAAATGAATATCAAAAACAGTGTCTTTCCTAAATGACTTTTCTTTCCAGATATAGCAATAATGTTAAAGTGGTTGCAAACCCTTTTGTCTTACTTTTATCTATAGGTAAGCCTAGAATAAGGCTTAAATATGGATAGAGGAAATATCTCCTAAACGTGCGTCGTTTTGGAGATATTTCACTTGTAGTGTGCCGATGTCGTCATCGGCGCATGCACTGTGAAGAAACGGACTACCGTGCCATTTCTTCCCCCAACGTGTGCCGCGACTGACGGCTCCCACGCGCATACCATGACGTCACGTGGCTCTGGCCAGTCACATAGCCGGAGTCTGCGGCCCCAGAAGGAAGAGGGGTGAAGATGGAGACGGCCTGCACAGGGAACAGTGCGGGCTTCGTTTGCAGGTAAGTGTCATAATGAATCCCAACCACGACACTACCTGCCTGGAGTTTGCATGTTCTCCCTGTGCCTGCGTGGGTTTCCTCCGGGTACTCTGGTTTCCTCCCACACTCCAAAGACATGCTGGTAGGTTAATTGGATCCTGTCTAAATTGTCCCTAGTATGTATGAATGTGAGTTAGGGTCCTTAGATTGTAAGCTCCTCGAGGGTAGGGACTGATGTGAATGTACAATGTATATGTAAAGCGCTGCGTAAATTGACGGCGCTATATAAGTACCTGAAATAAATAAATAAAATAAAAATAAATATAATGGGCTAGTATGCATCACATACGTTTTTAATTTGCAGGCCTTACATAGTTACATAGTAGGTGAGGTTAAAAAAAGACACAAGTCCATCAAGTCCAACCTATGTGTGTGATTATGTGTCAGTATTACATTACATATCCCTGTATATTGCAGTCATTCAGGTGATTATCTAATAGTTTCTTGAAGCTATCAATGCTCCCCGCTGAGACCACCGCCTGTGGAAGGGAATTCCACATCCTTGCCGCTCTTACAGTAAAGAACCTTCTACGTAGTTTAAGGTTAAACCTCTTTTCTTCTAATTGTAATGAGTGGCCACGAGTCTTATTAAACTCTCTTCTGCGAAAAAGTTTTATCCCTATTGTGGGGTCACCAGTACAGTATTTGTAAATTGAAATCATATCCCCTCTCAAGCGTCTCTTCTCCAGAGAGAATAAGTTCAGTACTCGCAACCTTTCCTCATAACTAAGATCCTCCAGACCCTTTATTAGCTTTGTTGCCCTTCTTTGTACTCGCTCCATTTCCAGTACATCCTTTCTGAGGACTGGTGCCCAGAACTGGACAGCATACTCCAGGTGCGGCCGGACCAGAGTCTTGTAGAGCGGGAGAATTATCGTTTTATCTCTGCAGTAGATCCCCCTTTTAATGCATGCCAATATTCTGTTTGCTTTATTAGCAGCAGCTTGGCATTGCATGCCATTGCTGAGCCTATCATCCACTAGGACCCCCAAGTCCTTTTCCATCCTAGATTCCCCCAGAGGTTCTCCCCCCAGTGTATAGATTGCATTCATATTTTTGCCACCCAAATGCATTATTTTACATTTTTCTACATTGAACCTCATTTGCCATGTAGTCGCCCACCCCATTAATTTGTTCAGGTCTTTTTGCAAGATTTCCACATCCTGCGGAGAAGTTATTGCCCTGCTTAGCTTAGTATCGTCTGCAAATACAGAGATTGAACTGTTTATCCCATCCTCCAGGTCGTTTATGAACAAATTAAATAGGATTGGTCCCAGCACAGAACCCTGGGGGACCCCACTACCCACCCCTGACCATTCTGAGTACTCCCCATTTATCACCACCCTCTGAACTCGCCCTTGTAGCCAGTTTTCAATCCATGTACTCACCCTATGGTCCATGCCAACGCACCTTATTTTGTACAGTAAACTTTTATGGGGAACTGTGTCAAATGCTTTTGCAAAATCCAGATACACCACGTCTACGGGCCTTCCTTTATCTAGATGGCAACTCACCTCCTCATAGAAGGTTAATAGATTGGTTTGGCAAGAACGATTCTTCATGAATCCATGGATTACTGCTAATGATATCATTCTTATTACTAAAATCTTGTATATAGTCCCTTATCATCCCCTCCAAGAGTTTACATACTATTGATGTTAGGCTAACTGGTCTGTAATTCCCAGGGATGTTTTTTGGGCCCTTTTTAAATATTGGTGCTACATTGGCTTTTCTCCAATCAGCTGGTACCATTCCAGTCAATAGACTGTCTGTAAAAATTAGGAACAACGGTCTGGCAATCACCTGACTGAGTTCCCTAAGTACCCTCGGATGCAAGCCATCTGGTCCCGGTGATTTATTAATGTTAAGTTTCTCAAGTCTAATTTTAATTCCGTCCTCTGTTAACCATGTAGGTGCTTCCTGTGTTGTGTCATGAGGATAAATACTGCAGTTTTGGTTACTGAAGCCCCCCGATTCACTCGTGAAGACTGAGGAGAAGAATAAATTCAATACCTTTGCCATCTCCCCATCCTTTGTAACCAGATGTCCTTCCTCATTCTTTATGGGGCCAATATGGTCTGTCCTCCCTTTTTTACTGTTTACATACTTAAAGAATTTCTTGGGATTTTTTTTGCTCTCCTCCGCTATGTGTCTTTCATGTTCTATCTTAGCTGTCCTAATTGCACCCTTACATTTCTTATTGCATTCTTTATACATTCTGAATGCTGTGGATGATCCCTCAACCTTGTATTTTTTGAAGGCCTTCTCCTTTGGTGAAAGAGATCCAGTTAAATCTATTTTTGTAGCATCAGTCCCATATTAAATTATTTCTAAAGCGCAAACTTTTTTTTAAATTTTGGATAGAGTATGGAAGAGTTTAAATTCTCATCAGTTTTTGTTTTTGTATTCATGTCCTATTGGGTGAATTTATATTTAATTCCCATCCTGTAGAAGTGAGAGGAGATGTTTCTAAAGTAGGGATGTCCTCTTTTAGACAGTTGCCACTGCAGCAAGTGTCCCCATTGGCACACTTCACCCCTATTCCTATTGAGTGACAACTCATCACTATTTTTTTTCAACAGTAAAGAAAAAAAAGTTTGGCTTCTGATAAACTTTAACAAACTGGAAAAATAGTTTAGATTTAGAAAATAGTACACAGCCAGCATAAAATCATGATTCTATGTTAAAAGAGAAATTTGGAATTGAGAAAAAAACATGTATACTCACCTAGAAACAGAACATTTATGGCAGAAAAAAACAGTAATGCCCTGTACACACGACCGGTTTTGACGTCGGAAAAAACTCTGAAGGTTTTTCCGATGGAATTCCGCTCAAGCTGTCTTGCAGACACACGGTCACACCAAATTCCGACCATCAAGAACGCGGTGACTTACAACATGTACGACGGCACTAGAAAAAGGAAGTTCAATAGCCAGTGCGCCACCCTTTGGGCTCCTTCTGCTAATCTCGTCGGAACAGCATACAGATGAGCGTTTTTTCCAATAGTAATTTGTTCCGTCAGAACAATAGAACTTGTTCTCTAAGTCCGTCTGAATTTTCAATGGAAAAAGTCAGATGGGGCATACACACGGTCGGAATATACGATAAAAAGCTCCCATCTGACTTTTTCTGATGGAAATTCCGATCGTGTGTACGCGGCATTATTGTTGACTGACTCACTACCTCTGCTGGAAGTCTTTTCCAGTGTCAACTACCCTTTGAGTAAAATAATACTTTCTAAGACTAGTTTTGAACTTTTCTCCAGTTAGTTTGAGGTCATGTTCCCATGTTCTTGATCTTGGTTTCATATTAAAAATATAACCAAATAAGATGCAGTGCTAAAAAAGTGACTATGGTGAAAAAAGAGTGATAAGACTAAGGCCTAGTCTCATAACATATTAAGTGTGTGAAAATTGGTATACATATAAACAATAGGTCACATGCATAAAAGTTACAATATAGAAAATCCAGCATCAACAAAAAGTGACTATAAAAATATAAAGAAGACTAAAGCATAGTCTCATAAAAAATATCACATGTGATAGATGGTATACACATGAGTCATAAACATATGAGCCATAAACAAATGAATGATCAACTTGTAAGTGATAGAAAAAAGCTAAATGAGAAATTGGGGAAAAAATAGTCCCACAAAGTGACAGTCCATAAATTAACCAAGAAAGAGCAATCATCCGTGGAAAGTGCCAGAAAAACGAAGGATTCTCTTCAGTGTCTCTTCACACCCAAGATAGGAAAATAAATTGTGCTTACCAGATGGCGATGACTGCTATTACGGCAGTCTCGCCCAGCACAGGGAAATCGGTCTCCCCACAACCTAAACGTAGGACAGCAACTACCAGCAGGTGATTCTCGGGGCAATAAAATGAAAAGAATCCATAGTGTAACATGTACAAAAAAGGGGTGGTTTATTAAGAGTAAAAACACACTTACAATATTGCAGGAAGTCAAAGGCGGTGAGATATATCATATATAATGCTCCCAGTGTAACCGTCTGCAAGCCTTCACTTCCTAGGTTCGTATGTTAGCCCATCCGAAAAAAACGTGATGACGTTGTAGGCTCCTCCCTACGCGTTTTGTCATGATAGGACATCGTCTTATCCAATCTGTCACATTTAGGCCTTCTATTATTACTGCTCCTTACAGCTTGTCTGCTCCGGGTCCATGGTGAGTAGAATGAGCCGGGCTGTCACCATTCATCAGGACTGCACGGCTACCAGGGGGTTAATCTGCTAGGAGGGGGTTTATCACCACCTAGCAGATTAACCCCCTCCTAGCAGATTAACCAACAGTTTTGCATAGTGCAGTAACATGCACACACATAGGACACCCAACTCTAGTGGTGATTTATTCTTCCAAAGCACATACACTGTTGCACATTAGTACTGACTAGTATTCCAATGTTTCACTTCTCCCTCAGTTTCTCTTCCTCATTCAGCTAATGTGACCTGGTGCTGGTAGAAAGGGGCAGGGGAGGGGTAACCAAGGATGCTCTGCAGGCTCCTGACGTCCTCCTTAACAGCCAATGATGTCATTGATTGTTAGGTCGCTGGTGACTAGAAGGTCGTAATGATGCACAGTGAAAACCTATGGCTTTCTATAACTAAATGGCAGGCTTGATCCATCAGCTGGTTTGTATATGCTTTTGGGCAATTTTTAGGCATTTTGCCAAGGCACCCTTGAAGAAATCTGAAGGCACCTTGGTTGTAAAAGGCTGCTCTAGACTGTACATATTAGGTTCCTGAAATCTCTCTTGATATGTTTTATCCTTCAGACCTTTCACCATTTTTGTTACCCATCTCTGGACTCGTTTCACCATATAAACATCTTTTTGTATTGACACGGCAGCTGTCCCCGCCGGCTCTAATACTGAGAAATGGGTGATCACATGACCGATTTCTCAATCCTTGGTTTTTACTGAGCAAAGGGTGGAGACTGTCAGTCCCCGGCTCTCTGCTTTTCCCCTCCACTGGAGCGCCAGGCTGTGGAGGGGGCGGCTGGCTCAGTCTCTCAGAGAGGTTGAGCCAACTGCTGGTCAGGCATCTGGATAGATCCCAACATTATTGTCAGGATCCCTGCAGAGCCTGGAATGGCTCTGTGACATCAGCCAACAGCAGGCTGAATCCAGAACTAAAAACTAAGTGCACTCCTGTGACTCACAGGAGAAGTATAGCCAAATATTTCTCCTTTAAGCATACATTACATGCGCTCTAATGAATAATGCCCCGTACACACGGTCGGATTTTCCGATGGAAAATGTCAGATCGGAGCGTGTTGTCGGAAATTCCGACCGTGTGTGGGCTCCATCGGACATTTTCCATCAGATTTTCCGACACACAAAGTTGGACAGCAGGAGATAAAATTTTCCGACAACAAAATCCGTTGTCGGAAATTCCGATCGTGTGTACACAAATCCGACGGACAAAGTGCCACGCATGCTCAGAATAAATAAAGAGATGAAAGCTATTGGCCACTGCCCCGTTTATAGTCCCGACGTACGTGTTTTACGTCACCGCGTTTAGAACGATCGGATTTTCCGACAACTTTGTGTGACCGTGTGTATGCAAGACAAGTTTGAGCCAACATCCGTCGGAAAAAATCCTAGGATTTTGTTGTCGGAATGTCCGAACAAAGTCCGACCGTGTGTACGGGGCATAACAGATAGATTCATCTGTTTTACCTCCATGTGTAGACAGCCTATGCTCAGCTTTTATCCCATGTGACAATACACTAAAATTTTAATAAATTACTAGTGTGCTCCTCTAATCATCTAAACCACATGTGAATAAATTAAAATAACCAATAATATAAATCAATAGTGTTAACTTGATCCAATCTTAATAAAAAAATGAAATAAAAATTACTAATAATCAGATATAGTCCTTTAAAAATTTGAGAAACAGTGACACTTAATAAATGTGCTTTCAAAAGGGACTTAATCCTATGATGAATAATCCGTGCTATCAGTGTCATAACCAGGACGTTACAGACGGTGCTCAAATGAATGCCTTCACCACATATAGTACACGCCTCTTACCACACATAAATGATCTCAGGTTATAGAGATCTGACTCACTTAAGGTGCATCCTAAGAATTCAGCACTAAAAGGAAGACTCGTTCTGTTCCACTTCTTATCAGCATAGTGATCCAAAGGAATAAGGCACATGGAATAGTCGACTGGTAATCACTCACCCACCGCAGAGAAAGGAAGACTTTGTAGCGTAATACGTTTTAAAACCAGGTATTTATTAAAAGCATTTGATGCACTTGCATTTACTACTGTAAATGGAGCCTCCTTTCCCAGTTGACGCCTATTACGGGGAAACGCGTTGGGTGGAGCCAATTCCGTGACGTCATTCCGCACCATAATCAGGCTGGTGCTGACCACCGCAGTCCTTGGTAGTGCTTTTGCATCGCTGGTTTTAAACTTCGTAAATGTAACTAAGTGCATGTAATGCTTTTAATAAATGCCTGGTTTTAAAACGTATTACACTACAAAGTCTTCCTTTCTCTACACATGTAATAAGAGGAGCACAGTAGTTCACTTTATTAAATTTTTGATAAACCTTGTGTTCAGAGTCACTGAGTCACTGGGACCTCTTAGGCTTTGAAGTCATTAATTGTATTAATTGATCACACTTATTTGAATAGAGTGGTGGAGGCATAAGGCAGGATATTTTCATAATAAATACACTAAAATGAACACATATCTTAATAAAAATGATATCTATTATCTGTCCTTGCAATGTACTGCTCTCAAGAAACAGATCCGGCGGCAGCTGTGTGTTTACCCTTCCATGATCCAGTGTCCCAGCCTCCTGGGCCGCTCAGCCTTTAGCTGAAATCCTGGCGCATCTTACAAATGTAAGTAGGACTCTAAGAATGTCTGTGGGAGGGTGGCGTTCCTGCTGCTGCTTGTGTTTGCTCAGCAAGTGTCTCTGACCTTTCTCTGCATGTTAGAAACCCAGCAGAGAGATTTGCAGAGCCTTTTCCTGGATTTGTGGCTCAGGCTTTTGAAGTATACAATTCACACATTCTGAAGGTGTCATTTTGTGGGCTTCACCAATGTTTCTGAAACATTGTGACTTATCAGATCATTTATCTGACTGTAGTTATTGTTTAGGAAGGAGTTTATTATTTTTTCATATGAAAAAGCATTTATAGTATATTACATTTTGTTTTTGTAGCTAAATGCTAAATAAATCAATTTACAGTAAATACTCTTAGCAATATTATTATTATAATCCAGGATTTATATAGCGCCAACATTTTGCACAGTGCTTTACAATACGTGTTTTAGTGTAAGTATAACCAAAATATTTTTATTCTAGTTTTGAATGGGACGTGAAAGGATTAGAACCCCTGTAAAGTTTATATCGCTCTCCGTTTCTGTGTAGGGAAGACCGTTGTTACAGAGACCTAGAGTAATGGGAAAACCAACATTTTACAGTTGTCATGAGAAGAGGAGGTTAGGAGAAATATTCCAATGAAGACATCTATTATCGTGACAACTGTCTAAGAGAGGATTTCTCCTCATTTTGTACAGGTTTTTTCCCACGTGTCTCCAGAACATGAAGAGAAGCGAAATTTCACCCAACAGGAGACAAATAGAAAAAATAAAAGGGTTTTAGCACAACCCATCTCCACCTTCAGGAGCTCTGGAGAAGACCAGATGGTTCCTTAGAATTAGATCCTTAGGGCCCTTACCTTCACATTACATGCAGTGACATGGATCCAGCAGCTTTAGAAATCTATACAGGTTTTTGGGAGACTGAATTCCCTGGGCTTGGTGAGACCACCTTGATGGTCTTTTGAGTCGGTAAGGAGATTACAAACTCACTTTGGGTGTCAAACCTTCTGGAGCAGGGATCCTACTTCACGATTTTTCACTGATTTCTTGTTTGCACATTTTTTATGAAAATCTACTGTTAACCTTTTCGTCACAAGATTATCCATTTGGGACTGTGCATCAATTTCTCAATTATCACTTTTGGGACTTTGCTTTAGTTTTCTTTTCTTAGACTTTTTTTCACCAAACGTTTTTGGAATTTTTTTTATTTTTTATCATTATTTCAAGGTTTTTGGTTATTGCTTACACATGTATTTCTGAAGGCATTTTAGTATTTATTTATATGTTTATTCATTTTTTGAGCACTTTATCATTCTATATCTACCTCATAGCACAATATTGGTGATTATATTGTTTATTAACTTGTTTGCAGTTATTCCAATTCTTCGGGTTGGAAACTCTGCTTAAGTTTTTCATTTTCAGACTGTTTTCACCATTTCAGAATTTTGGTAGTATTATTTTTCCCTTTTTTCACATATAATTGGGAATTTAATTTGCATTAGCACTGCAACCACATTTTATTTTTATGATTTTGAGTTTTGTATTCCAGACTTTTGGTGCTGGCAGCTTTTTTTACTTGATTCACTTTTAGTTCATTAAATTTATTTCTTCAGCTTTTGACCTTCGGGTCTTTTGTATCAATCCATGTACTTAGTCTGCTTGTCTTCAGCAAACTGTTGGCGGGCTTTTTTGTGCATCATCTTTAGAAGAGGCTTCCTTCTGGGACGACAGTCATGCAGACCAATTTGATGCAGTGTGCGGCGTATGGTCTGAGCACTGACTGGCTGACCCCCCACCCCTTCAACCTCTGCAGCAATGCTGGCAGCACTCATACGTCTGTTTCCCAAAGACAGCCTCTGGATATGACGCTCAACTTCTTTGGTAGACCAAGGCGAGGCCTGTTCTGAGTGGAACCTGTCCTGTTAAACTGCTGTATGGTCTTGGCTACCATGCTGCAGCTCAGTTTCAGGGTCTTGGCAATCTTCTTATAGCCTAAGTCATCTTTTTGTAGAGCAACAATTCTTCTTTTCAGATCCTCAGAGAGTTCTTTGACATGAGGCGCCATGTTGAACTTCTAGCGACCAGTTTGAGAGAGTAAGAGCGATAACACCAACTTTAACACACCTGGTCCCCATTCACACCTGAGACCTTGTACATTAATGAGTCACATGACACCGGGGAGGGAAGATGGCTAATTAAGTCCCATTTGGACATTTTCACTTAAGGGTGTACTCACTTTTGTTGCCAGCAGTTTAGACATTAATGGCTGTGTGTTGAGTTATTTTAAGGGGGCAGCAAATTTATACTGTTATGCAAGCTGTACACTCACTACTTTACATTGTAGCAAAGTAACATTTCTTCAGTGTTGTCATATGAAAAATATATAATAAAATATTTACAAAAATGTGAGGGGTGTACTCACTTTTGTGAGATACTGTATATTAGTGCCTATGACGACTCAATACCTGAGACTGGGACATAGATCCAGACATATTCAAGGGTAGGGTAGGGTAATAGTTAGGGAAAGGTATAGGGAACAAGAGCAGTACTCTACTTCATAATCCAACACAACATAACATAGCAGGTTAAACTAAGTTTATAGAGGTATGAGGACTAAGATACAGTCCACTCAAAACAATTAGTGGCCTTAGGGGTCAAAGGTCCCGTACATGGTACCAAGGTCGAATGAGGGTGATCTTCCTGAGGGCTCAATCCAGTTTTACTAACATAATTTATCCAGGTGGCCCAGATACCATAAAACCTATCATAGTGATCCTTGCAGGTCGCCATCCATTCCTCTGCAGCCATGATATCTTTCACTAAATTGGTCCAGTCCGTTTGACTAGGAATCTGAGGTTTCTTCCAGAAAACCGTAATCAGCCTTCTGCTGCATTTAGAAGATGAGGCAGTACAGACTTACGATAGTGGCTGAGAGGGATGGTCGGGACATGAAGCAGGAGTCCCAATGGAGAATCAGGTTATTCGATGTCCAGAATTTCTTTTACCTGGGATCGGATGTCCTGTCAGTAGGGTTGCAATTTGGGGCACTCCCACCCAATGTGTAGGAATGTACCTCGAAGTCCACACTCCCTCCAGCAGGCATCCAACACAGTTGGGTAAATCTGAGCCAAATTGGAGGGGACTCTATACCAACAAGTATCTTATAACCATTTTCCTGCATTTTCATGTCCACAGAGCTAGAATGGGTAAGGTGGTCAAGTTGGGTCTCAGTAAACACATGCTGCAGGTCTCTCTCCCACTTCCTTATGTAAGCAGGTCTCCCTCTAATCTCTAGCGACTGCAACATCCCATATAGCAGAGAAATGGAATGAGGAATCGCTGAGGTTGACATGCATAATTTCTCAAACGGGGACGCCGAGGTGGGATAGCGAATGGCTTGGGGAGCAGGCTCTGAAGGAAATGTTGGAGCTGCCTGTAACGCCAGTCATCCATAGAAAAACTGTCGTACTGTGCTCTCAGAGCATCCAGAGGCAGTAATCCATTGTCTTGCACAAATCTGCCACATCTTATCTCCCCATCCGCAGCCCAAGATCGAAGGAAGGAGAGGTGTTCCCCCGGATCGAATCAGGGGAAGCCCCCAAGGGGGATAAGAGGGGAATATTGTAAGGCAAGTCGTCCATGACTATTTAGAGCATACCACCGTTTCAAGGCATGGATAGCTGTGGGAGAGGTGAACTCGGACAGACCTCGGCTTTCCGTAGGGAGCCAATGGGAATGATGGGAGAGGTTGCGGCCAGCCAAAAACTTTTCAAGGGGGACCCATAATTTTGTGGATATGCTATGGTACCAATCCAAGAGCCGTTGAAGGGCAGTTGCCTTGTAGTATTTACGAAGAGGGGGTACGCCCAGGCCTCCCACCTGCTTAGAGCGCTGCAGGTTGCGAAGGGCTAAACAAGAGCTTTTCCTGTTTCAAATATATTTTAAAAACAGACTGCTAAGGGTCAAGAAAAAAGACCTGGGTAGTGAAATAGGCACCATTTGCAAGTAAAAAAGAATACAGAGAAACACATTCATTTTCCAAGAGAAGGTTGTACGATCCCAACCCTTCAAGTCTGCTCTAATGGTTGAGAGCAGCGGGCATAGTTGCAAGTATATAGTTGGTTGCAGTGGGCTGGGAGATGAACACCTAAATATTTTAGGGAAGTGCGGCACCAGGTGAAGGAAAAAGAGGCCTGCAACTGCGTGCATACACCAAAGGGCATGATTAAAGGCAAAATTTCGGATTTATTATAATTAATCTTAAAGTTTGAGAGTAAGTTGAAAACCTGCAGTTCTGCCATAATATTAGGGAGAGAAATCAGAGGATCAGACACATAAAACAAGACGTCATGTACATAGGGGGACAGTTTATTTTCCGTCGGTCCTACAGTAAACCCTTTGATGTCTGAATTCAGTCATATTTTTTAAGCGGTAGCTCGAGGGTGACAGCAAATATGAGAGGGGACTGGGGGCACCCCTGTCTTGTCCCGTTATGGATCAGGAGCGGGTCAGAAAGGACACCATTTACCTTAACTCTGGCTTCTGGAGAGCAATACAGCGAAGCTATCCATGAGAGCATATTAGAACCCAGGCCCAGCTTAGTAAAAACCGTTCAAAGGTAAGTCCAATCCACCCTGTCGAATCCCTTTTCGGGCGTCAGTGGAAAGCAGAAGATAGGGTGAATGGTCGGTCTGCATTTCAGCCCAGTGAATCAGGTGGATCACCCGATTAGAATTGTCTCTCACCTCCCTGCCAGCAATGAACCCCGTTTGATTGGGGTGGACTATCATCGGTAAGATTGGTTTAAGACGGTTAGCCAAAATCCGTGCCAATATTTTAATGTCCATATTAAGGAGCGAAATCGGCCTGAAATTACCAGGAACGGTGTGGTCTTTTACCTCTTTCTGGATGATCGTAATGTGGGACAAAAAGGCCTTCATAGGTACAGCGGAACCCGAAGCTAATGCATTAAAATAGTTAAACATCTGGCTTGACAAGAGCGAGTGAAATTTGCAATAGTTAGCATTTGAAAAATCATCTGGCCCTGGACTCTTCCCCTTCGGGAGGTCTTTTACAACCGTCACAAGTTCTGTCAGGGAAATGGGGATGTCCAGCTGAGTTCTGGTCTGGGAGGAGATCTGAGGAAACTGAGCGTCCTCTAGGTATTGCAAAATTCACTCCATCATCTGTGTCTCTGTTGAGCCAGAGAGGGTATCATGGAGGTTGCAAAGCCTGACATAAAAGTCCCTAAAGGTATCTGCTATTTTCGTTGAATGTACCACCGGTACAACACAGCGGTACAACTGTGTCCCGCCACAGTTCGGAGCTTGTGGACATGACCAGAGGTGCATTGTCATCTAAGGGCTCTAGCAAACAGTCTCCCGCATTTATTGCCAAATTCATAGAATTTATGAGAAAGATGGCGTAGTTGGGCCCGAATTCGGGTATTGAGTAAGTGAGCCAGCTCCTGACGGAGAGATTGAAGCTCCGCCGTCAGCTCTGGAGTAGTGCGTCGCTTGTGCAAAAGCTCTGATGAGCAAATTTTCATCAGAAGCGATCGCAATTCTACCTCTCCAGCCTTCTTCAGTCTGGAACTCTGGGAGATAAGCTCCCCTCGAACCACTGTTTTGTGCCCCTCCCATATGAAGGCCTCCCCACATCCTCCGTTGAATTATCTGCGAAGTACAGGGATATAGTGTCGGATACTCGCTTCTGTGCTGATCCGAAATTGTAAGGGAACCAGTAGATGCAGCGGAGAGGGACTCCAGGAAAGACTGATCCATCAACAGAAAGTCTATCTGGGTGTGCACATTATGAACAGCCGAATAGTAACTGTAGTCCTTCACCGTAGGATGGAGCACCCTTCAGCAGTCAACCAGGTGATGGGCATGCAGTGATTTACGAAAGTGTTTTAAAAAATAAATTGAACGGAGTGGCCCGAGGAGGTATCTAATTGCGGGTCAGGGCTTACATTAAAATCACCCCCTAATTTCAGTTGTCCCTCTCTGAAGGAGGAGAGGGAGTCCAGAACCGAATCCAGAAAGGTGAGCTGCTGTGTATTTGGGGAGTACACTACCACAAATGTAAATTTACACCCAAAAATGGTGCCCTTAAGGAACACATATCTAATATTTGGATCAACCCTATGGTCTATGGGGTAAAAGGGACACTGTTTTCAGATTGCAATGGCAACCCCCCCAGACTTATGGCGCGGTGAGTTGCCCAGGTACCACTGGCTATACAGATGGGTAGGTAGACGGGGGGCTAGTCAGTGTGAAAGTGTGTCTCTTGCAACAAAAGATAATGCGCCCCCAGGTGTTTCGCCTCAAGCCACAACTTACTGCATTTGAAAGGTGAGCCCAGACCACGGACATTGTAGGAAACAGTCTTCAGGAAGGCCATAAGGGGAAGAGATTCGGTGGGTTACCCCGGGCCTTGCTGGTGATGTAGAGAAGCCTGCAGCATGGCAAACCAGAAGTCAAGGAGTGCTGAAAAAAACATAAAACCAAGATAAGAACCTGGAAAATAAGAAACAATCATAACACAAGAACGACATAATGCCTGAGGATCATTTCTAAGTGCAAAGGCACTACTGGTCGGTGAGCTCTGCTCGATCCTCTGAGCAGGAAAGAGCGGAGACCGGCGAGCAGCAAGGGGTCCCAAGCAGGGGACATAACTTACTGGGGGTGGCTGGCGAGGCACAAAGTGTGAGTCCAGCGGGGAGACCCACTACCTAAGAGGTACAAGCCTGTACCCCACATTGTCATGAGAAAGTTCACAGCAGCCAGGGTGGGAGAATCCTATGGAAAGCAGAGGAAATCAGCAGAGCCTAGATCTCAAGGTGCCACTCTTGGAGAGGAGGGCTGCAGTGCTGAGGGAGAGGAACCACCACGGTTTCTGTTCCGTCCCCTGCAATGTGCAGGATGCCAGGGCTGTGGGGAGAGGGATCTCCGGTGCAGATCGCCAATCCTGAATGTCCACTGAAGGCAACTCCAGGTCTTTCAGGAACTCATCTTCTTTCCGCAGGATAAATTGCTGGCCATCTTTAGTGACCGAAAGATTAAAGGGGAACCCCCATCTGTAGATCAGCTTTGCATCCTGAAAGACCTCTAATGGCTTCATGGCTTGGTGCTGCATCAAAGTGCGGTGGGAGAGGTCTGGACAATTTTGCACCATCAAAATCCACATAGCGCGCTCCCCTGACATGAAACATGATGCACTCTTTCAGCGAGTATTTGTGGAGCTTGCATATGATGTCTTGTGGCTTGTCGGGGTCCTCATATGGAGGGCGAAGTGCTCAATGTGCATGGTCAATTTCAATATGCTTGGGTTCCTCCCGGCCCAGGATTTGCTTAATAACACCCTGCAGGGTAGTGACTATGTCCCGGGGCGCAGTAGCTTTAGGCAGTTCCCTAATGTGTCGGGGTCCTCATATGGAGGGCGAAGTGCTCAATGTGCACAGTCAATTTCAATATGCTTGGGTTCCTCCCGGCCCAGGATTTGCTTAATAACACCCTGCAGGGTAGAGACTATGTCCCGGGGCGCAGTAGCTTTAGGCAGTCCCCTAATGTGTAGGTTTGCTCTGCGGCTCTGGTGTTCCAAATCATCCATTTGACCCAGTAAGGAATTAATTCTGTGGTCTTGTGTCTTACATTTTTCAGTAAGGGCCTGAAGCGTAGGATTCAGATCCTCCCAGTGTGCTTCCAAAGCTTCAACTCTACCCCCAATGTGCACAGTGTCAGCTTGCAGGGCCACAATGTCCTGTCTCAGGGCCTTCTCTACACTGTGTGCAAGGAGCTCCAGGTCAGCCTTGGTGGGGAGGGAGAGGATATGGGAGCGCAGGTCTGTATCCCCCAGGGCGTCCCCGATGTCAGAGTGTCTATCTTCTCTGTCCAAGCAGGAGGGAGAGGAGGAGGGAGGAAGGACCAGATGGTTGCCGGAGTCTCTATGATCATCGGAGGCCGGGCGCGTTGTTATGAAGTCACGCTTCTGCATTAAAAAAAAAAAAACGGCGCTGCCTCGGCTGGGAAGCCGTGATCGTTTTTTAATTTTTTTATTTCAGGCTTCCCAGCTTAGTGGTGGGATGTGGGGTCTTATTGACCCCATATTTCACTATAAAGAGGCCCTGTCATGTCATATTCCTATTACAAGGGATGTTTACATTTTTTTCAAAAAAGTGTCAAAACAAAAAAAGACAGTATAATTAACAATAAAAAGAGTGCCCCTGTCCCCGTGTGCTCACACACAGAAGCGAACACGTACGTAAGTCCCGCCCACATATGAAAACGGTGTTCAAACCATACCTGTGAGGTATCGATGCGAGCGTTGGAGCGAGAGCAATAATTTTGTCCCTAGACCTCCTCTGTAACTCAAAACATGTAACCAGTAAAAAAAATTTTGAGCGTTGCCTATGAGGATTTTTAAGTACTGAACTTTGGCGCCATTCCACGAGCGTGTGCAATTTTGAAGCGTGACATGTTAGGTATCTATTTACTCGGCGTAACTTCATCTTTTACAATATGCAAAAACATTGGGCTAACTTTACTGTTTTTTGTTTTTTTAAAGCACAAAACTTTTTTCCCAAAAAAAACGCGTTCCAAAAATTGCTGCGCAAATACCGTGCGAGATAAAAAGTTGCAACAACCCCCATTGTATTCTCTAGGGTCTTTGATAAAAAAAATATATAATGTTTGGGGGTTCTATGTAATTTTCTAGCAAAAAAATTATGATTTTTACATGTAGGAGAGAAATGTCAGAATTGGCCTGGGTGGCAAGTGGTTAATAATAAAAGTTAAAAGAACAAACATAGTCAAAACATAGCCAGAGTTCAGTAACCGGAATGAATATGCAGCCAAGCCAGAAGTCAGGGATCAATGTAGTGGAACAGCAAGCAGGATCTGGAGCCAGAAGGGATGTCAGCAAAGCCATTCTTTAAACAGGAACGCAGGAGATGTTTCTTATGATGCTGACCAAGGCGAAGGCAGAGACCCTCTGGACTGGACGGCTTAAGTAGGCAGGACTGACGAGCAGGATATGAATAACAGCTGAGTAACTGTGGAGAGAGAGCTGGCAATTAGCCGACAGCTGAGCGGCTAGCTCAGAGAAGGAAGGGCTGAGCCAAGCCCTGACACTGATCTATGCGTTTCCTCCTCTGAAGAGCAATACTCATCTACTCTGTGGGATCAAGGTTGAGGGTATTCCGGTGATCTTCAAAGCTCCAGATGGGCGCAGGTGGCTGTGGTACACCGACATGATCAGACTTCTGACAGATACTTGTGGGCTCATAAGATAAATCAGATCTCCTATTTTGAGGTGTGGCTCCCCACCCTTCTTTACATTCACTGGTTATAACGACTTAGCTGTTGAGGCTCAGATCTTGAGAGACAGGGGTCCGTAATTCTCATGATTTTAAAAGCTAAGGTCTACTATCGCACGTGGGAGGCTTACTTTGCCTGGTGAGAGCAAATAATGATTCACCCCAGGACATAATTTGTGGGGCGAATCCTGGCCTTATTGCAGTCAGGAATGGATCAACATCAAAGAACAAATCTCAGGCCTTGTGATCTCAGTACAAAGACTGCTAGTGCCTGTCAGTCTTTGGTCAAAGTCCAATTTTTTTCTGTTTGTGGGCCTGTTAGCGTTTGTTTGCTGTTGTTGCCCGCCTCTTAGTTGGACTGCTTTTGGGCTTACTCTTGTAATATTTTGCTTTGAAAAATTGTCTTGAAAGAAATATTTTAGTTTCTGTGTATCCTAATTTTTTTTTTAATTTTAAAAGACTACTTAACCACTTCAGCCCCGCTCACTGTATATATACGTCATTTTTTTGAAGATGGATATCTCGGTAACGGCAGCAGCTGCTGCCACAACCGAGATATCCATCTTTAGAGTGAGCGATTCTGTACAAGATAACGGTGGTCTCAGCGGCGGGTTCGCCGCGAGATCACCGTTATCGGCGGCGGGAGAGGTGCCACCCCCCCTCCCGCCGCTCTCCCGCACCCTCCGCCGCTTACCGGAGACGTCGGTAACGGCGGAGGCGATCGGGTCCTGTCACTTCCTCGGTATGGAGACAAGTGAGGCCAAGATGGCGCCCACCCGTCTCCATACCATGTGACGGCCGGAGCGGCGTCATTACGATGGCTCCGCCCACTCTCTTAAAGGCACAGATTTTTTTTGTGTCATTTTTTTAAACGACTTTTTTTTTTTTTTTTTTTTTTTTGCATTTTAGTGTAAATATGAGATCTGAGGACTTTTTGACCCCAGATCTCATATTTAAGAGGTCCTGTCATGCTTTTTTTCTATTACAAGGGATGTTTACATTCCTTGTAATAGGAATAAAAGTGATCCAAATTTTTTTTTTTTTAAAAACAGTGAAAAAATAAATAAAATAAAATAAATAATAAAAAAAAAAAAAAAATTTTTTTAAAGCGCCCTGTCCCGACGAGCTCGCACGCAGAAGCGAACGCATACGTGAGTAGCGCCCGCATATGAAAACGGTGGTCAAACCACACATGTGAGGTATCGCCGCGACCGGTAGAGTGAGAGCAATAATTCTAGCCCTAGACCTCCTCTGTAACGCAAAACATGCAATCTGTAGAATTTTTTAAACGCCGCCTATGGGTTTTTTTTAGGGTAAAAGTTTGACGCTATTCCACGAGCGGGCGCAATTTTGAAGCGTGACATGTTGGGTATCAATTTACTCGGCGTAACATTATATTTCACAATATAAAAAAAAATTGGGCTAACTTTACTGTTGTCTTATTTTTTTTTTCAAAAAAGTGAATTTTTTCCAAAAAAAGTGCGCTTAGAAGACCGCTGCGCAAATACGGTGCAAAAAAAAGTATTGCAATGACCGCTATTGTATTCTCTAGGATGTTAGAAAAAAAACAATATATAATGTTTGGGGGTTCTAAGTAATTTTCTAGCAAAAAAACCTGTTTTAAACTTGTAAACACCTAAAATCCAAAACGAGGCTGGTCTTTAAGTGGTTAAGTTCTAATATGTAATTAAGCATACAACTGCTTGTTTCTAGTTTTACCAGTGATATGTTAAAATAGTTTAACTGTAGAGAAAAAGTGCAAATCTTATTGTGTGGTTTGTCCAGCTTAAAATGTTAAAATTATTTACATAAAATTAAAACCCCTTCACATGGGGAGGATTCCATTGCGATCAGCAGGGGATTAGTGAGCTGATCCCCTGCTGATCGGAGCAGAGCGGGCAGATAATTTTACTTAGTGCAAAATGATATGTGCATTGTGGTGTGCTGATTTTATATGGCACGCCAACTCACATATGCAGTGAACAAAAGTTAACCCATACTAAAGCGTAGTACAACACACTGATTTGAACACTCTGTACTTTGTAGTGCACTATATTGACTATTCTTTTGTGGATTGAGATGCGCTGATAGTCCATTCAAAATGAAGGCATTAGGTTTTATATTGGGGAAAAAAGAGCACTTTTATGGTCTAATATATTACAGATGTTTTAGTCCCCAACAATTTCATTATCTTTGTCTATATCAATGTGTTGTTTGTTTTATGCAGAATGTTTTATACAGACAGCATGAACAATGCTTCATTGTAATTCTTCTACAATGCACAGAGCAATACCACAGTGGGAGTGTTGCCGGAATTCAATTAGAAACTATTACAGGAATTCATGAATGTGCAGTGGTTAAAGTTTGTGCACTGTGCTGGAAGGATTGTAAGAATTTTATTAGTGATTGACTGATTGTGTAAAATGGTGTTACGGGGTGTCACTGCAACATAACACGAGGAGAAATCTTTTCAAACTGAATACAGCAGTGGAAACCTGCGATAGGTTCTAAAGATGGTTTGCCATACCTTTTTAATTTTTTTTTCCAGTCAGCCAGAGGGCCGACCGAAAAAAAAGAACTGAACGTATTCCCCCATCCACACATACAAGATGAATGCGGGAATCCTCCCTGCTGAGCTATTGCATTCTGACCCCCGATTGGCTGCATGCCCCAATCAAATGAAAATTTGCCAGCAGTCTTGTTCGAGAAGAGTCGATCATTAGGTTGAAACAGGAACGACCATAGAAAGATTGAAAGTCGGCAAGTTCAGAATTTCAATTCATCTGTGGCCAGCCTAACCCTTTGTCAGTCTTTCCAAAACTTAAAATCAAAAACTAAATTGAAACAAAAAATGTTTTAAAATGGAGTTGGGCTTTTAGAGCAGAGTTCCTGAGGGATAGCCATTTTTGTGTTTATGCGATGTCTTGCTTTTCCTATGTTAGGTTTTATTAATGCTCAGAAGATACACTATATTGCCAAAAGTATTGGGCCGCCTGCCTTTACAGCACATGAATTTTAATGGCATCCCAGTCTTAGTCCATAGGGTTCAATATTGAGTTGGCCCACCCTTTGCAGCTATAACAGCTTCAACTCTTCTGGGAAGGCTGTCCACAAGGTTTAGGTGTGTGTCTATTGTTTGACCATTCTTCCAGAAGCGCATTTGTGAGGTCAGGCATTGATGTTGGATGATAAGGCCTGGCTCGCAGTCTCCGATCAAATTCGTCCCAAAGGTGTTCTATCGGGTTGAGGTCAGGACTCTGTGCAGGCCAGTCAAGTTCCTCCACCCCAAACTCGCTCATCCCTGTCTTTATGAACCTTGCTTTGTGCACTGGTCCAAATCATTCGGTAGAGGGGGACTGTTTTTCAGGGGTTGGGCTTGACCCCTTAGTTCCAGTAAAGAGAACGCTTAAGGCATCAGCATACTTTTTTTTTTTGACCACATCAGTGCTTTCTTTTGAGAGACCCTTTTCATCTTGACGTTCAAAACTCGTCCCTTCTCAAATTCACAGCATTGTGGCCTCTTTTCAGAAAAGTATAAACAAAAAAAAAGCCGGGGGGAAACAAAAGTACCCTCCTTTATTAATAACCATATAAAAATTTCCCCAACCTACACCACCCACCTATTGCCCACCCTTTCTAATTTCCCTTCCCCCCCCCCCCCCTCCGCCTTACTTCCTGGATTTTCCTCTTCTCCTTAGTGTTTATCCTTCTAAGTGATTTATGCCTTCCAACTTCTTCTGCCAGTATTTGTCAGAGGTTTTGTATCTTTCCCACCCAGTCGAAATAGAATTACATTTTTCTGTTTGCTCTTTGTCTTTACAGCAGAGAAGTTCCATTCTATGGTAGTACTCCACTTGTTTAAACCAATCTATAAAGTCTGGACCTTCGCTCTTGAACCAGTTTTTTGGGATCACTCCCTTTGCTGCATTTAGTAATTTTGACGTTACTTTTTCCGTGTATTGCTTACTAGAAGAATTAGTGTCATGGACCAAGCAGGTCATTCTATTGTTCTCTATTGTCTCGCCCGTAATTTCCTTTATCCTTGTAATTATTTCTTGCCAATACGTGGAAATTTGCGGGCAGCCCCACCATATGTGTATCATTGTAGCTTTTTGTCCGCAGTTTCTCCAACACAATGGTGTTACCGCTAGGTTGATTTTGTGGAGTCTCACCGGGGTCATATACCATCTAACAAGGAGTTTGTAATTCATCTCGATGGTGTTTGTATCCCATGCTTGATTATATCCTTCTGCAATCATTCTCTTAATTTGTTGTTCTTCCAACTTTATTTCTAACTCACTTTCCCACCTTTCAATGAAGGGAGGCCTATCTTGTCCTTCTAAATCTGTCAGGAACTCATAAACTTTCGAGATGCCTCCCTTCAACGGCGTTGTTGTCATACAGAGCTTTTCCAACCGATTTAAACGTTCTCCGTCTCTAAACGGGTGCAGTGATGTGTTTATTAAGTGATTTAATTGAAAATATTCCCATTCTCGTAATTTCTCGCCAGATTTCCTCTCCAATTTTTGTGCAGATTCCAACTTCCCTCTTCTAGTGATATCTTTAATTAGTGGATTTTTTATTTTGAGTCTTCGAAAAATATCCTCCCCCGGAGTGAAAAAATTTGTTCCCGTGAGGGGCGTCAATGGTGAATTGTATGCCCATTTTTGTTTCCGGTGTAGTGCATCCCATATTCTAAATACATTTTTTGTCACCTCATGTGCGTTGGGGTCTAGTGTTCTAAATTTATTTGATATCCAAATATTTTTGTGAAGTGTGGTTTTACTTAAAATGTTTTCTAAGGCATCAGCATACTAAGACATTTTTGGACAACTTCATGCTCCCAACTTTGTGGGAACAGTTTGGAGATGGCCCTTTCCTGTTCCAACATGACTGCACACCGGTGCACAAAACAAGGTCTATAAAGACATGGATGAGCAAGTTTGGGATGGAGGAACTTGACTGGCCTGCACAGAGTCCTGACCTCAACCCAATAGAACATCTTTGGGATAAATTAGAGCGAAAGCTACGAGCCTGGCCTTCTCATCCACATTAGTGCCTGACCTCACAAATGCATTTCTGGAAGAATGGTCATACATTCCCATAGACACACTCCTAAACCTTGTGAACAGCCTTCCTAGAAGAGTTGAAAGTCTTATAGCTGCAAAAGGTGGGCCAGCTAAATATTGAACCCTACAGACTAAGACTGCGATGCCATTAAAGTTCATGTGCGTGTAAAGGCAGGCATCCCAATGATTTTGACAATAGAGTGTATCTTTTTTACACCAGTATTTTGCATTTTTACATCAGTGCTTTGCTTTTTGCTGTAAGTGAGGAGGAAAGAAAGCGCTTTCCCATACCCACCTTCGCTTACAGCAGGACCTATGCTGGTGGTATTGGATGTATTTGGAGCTCAGACCAGAGTACAGTTTACCCTTTTATTATCTCAAGCTATATTGTAGTTTTATACATATATGTCCGTTACATATGTCCGTTTACACCCGCTGCTCCATAGAGGTGACTGGACCGATTGGGTCCATCTGAAAAACTGACAGGTGGACCCGATCGGTCCGCTAGTGTGAAAGGGGCCTTGGACTAATGTCACCTAAGCAATTGTCCTTGTTAGAAGATTTTCCCTCTACATCTGTTCTGTTTTCCCTCATTTTCAGCAGTGGTCACCGGGACAAATAGAGGGTGAAATGCTTAGCTTTTGACTTTAGACACTTTAAGTTATATTCTCATATTTACAACCAAGAATGTTTTCCGACACTCTCCCAGCATAATAACAATATTATTTGAAAATTTAGTAGAATTTCCCAAACGCTTTAATGTGACACACAAGCCCACCCGTAGTCCCAGATAACCTTGTGCATTTTTGGAGGCCAGTTGGAAGACACTCATCACTTAATAGAGATTTGTTTATCCTAAGATTAGCTAGCAATGCTGTAATACCTTGGTATGTACTGCTCTGTCTCCCACTTGACAGCCCATATCTCTATCCTAGCTTGGTCACATGGGTCGATGTGATAACAGTACCATTTAAACACCTAGACAGCACAGACAAAATTCCCAGCTATTCTTGTCTTCAGCACCTAACAATAGATGCAGGACCTTCTGTCTTGCAGCAACCCTAGTATCCCCACAGACAGCCAGATTACGTCTGGGCATAGGGCCATGTTAAAGAGCTCTTGTACAGGTAGAAAAACATCAGCCGTGTAATCTCTCAGAGCTGTGTGTGAGGTCACTGGTAGCCTGAAAAACCATTATCTTGTGACACTATTGCTGATGGCCTTCAGCCAGGTCCTTCTAGACCCTGCTGAAATCCAACTTCAGAACTGGCAGCGTTTTATGGTTCCACGGCTAGATGAATCGTGAAATTGCCAGGAACAAATTCCTGTGGTACTGGCAGGTTTTAAGGAGCAGGAATGGTCAGAATTCATGGCGGATTTTCAGAATATTTGTTGGCATATATGCTATTATGTTACCCCTAATTTGCAGTATTCTCTTTAAAACTAGAAAGCTAAGCTAATTTCTTTCTTTTGCTCAAAATCAGTAAATTGTTCCCTTTTTTCTTTTATTAAATGTAGTTATTACATTTTCACTTAATGTCTTTAAATGTCACTGAATCAATTAACCCCCTACTAACTGACAGTACTATCAAAAATGATGGCTTGCAATTTTCCAAAAATCATTTAAAGTTGAATCAAAGTTTGTAAAGCTCTGACATGAGACACGCTGGGTACTTATAAAAGGTGTCAGCGTTGTTTTTGCTTCTATAGTTTATAGGTTGAGTGAAATCCATTCTCATCATAGGATAATTTCTTAGCCGTGCACAAAACTCCAAAATTAGCACCACATCCCTAAGATAGAGAAGTACTGAAGTATTTATGGGATTTTTAAGGCGCATATACTAGTAAATAGATCCAAAGAGATACAGTTAAAAGAAAAACACTTTATTTTAACATTGATTAAAAAATGTTTAAAAACAATTTTACAGCAAGTACATGTAGTACAGTTTTTTATGGATACAGCAAGATTGATGTGGTTCCCAACATGTTTCGCCCTCAACCTGGGCTTCCTCAGGGTATGCTGTCCACTTAGAAACAAAAGGCTTCTAATAGAAAGAGATATATACATTAGTATCAATATAAAGCATTTTAACAAAGCAGAAAACAACAAAATCAATAAAGTATAGAGATAATTAGATAAATAAACATACATGTGCATATTCAGCTCAGAGAAATCCCTACTCACCCCAGGATCTAAGATAGATATATCAAATTGCAATCAATGGAGATTCTGGGATTCTTAAAAAATGCCACAGCAAGCCAAGGACTGCAGGTGACTATAGAAGGCATTTAAGGAACAACTAAATTAATAGTAAAAAATGTATGAAACCAGAATATTTAACAAAGAGAAAATATGAACTAACATCTCCAAAGAAGGGGACTTACAAAATATGATTAGCAGAAACGTAAAACACCAAGGGACACAGAGTTTCCAAAGCAGGACACTCATATATAAACAGTCAGATAGAAAAAGACTTCATTTATACATGCTGGTGAAATAAACCAACATCCAAACATTTAAACAGATGCTTCATACTGAAACAAATTAATCCCCAAACAACAAGGGATAGCAGTGAAAGAGTCCTGTATCATTAACATGCAATATATAAAGAATCTTTCTTTAAAAAGCTAATACCTGAAGTCCTGCGGTGTGTTTTTTTTAGCAACTGCAGGACCTACTGACATACTGAAGCAGAGCACGATCCCCAGGGAGGGGATCATGCTCTGCTTCAGTATGTCACAGTACATGTTGGCATTCATGGTTCCCTCAATGAACTGTAGGTCCCCAGTGCCGGCAGCACTTATGCAGCCCCAGACCATGACACTCCCACCACCATGCTTGACTGTAGACAAGACACTTGTCTTTGTACTCCTCACCTGGTTGCCACCACACATACTTGATACCATCTGAACAAAATTTTATCTTGGTCTCATCAGACTACAGGACATGGTTCCAGTAATCCATGTTCTTAGTCTGCTTGTCTTCAGCAAAATGTTTGCAGGCTTTCTTGTGCATCATTTTTAGAAGAGGCTTCCTTCTGGGACGACAGCCTGATTTGATTTGATGCAGTGTGCGGCGTATAGTCTGAGCCAGGGGCGGATCCAGAGTCTAATCTCGGGAGGGGCACTGCCAGAAAATACCTTTTTTTTTTTTTGCGGGCAATTTATCGGGGAAACAGCTGGTGTTGGCACTTCAATCATCACGGCACCATGGTTATTATAGTGTCAGGATGATTGAAGCGCATTATTTCTATTCTTACATTGTAATATAAAATTAAATAGTTCAACTCACCATAATGCAGAATCAGTGAGAGCCCTGAGTGTGTCACTTTCCACGTCACCTGCCACCAAATGCGGATTGTCACTTCCAACGTCACCTGCCACCAAATGCGGATTGTCACTTCCAACGTCACCTGTCACCAGATGCGGATTGTCACTTGCCGCATCACCTGCCACAAGTTGTGAATTGTCACTTGCCACGTCTCCTGCCACACGTTGTGGATTGTCACTTGCCACGTCACCTGCCACACGTTGTGGATTGTCACTTGCCACGTCACCTGCCACACGTTGTGAATTGTCACTTGCCACGTCTCCTGCCACACATTGCGGATTGTCCCTTGCCACATCACCTGCCACACGTGAATTGTCACTTGCCACGTCTCCTGCCACACGTTGTGGATTGTCCCTTGCCACGTCACCTGCCACACGTTGTGTATTGTCACTTGCCATGTCTCCTGCCACACGTTGTGGATTGTCACTTGCCACGTCACCTGCCACACGTTGTGGATTGTCACTTGCCACGTCTCCTGCCACACGTTGTGGATTGTCCCTTGCCACGTCACCTGCCACACGTTGTGTATTGTCACTTGCCATGTCTCCTGCCACACGTTGTGGATTGTCACTTGCCACGTCACCTGCCACACGTTGTGGATTGTCACTTGCCACGTCACCTGCCACACGTTGTGGATTGTCACTTGCCACGTCACCTGCCACACGTTGTGGATTGTCACTTGCCACGTCTCCTGCCACACGTTGTGAATTGTCACTTGCCACGTCTCCTGCCACACATTGTGAATTGTCACTTGCCACACGTTGTGGATTGTCACTTGCCACGTCTCCTGCCACCAGATGCGGATTGTCACCTGCCGTGTCACACTTTCCTGCTAAGGTGGTCTCTTGCTATGTCCCGGAGTCAGGCAGCAGAGAGATGATGTAATCTCTCTGCTGCCCACAGTTGCCTTCACAGTGAGGGCGGAACTGCAGGGATGCAGGGCGGGCTCAGGGTGGTGAGAGATGTCATCTCTCTGCTCCTGTGCTCGCCGGCTCCCTGATTGACCAGCAGACCACTCACAGTCACATGGAGCCGCCCAGCTACCCCCCCCTCACCGACTCACTCACTGACCGAGCCGCCCGCACTGTGGAGCCGCCCGCACTGTCAGCCACAGTGGAGCCGCCCGCACTGTCACCTACAGGGCTGCCCGCACTGTCAGCCGCGGCGGAGGCTGAGACTGGAGTCCGAACTCCGCTCCGACATGACGGTGACTCACTCACTGACGTCACTCGTTGCTAACGCCTGGGCCGCCTGGCGTCTAGCAACGAGTGCAGGGAAGAGGCTCCACCCACCTCCTCCTGGTATGTATCCACCTTCAGTGTGAGTGACCGCCGCCGCCTGTACTACATACATAGACGTGAGTCTCTCTCTCTCGGCGCCGCTGATCGGCACATGTGAGAGAGAGACTCGGGCCGGCAGCGGCAGGAGACAATTCAGACAGTGCTATTATTTCGGGGGGGGCAATTGCCCTGTTGCCCCCCCCCTGGATCCGCCCCTGGTCTGAGCACTGACAGGCTGACCCCCCCCCCAGTAAAACTATTTTACAGCAAATACATGTAGTACAGTCCTTATAGATACAGCAAGATTGATGTGGTTCCCAACATGTTTCGCCCTCACCATGGGCTTCCTCCGGGGATGCTGTTCACTTAGAAACGAAAGCCTTCTAATAGAAAGAGATATAGAAAGAGATAAAGCATTTTAACAAAGCAGAAAACAACAAAATCAATAAAGTATACAGATAATTAGATGAATAAACGTACATGTTAGAGCTGCACGATTCTGGCCAAAATGAGAATCACAATTTTTTTTGCTTAGAATAAAGATCTCGATTCTCGCTGCATAACATCATCTTTCACATTATACAAAAAAATTGGGCTAACTTTACTGTTTAGTTTTTTTTTAAATTAATTAAAGTGTATTTCTTCCAAAAAATAATGCATTTGAAAGACCGCTGTGCAAATACAGTGTGAGATAAAATATTGCAACGATCACCATTTTATTTTCTAGGGTCTCTGCTAAAAAATATAAATAATGTTTTAGGGGTTCTAAATAATTTTCTAGCAAAAAATATGGATTTTAATTTGTAAGCAGCAAGTGTCAGAAAAAGGCTTAGGCATGAAGGGGTTAATATAGATTTGCAGATGCCATTGTGGTGACATTTTTTTTTCTTCTGCTTGACTAATTGTTGTTTACAGACACAATTTCAGAAAAAATCTTAGCATGCTGGTGATTTTATAAAAGCTGTCAAAGCAGATTTTAACCCAAGCCTTTACAAATTACCCAGGTGCAGTTCAGACATTTTACAATGTTAAACGGTTTTGCCTATTTCAATAAAACCATTAGAACCCATTTTCAGTTGATATTCATAGCATGTGATCGTGGTGGGTGGTGAAATTCCTCATCAGTGTGTTAGTTCTAATGACACCAATCACTTGTCCCATACTTAAACTCCTTCCTTTTCCTTTAAGTCAAAGAAAATTACAGCAATACGGTACATCTGCTTGTCAACCTGAAGCCACACAGTTTGACAACACCACTTCTGCATTGGAAAGCAGTGGGTGAGCAGAATAGGTGCAAGAACTCCCCCCTTCTAAGTCACTTTGTGCCTCCGCTCCCTACCCACCTCTGAGCACTGACCCTTGGTTCTGCCCCTACCCACATCTGAGCACTGACCCCTGATTTCACCCCCTACCCAGCTCCCAGTACGGCCCTTTTTAGAGAATATAGAGCCAGGTGTAATTTTGTAGTGCTAAGTAATTTGTATGGAAATGGGTAATGATAACAAGAAAAGCAATAAAATAGATCCCCTGCAGCCAGCAGCAATAGACCCCCCCCCCAGCAACAATAGACCCCCAGCAGCAACAACAGATCCCCCAGCAGCCAGCATCAATAGGCTCTTCAGCAGTCAGCAACAGTAGACCCCTTCCTAAACAGTAGATCCCTTCCAAAAAACAATTGCCCCCTCCCAGTAACAAAAGATTGTCCACCAGCAACAAAAGGTTGCGGGGCAAAGATAGATACTCCAGCAGCCAGCATCAATAGACCCTCTGTCACACCCCAACACCCCTTGCCATTGCATACATTCAGTGCCAGAGAAAATAAGCCCTGTGGGTGAGTATTGTCACCTTGGAGAATAAAGCCAGGGATTGCATGGCTAACAAGGTCAATTTTATAGATACAGTAAGAACAAAAATGAAAATCATACAGGGTACATGTGCAGAAGCATAATAAAATGTAGTTTTTGGCTCTAAATATTCTTTAGTTGCACAAACATTCTTTTATGAGCACTATCACCATCCAAGCAATTCATCAGACTGTTGAGGTTCATGCCTGATCTTAGCCTACTTTTCATCAGCTATAGTTAGCCATGGCTATGATCATTTCCTGTCCTGGAAAACAGCTATGAAATATTTGAAATGATGCTACTTTGCATCAGTGATGGGCATCAGTGATCAATAGATGCTATGCTGCAGTGTTGTTTTAACATACATAACAAGGGAGGAATCCTTCTCAGCTATTTATCACTGACCCTCATGTAAATAAAATGACCTGGAAGGATAATGCCCCTTCACTCCTTGCCAGTCCTCCCCCATTTTTCATGACGCTTACCTCACCCACTTTGATTCTGGAGCTGTGCCTACTATGCTCAAGTGACTCTTCAGTTTGCAGTTTACAATATTTCCAGACGTGATACTTCAGCACAATGTTGAATGTCAACACTTCATGAGTATATCCACAATGCTTTATCTATTTTTTTTTTATAGTGTGGACTCCCCACCCTCCCACCCACCTAGAGAAAGTCTTGTTTCAGAATTTTCCACTGTGTCGCATTGATTTAATATGATCCCAGGAAGGGGGATAATGATTATCAGCCTAGAAAATTGCATGGTGAGAGGAACATTTACAATCTGGATCTGCGGTTTTCCATCTCAAGGTCCATATGGTGTTAATGTAGAAATTCTCCCATATGTAATTCTACCACATAAATCCTTCAGCTCTGACATATTGCCAGCCTGTCTTTGTAGCCAGATGTAGAAAGCCAGGCAGCATTTTTACTTTAGTTTTGTAGGGTACGTGACAAAAAAATAGGGCAGTTTTGGAGAACACAGTTTGGGGATGATTGGAAAGATAGGCAGAACGTTTTCTTTTTGTCGTGGATGTATTTTGGAATAGTGTTTGGGGTCCTTTGTGGCCATCTTCCTTTTCTGATGTACTGAGTGACACCTGAGTCTGTTACACGCTTCCTAATTTACTACTGCTGCAATGATAACTGCCAAACAGTATGGATTCATATAGGACTAATGCAGTGTTATTTTAATTAATATACTGTACGCAGAATCATCGCATGAAAAAAAATACAGATATAGTAAGGGCAGAAGAATTGGTCCAATGACAAGTACAGTATATAAGGGTGTACAATGATAAACTGTAGCAATAGCATAAAAACTTCTGCCTGTACAAACTTGTTCTAAACAAATAAGGGGTGGACTTTAAAGCTGAAGTTCAGCTATTTTTTTTCTGTACAGCTTTAGTCACATTACATACCATTTATAAAGTATGTCCCACATCGTTCAGGCAGTTGGATCCTTCAGAAACCCAATGTGCAGCGATGCCCCTTCCTCTTCTTGTCTCTGAAGTTTCAGCACTGAGAGAGTTAATAGCTTCTGGCTCCAGTTTTTGTGGGACTTGCTCCTTTTTCCTCCAATGTTTTTTCTTTTCACTCTTTTTATTGTTGAACAGAATACAAATTATTCACAACCACAATATCGCAAAACATACATACATAGCGGGTTATCCAGATAGTGTCTGCTGGTACCTGAACAATACATATGAATAGAAAATATTGAGGAATAAGTAACCTGTTAAAGCGGGGGTCCACCTATCTATCGTTTTTTTTTTTAATTCATTCACAAACTTTTCTTCTCAGCATTACATACTCACATATTGTGTGTAATATGTCCGCCTGTGTCAGATTTCGTCGGAAAGAATAACTTATATTATTCACTGCAGGCGATTTCCATCTTCATTGTGGGCATTTGAAGCCCACAAGCATTTATTTCCTGGATGTGGTGAATGCTTTGCTCCCAGCATTCACCGCTCGTTCCCGCACATGCTCAGTGGCATCCTGGGAAGCCTGAGACTAGCTCCCAGGAGTCTGGGAGAGGCTGGAAACACGCCTACTCCTATGGGAGGAGAACCAGGAAGTGCAAAGAAGAATAGAAAAATAAAAGGTAATTACGGTGATTTAAATTTTTTTAAATGGCATGTCAGCATCTAGGCAAGGAAGAGAATACATACAGATATTGTTCAAAATTTGGGTGGAACCCCGCTTTAAGTTTGAATGTATGGAAAACGAAGCCTCCGAAACATAATGTGGCAGGCTTTAATAGAACAAGTAATATAATGGTTACAAACAGTCTAAAGCCTCGTACACACGATCGGACTTTCCGACAACAAAACCGTGAAATTTTGTCCAAAGGGTGTTGGCTCAAACTTGTCTTGCATACACACGGTCACACAAATGTTGGCCAACAATTATGAACGTAGTGGCGTACTAGACATACAAAGTGGGATTTTCAGCTCTTTAGCGTCACCTTTTGGACTCCTGCTAATTTAATGTTAGTAGAAGTTTGGTGAGTGTTGATTTGCACCCTTCTTTTCACGTTTTTCATTTATTGCTTTTCATTCCGTGCTTTTCAGTTAGTTTCTGAACGGCTGTTCGTCAACCATTTTGTGGAATCAGAGGAGATAACAGGTTATTTATTATTGGCCTTGGAGTTATTGCTTTGACATTATTTTTTTGGTTGAATAATGATTTGATTTGGTAAATTTTCTTTATTTTTGGATGCATAGAATGCACTTTTTGGTTATTTTCTATTGGCAGATAGCGTGTCTAATTTTTATTTTTTAATGCACAATAGAAAAATTGTGGAGAATAATACTTGACTGTGTTTTACTTCAAATGACAGTTTGGGAGTAGGCAGTTACATTTAAAAAATACAATGTAAAATTGACAAGGGACACCAACATAGTTGTATCTTTGTTCTTAAAAGCTACAGGATAATGGTGTTGTGGTAACTTGCACAAAAAAAAAAACATAATAATATTATTCTTGATATCACTAGAAAAAAAAAGCCCCTGAAAATTTGTTTGAAAAAACTCCATCAGTATCACCAGCAAAGCAGCTTCATTATTATCCCATTAAAGAATAAGAGAATATGCGCTGCATGTGGAGATTTCATAATTTGCCACGTCACAAATGTTAATACTCCATTATGAACCCTAGTTTACAAGACCGTCCGCTTCTGCTTCCGAACATGCGCATTTGTACTTTGGACTTTTGTCCGACGGACTTGTGTACACACGATCAGAAAGTCCGACAACACACATTTGTTAGCGGAAAATTTGAGAACATGCTAGCCAACATTTGTTGGCGGAAAGTCCGACAACAAATGTCTGATGGAGCGTACAAACGGTCAGACGTACTGCCAACAAGCTCACATCCAACATTTCACGTCTGAAAATCTAATCGTGTGTACGTGGCATAAGTGTTAAGGACATAAGATATTCATGGACAAAACACAAAAATCATGTTCAAGTAGTTGAAGATGAAAAGTAGAAAAGAAAAGTAAGGAGGAAGGAAAGAAGAGAGGTCGACCGTTTCAGACAGGCCCAAGACTTAATCTATACTCGCGGTGGGAGGTAGAAGATTAGGGTTCAAGTAGAGAATCATCAAAACTGGGTGGTAGAAAATTATCCAGCAAGTGTTGCCAGATTTTAAGATGTTTGGGATCATATCCTGTATAGTTGTTTCAATTTTACAATGGATCATTGCTTGGGTAACCCTGTTTTTAGCCTCCAGGGTGCAAAGTGTCAGGGTCTTCCAACCCCACGCTATAGTTTGTTTTGCTGCCATCATAACATGCAGTTTAAGTATTGACCAAGGTGGAGGTCATCCTAAAAATCCCAGACCAGGATTGCTGCACAATCAGACATGTCCACCAAATATAGATGTGCGTGCCCTCTTGCCCACAACCATGAAAACATGCAGAGGGGTAGCCAAGCAAACATTTTGAAATCCTTACCGGGACCAAATACCAATGTATAAGTACTTTGTAATTTTTTTCAACTGTTAAGATATTATGAGAGGAAGCTTTAGTTGTTGCCCAGATATCATCCCAATCCTCTTTCTCAAAGCACAAAAAGATAAACTAGCTGGCAGGGAGGTAAGATGAGTATATTGTGTAGATATAATGCCCAGGGCATGTGGATCTGAGTTGGAGAAAAGTAATTTAATTGTTTTCCCTGCCTGTAAATCAATCTCTGAATGGGGGAGAGAATCCTGTGACTCAGGCTCCCCATCCAAAGATCCTGTTACAGGCAATGTAAACCAGTGATTCCCAATACTGGGCCACAGCCTTCCTCCTACTGGGCCCTGCTTTCCTGTCTGTTCTGACAGCTAGACTTTAGCTTTCAGAGCAGATTTGGACTGCAGCTTGGCAGAAGTGCACTGTATTGTACTCTCTCTGGCTCCTGGAGTGCTGACCAGCTCTGGCTGCCCTGAGTGCCTTAGGCCCCATGTACACTGCTGCTGCTAAACGGACATTCAGAGGTAGTTGGACACTTTTTTCAACTGCCCCTGAACTCATTCAATGTCATCTTATGTGTACATGTACACAGGTTCATTTACTGTAGTTTTTAGGCAGTTGCGTTTATAGGCCTTTTTTTGAAGGCAAAAAAATGAGTTCAAACGCCGAAGTTTCAGACGCCAAACGCAGCTAAACACGTAACCCGCATTTAGCCGCGTTTCGTTTATATGCTTTTTTCGGACATTTTAAAAAAAATGTATTTTTTTTAGAAACGCTTCTAAACGCAAACGCGGCTAAACGCAGCATGTAAACGCGGCAAAACGGACGTTTTAAACGTGGGTTACTATCTGTCAAGTTAAATTGTTCAGGAGAGGTTGTAAAAACGTCCCGTGTACATGAAGCCTGACAGTCCCAGCAAAGTGATGCACACTTGGCTTCAGCTTCCCTACTAGTACAGAGAGCAGTTGCCAGAGCAGGCTGCAGCTTGGCCCTCATTTGGGGCCAGCAGGAGTACAGGACAGCGCAGATCTGGGTGCCATAGAGGATCTCAATGTTTATGCTCTTGATGCCTTGGAGGATGTCAATTTTAATGCTCCTGATGTCTGTCTTTGCAAACCAAATTTACAGACAGGGTTCCTGTTTGGAGCTGGGGGTAGGGGAGAAGAGTTTCTTGATCAGCACAGAGCTTGGCCGAAAATACACAGAAGCCTCCTGTGGCCACCAGGCTTGGCTAAATTGCAGCTCACATGGTAGGTTGAAAGGAAAGTGTGGAGTCTACTGCTGGAATGTTGTGTATTCGGCTCTTCGGGTTGGCAAGTTTGAGTTATGTATTCACATTTAAAATCTCCCACACTCCAAACACCTGTATGCTTAATCTACTTCAATAGCTGGCCAACTAATTTATAGTATAGTGAAAAAAAAAAGATAAATTAAAAATATTGGGTTTTGGTCACAGAATTTACTCGGTTTAGGTTTACTGGAAGAAAGCATTTAGAATTGATAAAGGCTTGATTATTTAGTGTGAGCTTCTAGGAATTTGTTGTCATACCTGGATTTTTTTTTAAGTGGAACTAAATTTAAAAAAGAAATGCTAGTATCTAGAGCTTTTAGGCAGAAGAGACCTTCAAAATGTCTCTTCTACCAAAAACTCTTTCCACTGACAGTATATAAGATTTTGAAAATGTAGCTGGGAGTTGGGACAATGTAACTCTAATGTGTATTTGTAAGAGTTACCGAAGAAATGGAGTGGAGAAGATAGAAGTGGCAGATGGAGCAGCGATGGTGTTCACAGAGCTTTTAGCACTGCAAGTTGGTAAATCCAGAGGTAAGTCTTCTATATATGCTTGCACATTATGGCAAGAGCTGCCGGCCTTTGACCACCTGCAATTCCGCCTTAAGTATAAAAGTAACAAATATAACATTTCATGCAACTGTATTTTTTATTTTCTGTTTTTATATTGATTAAGGGCTATTGGACATGCATGTTTGTGGTACATTTACGATACATCCATGCATGATGGAATACAACCACCCCCACCACTGACCAGGCACAAATTGATCTTAGACTGACCAAAACTAATTACAAAAGCCCCTGTTCACCAGTACGGACGCCGCCAGCCAGTGTGTGATTTATGTAAACAGGATGAATGTGTTTTCTGGGAAACCCAACAGTCACACAAAATTATTTAAATAATTAGGAATATCTTTTCCTTCGACCTGATCAGATCGCCTGTTTTAAAGGGCCCTAAATCAGTAATGGCAGTGGCAACCAGGGATAAGAAACGGACACCCAGGAACAATTCAGGATAGGGGGGATACCCAAAAGTAATTTTTACAAGCTGACCAGAGTCTATACTATAACTATAAATACATGTTGTATTTTTGCAGAAAGTTTATTCAATTTTGACAACTCCAGTGCTAGATTTTCTGAAATGTACACCATTTCTAAAACACTTTCTAAATGCCATTCTGACAGGTTGGGGTATTATTGAACTATAGTGAGGCCTAGTTTGTGCATTTATCCTATTGCTGCTGTATAGAGAATACAGGTTTATGCATTTTTTTTAAATCAGATTCCCCAAGCAATGTACTGGAACGGATTTTGAATACACATTAGGGTCTCTGATGAGCGATTTATAGAACATTGCGCCTGCTCATGAGACTGGGCAGTGGCAGTCATCCCGCGTGATCCCAGCTCACATTCCCTTCACTGACCTTGTCAGCGGTTTTCCCAAAGGTTATGATACATTTGGTTGGGCATAGAAATACAGGTGCCTTACTTCCACAGTTTCTGCATTTACTTTCCAAGTTAATCCAGATACTAAAGAAACATTTTCAGCAATTGAATTAGAAGCCTTATCTGAGTCCATACTGACAGCTTTATCCAGTGAGTGATGTGGTTTTTTTTTTGTGCAGGGTAAGAATTCTCAGCGGACCCTGTTACCGTATTATCCACTTGCAGCATCTCACAAGCTTATAAAAAAAAGCTTGGGATTATGTTTACACTTGAGTGCAAATCCTTCTTTATATACACAAACTCATGTAGTGCTCCCAACTCAGGGCAAAGCACGATTTATTGTTTCTAAGGAATTCTGTACAGGAGCAATAATCCACTCCCCGCTAAGAAAGCACTCACATCATAGTCATGAAAACACAACATTAGCTTTTAAAATGCTTTAATAAACTGTAGCCAGCTTTCATCTGCCCACATAAAATGTATTTTAACAGGCAGCTGCCACAGACAAATTAAATAAATTAATGCAAAATAACTACATTATATTACCAATAGATTTAGGGTAATGATATTTTTTTTAAATGAAATGTAAATGTAAATATTGTGATTTGAAAAAAAGTAAAATTTGATTAATAAAAAAGAAACTAAAATAGTTATTTCAGTAATGATAATTTTTGTAGTCAAATATATTTTATTTAAGTTTTAGTGTATCAAAACAGCACAGAAAAGAGCCAGTAGGTTTAACAATCGTAAAAGAGTAAGAGTAATAATGGGATCCAATAATTTTAGATTTACATCCTGAAAAATTTATTCCTCTTATTAGCTTTTAAGATGCATCTTTTTCACTTTTAAAACATATATAGTTTTCAGATGGCACATTAGCTGATTAAAGATAATAATTTTGTTCATAAAATAATAATTTTGTTCATAAAATGTAACTGAAATTCAAGAGATTGTATCAGAATAAATCTTGTTTTACTATTCGTTTTGGATGTCCATGGTTGTTCTATAATAGTGCGCCATATTTTATTTTTCTGTATATTATTATTATTGTTATACTAAATACATTTTTTATTAATGTTAATGCTTCGTACTATATATGTTTTTTTCTAAAAAAAAGTTCAGAATTTCATATATGTTAATTATTTTAATATAAGATCACAGAGGGGTGTGGTGACCATTGGTGGCAAATCCAAATTCTTGATTGCTAATTAGGCACGTTAGTGACATCACCACGCGAGCGGAGTAGGAGAACGGGCTCCATTTTTTATGTATGCCGGCCGGCTCTTTATACGCGATAATTTCGCCTCCCAATTGTAAGTGCAATACTTTTTTACATTAAAATCTTTTTGGAATTTACTACACTATGGTCAGTCTCTCTCTCTTCTGGGTTATGCGCAAATGTGGATGCTGGACGTGAGTCTAAGAGGACGAGTTTTTACCATCCGATAGCGGCTCCCATTGTGGCCATCAGCAAGCTTAAAGGCCTAGGCTGGGCTAAAGCCACCTGCCCTTTAAAGCTTGCCGTCTGGTAAGCTTAATCTACAGCTACGGTGGTCGGACACTTTTGTTTGTGGATGCACACTGTGGTGTTGTTATGACCTTGTATTCTAAAGAACATTCATCTGCCCTTGATGTAAATTATTTTGGACTTTTAATTTAGCGCAGCTTTTTTTCTATCTTAATTGTTAAGTTCTGAATATAAAGTGTAATAATTTGTGTCCTGTACTGCAGTTTATCAAGCTTTACTGCATATAGTATTTTATTTATTTAGTATGATAAACTGTATGTTTCTATTATTTATTGTAGCCTAGGGTTTATTTATTAGCTCAGTCTTTTCTTTAGGTTTTAATTATATAAATGGTGGTGTTATTTTTTTCTTCTACTTGGATTTTTTTTGTTTGTGGAAAAAGTCTGACAACTTTGCTCTTAATAGTCACAGGGTTGATTTACTAAAGGCAAATCCACTTTGCACTACAAGTGCACTGAAAGCGCACTTGGAAGTGCAGTCGCTGTAGATTTGAGTGGAAGATCTGAACTGAGGGGAAGATCTGAAATGAGGGGAAGCTCTGCTGATTTTATCATCCAATCATGTGTAGTGCACTTGCAGTGCACTTGTAGAGAATAGTGGATTTGCCTTTAGTAAATAACCCCCAAAGTGTCAGGTTCACTGTAGTACAAACTACACTTACCTCAAGCTGCTAACTAATAAAGTTAGTTGTTCACATAGAGCTAACCCCAAACCCAACTCTTTGCACATTAACCCAACACTGTTCCTGATGTAGAGGTGTTACAGTGTGCATGTGTCACATGCCTAAACATTCAATCCTATGGAAAATGAAAAGTGTACCAAATATGTAGTAAGCGTGATGTTGTTTATTGCACCGCACCAAAATAGTTAGGTTTAAATGCAATCTAAACATCAGCCAAATTACGATAAATAACGATACAAACAGTAAATACTACCATGGAAATATTAGAAGAATTTTTTTTGTCACAAATCTAATGCTCTACAAACCTTGGCGTCTATTTTCACTGCGCCAGATTATTGGTGCCAAAAAACCTACACCAACATAGAAAGAGTTAACCACCATGGAGACAGTGAAACTCCAATTGTATGTTGCCAACATCCCTGAATTTTATATAGAAAACAAAAATTTGACACTTAATGGGCAAACTGAAATGGACACTATAGTGATTAAAAAGTTTAGCAAAATTTTTTAAAGTATTAAAATTGTATTGGTGCAAACATCACCATGGAAGTACATAATACAAAATACAGTATACAGTATACCAAGCTCATAGAGAGCTAATGAATAGGCCTAGAACTTGCTTCTCATTAAGCCCAATGCTTTTCGGGACTGTAGAAATATATCCCTTCTTCAGGGAGATAGAGAAGATCATAAATTGAAGATATTCTATAACAGAACATAGCATAGATTAAGAACATATAGCAGAACAAAAATGCGCACAATCAGTACACAGTGACAGCCATGAGAAAATGTACATACCAATGCCATATCATATGAAAGTTAAATAACAAAGATTGAATGATATAGCTGCATCAGGTGAGAATTTCCCTAGAGGTGTGCCACCCAGTTGGATGGGGGAACCCCTGAGGCCCAAAATGTCCCTCACAAGGATCCACAAATGTTGCAGCCGACTCGGAAAGCGAGAATGGAAGCTTCAAGGAGGTTATAGCAGGTTCCGGGGGAAGGAATATTGAAAGTCAATATGGATATAGATGATGTGGCTCAACCAATAGAAAACATAAATATGTAGTGGTAGACAGGGGAGGCAGTGCATAAGTCCAAAAAATAAAGAATCATTAACTTGGAATGTGTATAAGCTTGGTTATGCGGTGTATATTTGTCAGAAATGTCTGAAGAATGGCCAATAATAGGATCATACTACAGGTATCTTCACATGCACTTTATTGCAACGATCAAACAGATTCGTATATTTAAGACCTAAGGTTTGTGCCTCCCAAAACTGTCCAGTTAGAGTACTGAAGAACCTACCTTGTGATTGTGTCCTATGCATGAAGCAAATCCCCTCCTGTGTGTGGTTCTCTGATACAGCAGCTTCTGCATCTTGCAAACATGCTGCTTTTTTTACTGTGTATGGACGCCAGGGCATGTGCCGTGCGGCCATATCAGGTGTGATCACGTCACTCTGTTGCTGCGGACGTGGTCGCGTCTCTCCGTCACATTCCTCAACATCATCGTGAATGCGATTACGTTGGATAGGAGGCGTCCAAGCTGATTAAATCATTGCTGCACCAAAAGGTGCCACGGTGCCCCCCCCACCCTGGGGTGAAAGGACGGCATGCATCCACAGCCCACCAGCGCACAATATTTGCAGCAAATGCGTGGGAAGGGGGCAATGCCCAATGAAGATGGGCAAGGCCAATACTACCCATCTTTTGTTTTTGTTTTTTACACCAACATAAGTCTGCCAAATTCAAAAGATCTTTGTGCACATTTATGAAAACGGATTGAAACCCTTTAATATTTTACAATTCTTTATTGTAAATCTGAATTTATAATAATAAATGCAGCCTACCCTACCAATGATTATGGTAAAGAAAAAAAAAAGGCCCGAGGTGCGGAATATAAACATATGTATCTTTTTATGGTCTTCATTAACATCTTCCAGCTTTTCCAATTAGTCTCCTGATCGGATTGCACATAATGCCGGGATAATGAATATACTTAACAAGGTCATTGGGTGTTTCAGATTTCAAAGTGCACGCTTCCTAGCAAAAAAGGGTGTCTGTAATACATGTAGCACCAGCGGGCATTACCATCTAATGGTGCACATTATGACTATGTTGTAATCTTTTGATTTATTGGCTTGTCTGTAGGAGCCAGTGGGCCGCCGAGTTATCTGCTCAGTGGAAAGACTTTGCTAGGCTTCCAGGCTGAGTTATCTGGCTGCTGTGCAATTAAAATATTTCTGTATAATGAAGTTATTGCACTGTGACTGAGTATCAGAAGAGGAAGTATGAGAGTCCCACAGGGAATACAGCAAGACCTCAAGTTGCAGCCATAGAGTCCTGGCCTCTGGTTAGCTGGAAGCAGCTGTCTTTTTGATTAATCTTCCCGCAGAGATCTCGGGAAGTGGCATTCCTGCCGCACTGTCTTGATAATCTGAAAATCTCTTCTGTAGGACTGGCTCACTCCAGGTCCGCAAATTCAGAATTGCAGACAGTCCTTTGTTCCATTCCGCTGAGGTTACCTGGAATTGGCCCAGCACACAGCTATGTATTGAACATAGGTGACATTCCAGTGTAAGGAAAAAAAAGAATGCATTGGTCTTCTTGACAAACAACACAGTGCCATATATTTTAGTATTGAAGGCATGTTATGTATTAAAAACCTTCCACTCTTAGATGCAAACCCAGATTTCTTTTGTGCTTTTGCCAGGCCATATATATTGTGCTGCTTCCCATGAGGACAGACCTTTGTGGATGCATAGCCTAAATAAAACAAATACCGTAAGTGTTGATAAAAGTTAATAATTTATGCCTGAAAACTACCCTACTTTTTTGTCTAGACAAGAGTGCATTCAAGAAAATTGTGTGGTGTTTGGAACTGGGTACAGAGTTACCCATATTTCACAGACTAAAATGAATGCTATTCAGAAAGTTAAAGGGTAACTCCACTTTTGTGGTAAAAAAAATAAATATTTTTTTTAAATGTTGTAACTAAATGTTATTAAAAATGTCCTTTCCTTTTCAATCTGCAGCTCTGTGATTTTCTGTAAAATGCAATGGACACTCCCCTGCTTGTGTTATTGGTTCATTGATTTTCCCAGAAGTCTACACTAAGATACAAGTCAAATTTCAGGCATCCCTTGCAAGAAAAATTTCATTTTTTAGAGATACTCCCAATAGGAAATCATGTTTAAAGGGATGCAGACCCTGCCAGTTTCCTCATTAGAGCCATGCAGGTGCAGCAGCTGCTAATTATGAAACTACTCCCATTAGATTCACTTTCCACATGGACACAGACAAACAAACATTGATTTCTTCAGAATAACAAAAGTTAGGAATCTGCAACAAAGTTTGTTAAAATCCCTGCAATGTACATAGATCACTGAGGGGAGTGTTTGTTCTCTCCAAAAAGTGGAGTTACACAGCAAGCTTTTTTTTTTTAGCCAGCAGGCTGGATGAATTAAAAAAAAAATAAAATTCCTCTATCCACACAAACAAGGCAGGTGGCACTAACTGCTGTCAGAATAAACTGATTAGTGGCTGCAGCTAATTTGCTGTATCCATTGACCAACAAAAAATTTGATTAAACAATCAGGACCGGCCAAATTTCAGTCAGTGTATGGTCAGCTTTAGGATTTTAGCAGTCACAGGGATTTATTGATCATGGCAGTGAGGGCATAACAGGATTGTCAGAATGAACATTTAAGCCATTCATCAATTGTATACCCTCAATTAGTTTAAATGCTGATTTATTTTATTTTTTTGCTTCACAAATTAGCAAATTTCACAAGTTTTGCCATTAGCAAAATATCTGTAGTGTATATTTAGTGTTTTACCTGTCTAAGGAGTTATCATTTAAATATCATTCTTGTAAGTTACACACAATCTGCAACCCTGGCAACCTCACAAACACCCCCTTTCCTCTCTCTGATCACAACCTCATTAGTTTCACTGTATCCTTTCCTCCAACCACCCATCCCTCCAAGCAGCAAACAATTACTTGTAGGAACCTTCGCCACCTTAACCCTTCTCTTCTCTAGTCTGCTACTGACCACTTATATGACAATCTCTCCCCTGTCCCGTCCTGGCCACCTCTGTCTACAACAGTTCGCTCTCATCATCACTAGATGCACTTGCTCCTCTAACCACACGCAGAATCAGGCCCCGACTGTTACAACCCTGGCAAACTGACAACACTAGAAATCTCAAGAGACATTGTCGTGCTCTTGAACGACTGTGGCGTAAAACCAAATGCCTGCAAGACTTCACCCTATATAAATCTGCTCTTCTAAAATACAATTCCTGCCTCCATGCTGCCAAACAAGCCTACTTTGTTTCTCCTATTAATAGTTTGTCATCCAGTCCCCGTCGGCTCTTTTCAACTTTTTAATCTCTGCTTCATCCCCCACCCCCTCTACCCCCTACTACGGTCAACCTCTTCTTCTATCCAATGCTCCCTCACTCACATCTTCAATCTCTCCCTCTCTAGTGGCACCTTTCCCTTCCCTCTAAAACATGCGCAGATCACTCCCATACTTAAAAAGCCCTCACTGGACCCCACCAATCTAAACAACTTAAGACCCATCTCATTGCTCCCATTCACCTCTAAATTTCTAGAACGCCTAGTGTACAATCGTCTTAGCTCCTACCTCAGTGAAAATAACCTTCTTAAACCCATTACAGTCTGGCTTTCGCTTGTAGCACTCCATGGAAACTGCCTTACTAAAACTCACTAACGATTTACTAACTGCTAAAACCAACAGCCAATACTCCATACACCTACAACTTGACCTCTCTGCGGCCTTTGATACTCTTGACCACCCGCTCCTTCTCAATAAACTACATTCCCTTGGCCTCCGAGATTCTGCTCTATCCTGGTTCTCTGCCTATCTATCACAGCACTCTATCAGTGTCACCTAAAACTCTGTCTCCTCCTCTCCATTGCCCCTTTCTGTGGGGCTCTGTTCTTGGACCCCTTCTCTTCTCTATCTACACCTCCTCCCTTGGTCACTTGATAACCGCCCACGGCTTCCAATACCACTTATACGCCGATGACACCCAAATCTATCTGTCTACTCCTCACCTCACTCCTTCAGTCTCCTCTCGCATTACTAACTTACTAACTGACATATCAGTATGGATGTTGCACCACTTCCTTAAACTAAATCTCTCTAAAACTGAGCTATTAATATCCCCCCTGCACGTGCCCCCCTCCATGACTTTTCCATCAAAATCAATGATACAACTATCATTCCCTCCCCTCGCGCCAGGGTACTAGGTGTAATCCTAGACTCTGACTTGTCATTTCAGCTCCAAGTCCCATCGTTGTCAAAAGTTTGTAGAATTCACCTCCGTAACATCTCTAAAATTCGCCCCTTTTTAACAAATGAAACCAGCAAGCTCCTCATTCACTCCCTTGTTATCTCTCATCTTGACTATTGCAACTCCCTTCTCATTGGCCTGCTTCTCCATAGGCTATCCCCTCTTCAGTCTATCATGAATGCTGCTGCCAGACTTATCCGCCTTACCAACCGCTCAGTGTCTGCCAACCCTCTACTTCAATCCCTACACTGGCTCCCAATCACCCAGAGAATTAAATTGAAAATACTAACCACAACAAACAAAGCCATTCACAACTCTGCCCCGAGCAACATCACCAATCTTGTCTCCAAATATCACCCAAATCGTCCTCTCTGCTCTTCTCAAGACCCTCCTACTTTCAAGCTCTCTTGTCTTCTCCTCCCATGCTCGTCTCCAGGATTTCTTCAGAGCCTCTCGCATCCTCTGGAACTCGCTACCTCCACTGGTCCGGCTATCCCCTACTCTTGCTACCTTCAGGCGATCCCTGAAAACTCATCTCTTCAGGAAAGCCTATCACGTCTCCAACTAATCTCCTACCACTTCCATCAGCTCATTCCCCACAAATACAACCTTTTGTACCACCTGCCCCACCCTATTAGATTGTAAGCTCTTCTGAGCAGGGCCCTCTTAATCCTCTTGTATTTTATTGTATTGTAACTGTATTTCCTTTTATATTGTAAAGCGCTGCGTAAACTGTTGGCGCTATATAAATCCTGTATAATAATATAATAATAATAATCTGCCACAGAGCTAGACAGATGATACCATTGTTTCTTGGTTCAGCAATTCAGCTGTTTATGCTGTTTATCTTCCTGAATCAGAATACATAAAAAAAAAATGTGTGTGTGTTTATCAATGGACACACACACACACACACACACTCTCTTCTATTTCAAATATGTATTTATCTGTTTTTCTGACATTCCACTTTAAGAACCGTGGTGAAGGATCTTAGGCATGCTACGTATGCCAGAAGAGACTTCATCAAAGTAGGCAAGGTGTAGGTAACATGTCCTGTCCATTTCCCCCACTGCCACACCCCCTTGCTGCTTATTTCAGAAATTCACAACTGACAAAATGAAATTCAGCACTTGCTCTCTAACTCAGCATCTGCTACATAAACTTGGAGTTTATGAACAGTCTTTGTAAACACTTTTCAGGGGCTTTAATAGAGACATACAACTTACCATCATTGTTACTTTGTATTTCGTTTCATTCATATGCAGATTTAAAGTGACCTTTAATCTGCATATGTCAGTTTAAAAAAACCTTACAATTATTATCATTATTATTAATATTTTTTATTTTTCAGGATTTATAGGACACTAAGGCTCGGTTCACACTGGGGCGACTTGGGATCCGACTTGTACGCCCTCAAGTCGCCCCAGAAATAGTTTTGATGGGAGTGAACGCTAGCGTCTTAATAGACGCTACTGAAGTCGCTCCGACTTCAGAGCGTACTCCCTGTACTACTTTGATCCGACTTTGATCCGACTTCAGCCTATTGACTATCATTAAAGTCGGATCGCCGTCTCGCATGATCCGACTTCGGCATGCGACTTGTGCTCAGATGATCTTGAGGGGGAACTCCGCGCCAAATTTTTAATAAAAATCCGGCATGGGTTCCCCCTCCAAGAGCATACCAGGCCCTTGGGTCTGGTATGGACCTTGAGGGGAACCCCCTACGCCGAAAAAACGGCGTGGGGGGTCCCCCAATCCATACCAGACCCTTATCCGAGCACGCAGCCCGGCCGGACAGGAATGGGGGTGCGGGACGAGCGAGCGCCCCACCCCCATCCTGAACCGTACCAGGCCGCATGCCCTCAACATGGGGGGGTTGGTACCTTGGGGGAGGGGGGCGCGCTGCGGCCCCCCCACCCCAAAGCACCTTGTCCCCATGTTGATGAGGACAAGGGCCTCTTCCCGACAACCCTGGCCGTTGGTTGTCGGGGTCTGCGGGCGGAGAGCTTATCGGAATCCGGGAGCCCCCTTTAATAAGGGGGCCCCCAGATCCCGGCCCCCCACCCTATGCGAATGAGTATGGGGTACATCGAACCCCTACCCATTCACCTAGGGAAAGTGTCAATTTAAAAAAAACACTACACAGATTTTTTAAGTAATTTATTAGACAGCTCCGGGGGTCTTCTTCCGACTTCGGGGGTCTCTCCGGTTCTTCGCGCTCTCCGGGTCTTCTGCCGGGCTCCTCCGCTATTTTCTGCTCTTTTGCCGCTCTTTTGCTATAGCGGAGGAGCCCGGTCTGCTGCCTTCTTCTCTTCGGGGGTCTCTCCGGTTCTTCGCGCTCTCCGGGTCTTCTGCCGGGCTCCTCCGCTATTTTCTGCTCTTTTGCCGCTCTTTTGCTATAGCGGAGGAGCCCGGTCTGCTGCCTTCTTCTCTTCGGGGGTCTCTCCGGTTCTTCTCCGCGCTCTCCGGATCTTCTGCCGGGCTCCTCCGCTATTTTCTGCTCTTTTGCCGCTCTTTTGCTATAGCGAAGGAGCCCGGTCTTCAATTTTCTGCCTTCTGCCCTCTTCTCCTGATGTTGACACGACGCTCTCTGGGGCTGGAATGCACTCTGAGCGCTCCGCTCTGACTTATATAGGTGGTGACCACGTCCCCTTATGCCGTCACAGTCCCTGGGCATGCTGGGACTGTGACGTTTTAGGGGGCGTGGTCATCACCCGATGACCACGCCCCCTTATGTCGTCATAGTCCCAGCATGCCCAGGGACTGTGACGGCATAAGGGGGCGGGGTCACCGCCTATATAAGTCAGAGCAGAGCGCACAGAGAGCATTTTAGCCGGAGAGAGTGTCGTGTCAACATCAGAAGAAGAGAAGAGGGCAGAAGACCGAAGACCGGGCTCCTCCGCTTTAGCAAAAGAGCGGCAAAAGAGCAGAAGAGAGCGGAGGAGCCCGGCAGAAGATCCGGAGAGCGTGGAGAAGAACCGGAGAGACCCCCGAAGTCGGAAGAAGACCCCCGGAGCTGTCTAATAAAATACTTTAAAAATCTATGTAGTGTTTTTTTTTTAAATTGACACTTTTTCCCTAGGTGAATGGGTAGGGGAACGATGTACCCCATACTCATTCACATAGGGTGGGGGGCCGGGATCTGGGGGCCCCCTTATTAAAGGGGGCTCCTGGATTCCGATAAGCCCTCCGCCCGCAGACCCCGACAACCAACGGCCAGGGTTGTCGGGAAGAGGCCCTTGTCCTCATCAACATGGGGACAAGGTGCTTTGGGGGGGGCCCGCAACGCGCCCCCTCCCCCAAGGCACCAACCCCCCATGTTGAGGGCATGCGGCCTGATACGGTTCAGGAGGGGGGGGCGTGCTCGCTCGTCCCCACCCCCATTCCTGTCCGGCCGGGCTGCGTGCTCGGATAAGGGTCTGGTATGGATTGGGGGGCACCCCCCACGCCGTTTTTTCGGCGTAGGGGGTTCCCCTCAAGGTCCATACCAGACCCAAGGGCCTGGTATGCTCCTGGAGGGGGAACCCATGCCGGTTTTTTATTTAAAATTTGGCGCAGAGTTCCCCCTAAAGATTCATACCAAACACAGTGGCGGGGATCCAAGTCGGATCCCCGTTCATTGAAAGTCGGACACATGTCGCAGGGCAAAGTCGGATCCAAAGTAGGACGGCTGTCGTGTTGCCCCAGTGTGAACCGACCCTAACTGTTTGCAGTGAACTTTAAAAATAAAAGGTAGATAGTACAGTAACAATTACATTCAAGGGTGTTAATAGGGCTGTGACAGTGTGAGCATACAATTTAAACTGTAGTTTAAAGTGTTGTTTTTAAAACAAAATTTGTTCCTCCTTAACCCCCTTTTAACTGTTAGATAACTCTATTCATCCCTAATTAACTCCTTTCTCCCCTTATCATCTAAGCATGGGTTTTTTTTTTGCTTATTTTATTTTATTTCTTAAATTTCAAACCAATACTATTTATATCTTTTGTTTTTATTCATCGTTTTGCTACTGTTTTTGTTGTTTTTATCTATAATATCACTATATTCTTCTTTTTTTGTATGTCGTTTGGTCTATAGATTGCATAGAATATAAAATCATTATTATAAGATAGCGGGGGTTATTTACTAAAGGCAAATCCACTTTGCACTACAAGTGCAAAGCAAGTACACTTGGAAGTGCAGTCACTGTAAATCTGAGGGGGAAATGCAAGGAAAATAAAAACCAGCATTTTTTGCGTGCACATTATTGGATGATAAAATCAGCAGAGCTTCCCCTCATTTCAAAGCTTCCCCTCAGATCTACAGCGAACTACAGCGACTGCACTTCCAAGTGCACTTGCAGTGCACAGTGGATTTGCCTTTAGTAAATCAACCCTAATATCTCCAAAAGAAAGCCTCACATTTCCCCATTCAGCCTGCTCACTTGGCAGGGAATTAGGATTATTAAATAACTGCTCAGTAGTCCGTAGAGAGGACTGGGAACAGAGGAAGACATAGAGATGATCTAGAATATAATGATGGTAACCTGATGACTTTGCAGTGTTAAAAAGTGTGTATATTATGTGTACAGTGTGTAAATGACAAGAACATATTTACAAATCTATTGCCAGTTAAAGTAGTTCCCATATGTATGTATGTATGTATGTATGTGTTTTAGCTGTTCTTTGTGCTGTTTGCCAGGTGATTTTCTTTAGGTATTTTGATTGTACGTGGAAGCGTCTATGTGTCCTGTCCCAGATAAATGGAAATAAATTCCTCTGCTTGAGGATAGAGGGATGTGCAAATTTGCTCTAAAAAGAAAAAGCAATTCATTCAGTAAAGCCTGAATGTCAGAGGAGCTAAATTTTAATTGGTATGGTGTTACATTGTTGAAATCACACTGAAAGGCTGTGATGAATTACTGTACATCACCATTCTTTGCGTTCCAATATTAAATCAATGTGAAAGTTTCAGTAGACCACCAAGACTGCTGCCATTTAGGAACAGTAGGAATGCAGATCTTCCCAAAGATTCCCAGTTAATCCGTTGTTCTTGGTTTTGTATCTTCAGCGGGATTTTCCAGGGGGGATTTTTATGTAATGCCTGATCTAGTGTAAAACTTTCTGGCGCCTGCGATGTTGTGTCTGCGGGCACCACAGCCCTGAGATAGGGAGACTTTCACTTCATGGATAAGCCTGGCATTTGTAATATAGCACTAGTTTGCACCTCTGAATGCAGATTATATAACTTGCGTATATTTAAAAGATCAATTTTTTTCCCCTTTGAGATAAAGTTCTAGCCCCTAGGGGGTATATTTTCCAACACATAGATGACTTCCTGATTGCAGATAGCCACTCAATAAGCTGGAGGGTCTGATGACAGAGACTAATGGACTGCATTATGCATTCTAGCGAGAAAGACTGAAATAAAAACCTAAAGCTGCCCATAGAGGGACTGTTTTTTTCTGTTTTTTTCTTTTCTTTTTTTTTTAAACTCTTTTTATTGAAAAAGGTACATGACAATGCCAGTTATCAAATGCGCTCAGCATGAGCGTACAAAACAGTGCGCTACATCTTACAGTGCAAAAATGTTTATGTCTTTACAAGTACATTTCTCAGCACATTGATCCCAATACACGTTATAGAAAACACCAAAGAAACACAAAAGTATTAATAGCTATTTCTCAAATCTTTTAGTGATATTGTTACGTGTTAGTTACAGTAAGGGCAGAAGAACACCAAGCATCCGACACTTTATTATACTTAAAGTGGAGTTCCACCCAAAAATGGAACTTCTACTTTTTGGAATCCCCCCCCCCACCGGTGTCACATTTGGCACCTTTCAGGGGGGAGGAGGGAGCAGATATCTGTCTAATACAGGTATTTGCTCCCAGTTCCTGGCATAGATCACCGCGGTGCTTGCGGTGACCTACACCACTTCCGGCGCCTACACTGTCCTCCCCCGCTGTATTCTGGGAGACACACAGGTCCCAGAACACAGCAGGGACCAGAGAGGACGCGCAGCGCGTCTCGAGCATGCGCAGTAGGGAACCAGGAAGTGAAGCCGCACGGCTTCACTTCCTCATTACCTTACCGAGGATGGCGACAGCAGCAGCTGAGAGCCGACGGACGGATCGGCTTCGGCTGCCGACATCGCGGGCTCCCTGGACAGGCAAGTGTCCATATATTAAAAGTCAGCAGCTGCAGTATTTAGCTGCTGGCTTTTAATTTTTTTTTGTTCGGCGGACCTCCGCTTTAATTGGACAACCCCTGTGTTCAAAATTTGTTTTTCATAGGGTAAAACCTGATATACTTAACTAAAGCCATTTATGTATGGATAGAGGTGTGGGCTGGATCCACTTAAAGCAAAGTTCCACCCAAAAGAGGAACTGATCTGCTGATTTGATTCATTCCCCCCTCCGGTGCCACAATTGGCACCTTTCGGGGTGGAGGATACCTTTCCCACTTCCGGGAGTCCGGACCGTGGCCCGTGACGTCACCACGGGGCTCCCTCCTCCTCCCCCGGCCGCCGGGCCAGTAGGAGAGAGGAGCGGGCCTCGCGCATGTGCAGTAGAGTTCCCGGCGTGAAGCCGAAAGGCGGCTGCACCCGACAGCTCATGGAAACATCAGCTGCCAGTGCCGAAAGCGCTGGACTTCAGGACAGGTAAGTGTCCTATTATTAAAAACCAGCAGCTGCAGTATGTGTAGCTGCTGGCTTTTATTTATTTTTTGTTTTTGGGCGGAACACCGCTTTAAGTGCTACAGCTTTACGGGCCATAGATGTTTTTTCTTTTTTTAAATCAGCCAGCAGGCTAAATAAAATAAAACCCAAATGGATCCCCCATACACTTTAGTGATGACCTTCAATTTGGAAAATGTTTTAATAAGCCTAGGTGTATAGGTTGAAAAAGGATAGGTATCAACATTACAACACTGTTATTAACATGCAAAAAAAAAACTTGACATTGTAGGCCAGAGGTGCTCTGTAGCACATTTTTAAAGAAAAAAAAAAATCATATTAAAAAAAAAAAAGGACTTCTCTAAACAAGCTACTTTTTTTGCATTGCCACTACATATACATTGTAAAAAAAAAAAAGATAAACTACCACTAGTTTACAAGCAGAGCACATGGATGTGCTGTAGGAGTGAACCAAAAAAAAACAACAAAAAAAAAAACACATTTAAAACCAAAAGTTTGTACACATGCATGGGGATCTGTAGTTCCTTCAATGGAGTAAAACGATTGCTTGTATAATGTAACTTTGCCATCCATTTTTCTGTAAATTTCAAACACAAGAGGCACATTTCTTAAAATTTACGAGCGTAAAATCCATTTTAATAGCTTGATGCCGCTGTTCATGATTAAGGGATCATTTCCTGACACTACAGTGCAGTACTCATCGTTCAGTTTTATGGCTTTCCTGGCTATTCCAACACCTGTCACTTTGTACTATGTACATTCCAAATTTTGGTATAAGCTAAGTAAACATAGCTATGGCACCATGTAACACTTTTGATGTAACAAAAAGTTGTATTTATGACAGCCCTACATATCTTTGACAGCATTTTTCTCCTTTTAGTTATTTGCGGTTTATAGGTTTATACACATGGGCATTTATTGGAAGTGGGTAAATGCAAACATTTGTACTCACAATGGGGGTTATTTACAAAAGGCAAATCCACTTTGCAACTTCCAAGTGCACTTTTTGTAAGTGCACTTGGAAGTTCAGTTGCTGTGTAGATCTTAGCGGGACATGCAAGGAAAATGAAAATCAGCATTTTAGCTTGCACATGATTGGATGATAAAATCAGCAGAGCTTCCCCTCATTTCAGATCTACATCTTAGATTTACAGCGACTGCACTTGCAAGTGCAAATTCAGTGCACTTTCAAGTGCACTTGCAGTGCACTTCTAGTGCAAAGTAGATTTGCCTTTAGTCAATAAGCCCCAATGTATGCATTTCTGGCCACCTATTTTTCTATAACCTGTAGTTATCAAAGTGGACCTTTCATTCAATTTTACAAATTCTAGAAAAGTCATGAAAGAGTGGCACTCACATATATAGAAATATAAAAACATGACAATAGCAAAAATGTGAAATGTATAAACATATAAATCAAATATACAAATTATAAAGTCCAATGTGACAAATCCCAACACCAAAAATTTGTTTTGTTTCAGCGTCTAATTCCTGTAATCTTCACCACCTGTGCCCAAAATGTGGATGTATACTCACCAGAGATGTTTGACCCTTTTTTACAGGTAGGTCAAAAAGGGCTTTTGTCATCTAAAAACACCAATTTTTTAATAAATACTACACTATGAAATCTGTCATCCTGGCTCCCTGCTGGGTTACTATACAAATGACTACCATTTATTAATCGGAGTACTAAATTGGAGTCTAAACATCAGAGGAATCCCAGCCTTTGATGACAAAAATGCTTTTTGACCTACCCGTAAAAAGGGTCAAACATCTCTGGTGAGTGTACATCCACACTTTGGGCACAGGTGGTGAAGATTACAGGAATTTGACGCTGAAACAATTTTTTTGGTGTTGAGATTTGTCACATTGGACTATATAATTTGTATATTTGATTTATATGTTCATACAGTTCACATTTTTGCTATTGTCATATGTTTTTATATATCTATATATAAATATACATATTACATACATATATATATATATATATATATATATATATATATTTATCTATATATGTGAGTGCCACTCTTCCATTATTTTTTAGAATCTGCAGGTGGTATATTTCATTTCGAAGGACAGCTACATTTGTTGTTGCAGTTGATGATTTTCACTTCCATTTATTGAGGTACCATACACTGGTATATTTTTTTCAGTAGTAAATTTTACAAGTCTACCTAAATAAATTCGTGGAATGTCACAATGTATACAATTAGTATAAGTATATATATATATATATATTTTAATCCTTCAAGCATATGTGAGTTAAAATGTATTTTTTCATTTTGAATAGAGGGGTTAAAATCCCAGCAAGTTAATGTTTTTTTTCTCAGCTATGAACCATTGGAGAAATTTCCCTTTTCTTTCTGTCTCAGAAATACAACAGGAAGTAAGAATAAATATTTGAGAATTCTCCTTTTAGACAGTTATCCTTGGAACAGATGTACTCATTGGACAATTTTCCTTTGCTTCTTCTTCTGAGAATAACTCTAAATCTAGGTTCACACTGTAGCGATGCGAGAACCAGCATCTCTCCCGCAGACAGTTCACACTGCCCTCTGCGAACCACTGCGGGTGTCAATACAATGTTACTGACACCCCCAGATCGGTTCACAGATCGCAGTGCGAACTGTGGATTCAGACAGGAATCGGATCGCATGGGTGAGAACACCCATGCGATCCGATTCCAGTGTAGAGAGAAAAAAGTCCCTGCACCTTTTTTCCTGCAAATCCAATGCAAGTTCAGCCATACAACTGTATGGCTGAAATGGAATCGCACAGACATCGCATTTGATCGGCACCTGGGGCGCAGGTACGAATCACATGCGATGTCTGAGATCGCTATAGTGTGAACTTTGGCTTAAACTTTAGATTTCCCTTTTATTTGTTTCCAAACACTATCCAAAGCAAAAAAAAATAAAAAATTGTTTAGAAATACACTTTCACTACCAGTCAGGTAACAGTGCCGAAGCTTACCCTCCAACTTCTGAATTTGAAAAAGAGGGGTAGCTTGATGCTGGTAAAAAACAGTATGCGCAGTGACATCGATCAGTGGATATGGCTTCATGACAATGAATTGTGTGTATGGCTTAAAGGGTAACTCCACTTTCATGGGAAAAGTAGCAATTAAAAAAAACATACAGTTGTGACACAAGCCATATTATAATTTAGAGTTAAATATGTTTTTGTTATGTTTATCAAAATAAAATAACATAAATAATGACCAAATTTTCATTACAGAAGACAGTACGATGTAATTCACGTATCCAGTGCACTTTAGGATATAATCCTGGGTGAAATACCAACATAGCTATCTCTCAGGATCAAGAGGTTAAAACCGTTACGTATTGCAGAGAGACTTATAAGAGTTGTGGAGTAAAACATCTGGGTGTGGGGTGAGGGGAAAAGGAGAAAGGAAGAGGAAAGAGGTGAGAGAGGGGAGCAGGAAAGAAATTAGGGGGGTGGGGGTCAGGCATAGTATAGGAGGGGACAGGGTCAGAAGGTAATTGAGCAAACCTTGGTGCGACAAACCTGTGTGATGGGATCAGGAAGTGTTTCTGAGTCGAAAATGGGGTGCCAGCATAGCTTTCAGGGAGTCCGAGGTAGAGTAATTAATCCAGATGAGTCATAGGACCCTAAATTTGTCATTTATCCCTGTTTGTTGTCATTTATCCTTGTTTGTTCATTTATCCGGATTGTATGCTTATGAATACCTGCTCGGTCTCTGAGCTCACTACTTGATTGACACAAGTCCCTACAGCATCTGATGCTGGTTTTAGCAGAACACTTACAGCCCCATCTGACAATCCTCTGCGATGATCGGACCTGTTCACACACACACACACACACACACACACACACACAACAACCATCTGATAATGAAGGTATGTCTTTACAACGGTCCTTTCAGAAAGCAGAAAGTTTGATGGCTAAGGAAATCAGAGCCTTCTGGGATATTAAAACCCTCAAAGAATATCTCACAATGGAACCTATACCTTGAGGACTGAGAAATAAAAAAATTACTACTTCAGAGCTATCCGATGATTGCATGAAAAAAGAATGGGCGGGTACTTTGTCAGTATGCTCATTTAAACTCATTCAGATAATAATTAGCTCAAAAACCAAAGATTTGGAACAACTACAGAGCGATATATCTATAATTCAGCATGAATTAACTAAAGTACAAGGCCATAATAAATTCTCTGAATTTGATGACAGAATGAGCAGAAAACTCAATAAACTAGAAAATTATGTGATTGCTGGAATCACATGATCAGAAGATAGACAGAATCGCGTTGATTACGAGAGCAACGCTGTTTATACATGGAAAAAACCCACTTTTGGTCATTCACGTAAACATCGCTAAAAAAAAACGGGTTCGTTTTTTGGATCAGGAAGGCGAGTCTCTGAATGACACCATGGCAAGGAATGCATCTGACTCCTCACCTGAGACAAGTCGCCAAGGAGCCAATAATCGCATATCCAGCTCACAGCCTTTAAACCAGGGTACCCAAGGTTATGGCAAAAAGAAAAAACAGAGCGGAGGAAGACAAGGAGGGGGGGCAGATAACATTGAATGCACCTATGGGAACAAATATCATCTGCGGAACAGGCAACTGTAAAACCTGCCAACGTTCTCAATTTATCCAATCGTGAAATGAAGGATGCAGAAGTTACCCTGTTATTAAAAGGACTTCATTTTTGTCCTATCAATCATTCTGATTCTTTCAGCACCATTTTGGACGTTAATAAATTTGTTTGTTCTTTAACTTTAACCTCCCTGGCGGTATGATTCTTTCTGATTTTAGGTGCTGAAAGCGGTACAATTATTTTGCATGGAAATTTGGCGTTTTATATTGTAGGTCTGTAATTCTTAACAATAACACACTCAAATCTGTCCAAACAAGAGTCTAGTAGATATTCCGGGTATGATAAAGTTTGAAACACAAAAACATATATTATAATATAATAAAAAAAAAATAATAATTAAAAAAAATAAAAATAAACAGTAATAAAATAAATTTCCACACGATTCACTATCGCTCAATTCTGCAAGTGTTCTAATTTACTATCGCTGTTTTCTAGCTGGTCTAAAGCCATTTTTGACGTAAAGGGACACTTTTTGGTTGCTATGGACAATCTCCAGTTTCCAGGCAGAAAGAACAGTATATGCAATATAAAACTGCATGCAGGGCATGGGCCAGAGCACTGGGGACAAATGGGATGTGAAATGATTTCATACAGTATTGTAATCTGTAAGATTACAGTACTGTATGTGTTATGCTTTTTACATTTTTTTGAATTTGCCACCAGGCTCCGCCCCCGTGCGTCGCGACGCTCGCAGGGAACGGAGCCTGGCACGGAGAGGCTTTGGAACATGACACAGCCCGTGGACACTGCGGGGGACATCGCAGGATCCCGGGGACAAGGTAAGTAAGGAGGCACCAGGATCCTGCGATGCAATCCCGAGTGTGGCTCGGGGTTACCACTAATGGTCCTGAATTTTAACCCCGAGCCACACTCGGGAAAACCGCCAGGGAGGTTAAGAAAGCATTACCATTGTGTGCCAGAATTTCCATATGATGCAGCGGGCAATGGTGAGTCACTTCCTTCTTCTTCTTCTTCTTCTCCTTCCCCTTCTCCACATTTGTTTATCGATGTGTGTGTGTTAAATGATTTAACAGAATTAGCCTCTGAATCCGATCCCTGCCACAATGAACCTAAATCCTTATCATGTATACCGTTTAAATTGAAATCAGGTTTTTACCCAGTGGGTTCACGTAGCAAGGATATGGATTTATTTCAGAGATTGATCGAGAGGGATCTGACTCACCTTGCCCGAAAATCTGCAGCACAGGGTATGCAGGATAATCTCACTGTAGATCAAAAAAACAGCATTAAAAATCCTCAAAGATGATGACATCAAAAATGCAGACAAGGGGGGGTCCATAGTGATTATGGACAGCGAGGCTTATAAGATTGAGTCCATCTGCCAGTTGTCTGACTCCACCATATACACACGTTTTAGAGGTGACCCCACACAATCATTTACCAAGGAACTCTCATTATTACTAGATAGAGGGGTCACAGTCGGCATTTTCTCTAAAAAGGAAAGAGACATGTTCATCCCAGAACATCCGATCAGACCCATCTTCCATTTTCTACCTAAAGTTCATAAAGGATGTAGTCCCCTACCGGCAGGCCAATTGTAGCCAGCATAGGCTCACTTAATGAACATTTAGGCCAATGGATTGACCACCAGTTACAGCCTTTAGTGGCTGCACTGCCGACTTATTTGAGGGACACTAAACATCTCCTAATCAAACTCAGGGATTTCAAATGGAATGATGGATGTAGATGGGTGACATGCAATGTTATAAGTCCCTATTCATGCATCCCTCATTCCCTGGGACTGGGAGCAGTGTCATTCTTCCTGTCTAAATACACTGGCTATTCTTTGCCCTATCAGGAGTTAATTTTACAGTGTTTAGAATACATACTCACGCATAATTACTTCATGTTTGACGGCGACTTTTACCTGCTGAAATGTGGGGCCTCGATCGCCAATCTCTACATGGGATGGTAGGAGAGGTCCCGCATTTTTTCATGTGATAGCCCCCGTCGCACTGATACCTTCTTCTACTGTCGCTATATAGATGACCTGCTATTCATAGCCTCGGATAGGGCTGGCAGCTTGGATAATTGGATGTCATACCTGAACAACGATTTAAATCTAAGATTTACTGGCGACAGCAGCTCGACGTCCATTAACTATTTGGATGTCCATTTAGAAGGTAGAGATGGTAAGGTGAAAACGAGCATTTTTAGGAAACCCATAAGAGGTAACACACTTTTACATGCAGACTCGAGTCACCCAAAACATACTCTGAGAGGAATTCCTGTAGGACAATTTTTGAGATTGAAAAGAATTTGCAGTGAAGACACAGATTACAGACATGAAGCAGAGTCTATGTTTAGACGTTTCAAAGACAGGGGTTATCCTAGTACTATCATGCATAGAGCTATGAACATTGCTGCAAACTCCCCACGAGAACATCTATTGAAAGATAAAATATGCAATAGAAAAAGGAATCGATCATGTACTAATTTCACTCTACAAAACCCAGTTTTCTCTATTCCCTATAGTAGCGAGTACAACAAGATAAAAAATATTGTTTTTAAATATTTACCAATTTTATCCAATGTCTCCAATTTGTGCTGAAATATTATCAAGGAGAGGGTCCTAGTTCATAGTACCTAAAAACAGGGTGGCACTGTAGGTACTTTGAAAGATTCTGCCAACGTCTCCAAAATTATAAATGTGACCATATGAAAACTAAAAAAGTGGGACTTTGGGGGCACAAGGATATTTAAACTACAAAAACATAAGTATGTTTTTTTTTTATTTTATTAACAAAGTACAAAAAGCAGACATATAGTTTTAAAAACAATGCCAACTATATATAGAACCTTATTTCATACACCAAATGGATCCTATCCTGCATTAACCAATAATAGCTCTTGTATCTACTGTATACACTCCAACATTCAAAATTCAAAGGAAAAGGAAAACTTCCCCTAAGCAAGTAGTGGTTATGAATGTGGAACTGAAATCGAATGGAGTTGCAGGTCTGGTAGTCCAAATGGGATGCTCTCTATCTGCTCAACATGTTTCACTTTGCAAAACGCTTCTTCAGGAGCTAGAGGTTCATCTGTGTGTAGTAGTTTGAAATAATGCTAACAATGGAACAGGCAATCAGTTGATTGCAGATAGACCATGGGTAGTTGTATCAAAACGCTGAAATATTGTCTAAAAGAGTAAAAACTGTATCACGCAGAGCCCCCACTTTGGGTAGGACCCAGTCACCGAGCTTATATACAGGTAAGTTCCCACAACAGCATTGATTGCAATTTAAAGGCACCTTCTGCTGTGGGTGTTTGTGCTGTAAACATATTCTGAAGGGAAATACCATACAAGCAATGGCCTCGTTGCTTTTTTTCAAGAATTACATCTTTCATAAACGGCAACACTAAATACTTGGTATACATCATTACATGTAAGTCATGCCACATACAGTATGTAGGTCGAACAACACGCAGGTTGCGTGATCGATTTCAAGACCATCTATATGACATACATAAAGATCACAACACCAACGTGGCCAGACACTGGAACAACATGCATCAGAAAGATTTCTCCAGTTTAGCCATCCAAGGTGTAGAGAAAATAGTGTTATCTATCAGAGGAGAAAATAAATTTAGGGTTTTATGTAAACGTGAGGTTTATTGGATTTTTTTCTTTAACACTAGGATACCAGCGGGTATGAATTTTGAGTGAGATGTCACTCATTATTATGAGTGACAACACCCATGTTCATCACCAACTGTATCTTCTTACTTTTCCTTTACTTTATATACAATAACATCAGCCTCTCTAACACACCAAAAAAAGTTTCATAGTATGCAATCGTTTGCTCATAAATAGCAACAATTGTTTTCTCTTTTGTTATTCATCATGTGTGTGTGTCAGTGTAAGTCCCTTCCCTCTCTTTTTCACCATAAGATAAAACAGAGATTTTTTTTACTACAAGATAAAATAGATTTTTCTAGAAGGCACTCGACACATGACACACACAAAAATGTGTGTGTGTTTTCACACACGTTCACATATATGGTTGCGTTTACATTCATATAGAATCTGTGTCATACACACTATTTTCTCTGCTGACATCTATTGTCTATTCATTAAGCCTGCATTTTTCTTAGCATCCGTTCCCGCACTCTTCCCATTTTTTACCGTCATTTCACATTCTCATGTACACATATATGCATGTTCTTTTTCTTGCAAACATTTGAATTAATATATTGAAATCTAGAAAAGATAAATAGAAAATTAGCCTTATGTGAGAACTATTACTGTCAATAAGTGGCCAATAAGTGTTCTATATTCTTTTTGCTGGAAGGATTGCTTTGAAGTCTTAACATAATTAAACAAAGGGGCCTGGCCAGGATGGCGCTGTGAGCAGCTACTTCTTAGGTGAGGTCCGCTGCATATTAGTTTTGATCTGGATCCTGGGCTGATTTAAGCCACTTTGCTCACCTCTGCAGACCGGGTGGAGCACGGGCAAACAAGGAGGACACAAGGTGGGGAGAGAAGTTGCTAATCCGGAGGCTGCTGGCTCTTCCCTGGGCGCTCCCCGGGCCCCCTCGTGCAGCTAGGCGCGGTGCAAACGGCCTTTCCTGATGAGCCCTGGAGCTCCAGAGCATGATGAAGCCACGCGGCGGTGTCTGATGGTAAGGGGGGATAACTGACTGAGGGCCCCATCCTTTTAAGAGACTCTCCCGGGAACCCGCTGATCCCACTAGTGGAGCCCTCCACGCTGTCCACAGCACTGAGACACCTGAATGAGGCACCGGAGCTCGGGTGCAAAATTCAGCAAAGGGGGCAAAAGACTGACTTTTCCACCACAAACGGACCCTCCCCAGACGCCCACCGACCGCCGAGTGGAGGTCCGTACCACCCAGAGTACCCACAGGGCCTCAAAGACAGGTCTAATGGATTCGGCTGAAATCCGACCCCCCTGGTTAGCGGACGTCATGGCGACCATTGCCACCTGCCAATTCACGTTAACAGCAAAAATAGAGGCCGTACAGATAGACGTGGGTCTCATACTCCAAGATATGGACAAACTCTGGACCAGAGTCGCAGAGACTGAACAAAGTGTGAGCAATACTGAAGATATGGTCACAGAACATGGCGCAGAGCTCCGCACTCTCCAAACCAAAGTGAAAGCCCTGGAGTACAGAGCTGAAGATGCCGAAAATAGAAATCAGTGCAACAACCTTCGCATTGTCGGCCTACCTGAGGGAGCAGAAGGGAATAACCCCGCGTGCTTCGTAGAAGGCATGCTGCGTGACCTTCTCCCTGAGACTCGCCTGTCACCCCACTATGCGGTGGTAAGGGCGCACCGCATACGACCTAAACCGGGCCCTCCTGGAGCCCCCCCGTGAACCTTCATTCTCCGTCTGCTTAACTTTAGGGACAGAGATGAAATTATCTGCACCTCCAGGAATGTGGGAGACCTACGCTACCAGAATGCCAAGTTGATGATTTTCCCTGACTACTCGGTGGAGACCCAAAAACTCAGGAAATCTTTAGGCAATGTTAAAGCGGCATTGAGGGCACGCAAAATCCACTACAGTGTCCTCTTCCCGGCCCGTCTAAGAGTCCAGGACAGAGAGACAACCCACTTCTTCAACACCCCCAGAGAGGCATCTATCTGGCTGGACTCGCTGCCGCATGTCTGCTGATCGGGCGCATGGTACGTACCACAAGACACTTGCACTGAGCTTTACCCAGGCTTAGGCATGTTTACAACACAGTCTAACCCACAGACAGGGCATTCACACCTTTTGTTACACCTGTTGTGCCCTGTTCGTAATCATGGTGTATGTTGATCCGATAATGGAGGTTAGCCCTCCCTGATGTGGGAACCCAAGTTAGCATCCCTGACAGAGACATAGTCAGGAGAACATTGCGGCCTGCCACTTGACTATGTTTGTTTATCCCCTCCTGTGGCATTAGGGGCCATACTATGTATGCCCACCCACTAATGGATCAACTTTACTGCTGAGACGCATTCCTGTTTTCTAGGGATGCACCGAATGGGTTTTTTGGTGCCGAAACCGATACCGAAAATAAATCTTCCTTGATCCCGAAAACCGAAACCGATACCGAAACAACACCGATACCGAAAGTGACTGTTTTTAAAAATATTTTTATACAGGAGATGGTCAGAGACTGGGGACATGGTACAGGAGATGGTCAGATACTGCAGAGATGGTACAGGAGATGGTCAGAGACTGAGGACATGGTACAGGAGATGGTCAGAGACTGCAGAGATGGTACAGGAGATGGTCAGAGACTGAGGACATGGTACAGGAGATGGTCAGAGACTGCAGACATGGTACAGGAGATGGTCAGAGACTGCAGACATGGTACAGGAGATGGTCAGAGACTGGGAACATGGTACAGGAGATGGTCAGAGACTGGGGACATGGTACAGGAGATAATCAGAGACTGGGGACATGGTACAGGAGATGGTCAGAGAGTCAGAGACTGCGGATATGATACAAGAGATCAATGCAGCCTCACCAGTGCCCGTCAGATGCAGCCAGCCAGTGTCCCCGGTAGTGCAGCCAGTGTCCCCAGTAGTGCAGCCTGTGTCCCCAGTAGTGCAGCCTGTGTCCCCATTGCAGCCAATGTCCCCAGTAGTGCAGCCTGTGTCCCCAGTAGTGAAGCCTGTGTCCCCATTGCAGCCAGTGTCCCCAGTAGTGCAGCCAGTGTCCCCAGTGCAGCCAATGTCCCCAGTAGTGCAGCCTGTGTCCCCATTGCAACCAGTGAAGGAAGAGGAGAGCCGCCGCCGCCTGTTTGATTACAGCGCCGGGAACATCACAGCTTTCATTTCAATAGCTGTGTGTTCCCCGCTGCGCGCCGTCACATACAGCCCCTCCCCTTGTCCGGGCACTTTGATAGACAGATCACCCGTCCAATGTGAACACACAGCTATTGAAATGAAAGCTGTGATGTTCCCGGCGCTGTAATCAAACAGGCGGCTGCTCTCCTCTCTTTTACAATATAGGAAGCCCCCCTGATAGGCGGCACCAGGGTCCCGATCCCACCCTGTTATGTGACATAGCGAATGAATTTTCGCTATTTTCACATTAATGTTCCTCCCTGCCAATTGAGAGGCAGGTCAGTGAGACCTGTCTCCCGATTGGCCAAAGTATTAGGCGATCCTATTGTGTGCTTAACACTTTTGCGGAAGAAGAGACATGGTGTAGGAAGCCTGAGGAACCGAGCAAACACAAGAGTCGCCGCTTCCTGCCAATGCAGAGGTAGAGGAGGAGAGCCCCGTTACTCCAGGAGAGAAGCAGAGCCTCACCACATGAGCGGTAAGTGCCACCGGACCGGCCGCGAGGGGGTTGGTTAAAGTGAGAGCCGGGGGACGCGCCTGGCTGCATATGGGCACAGTTGCTGTATTTGGCGGCCACGTGGTTGCACATGATGGGCACAGTGGCTGTATTTGGTGGGCACAGTGGCTGCACATGATGGGTACAGTGGTTTTATTGGTGGGCACAGTGGCTGCATATGATGGGCACAGTGGCTACATATGATGGGCACAGTGGCTGTATTTGCTGGACACAGTGGCTGCATATGATGGACACAGTAGCTGCAATTGATATATTTATTTTTCAGAATTTTTCAGTTTGTTTGCGCCCCCCCACAAATTGTGAGCACCAGCTGCCACTGGCAGTAAGGTGCATTTTTGGAAGGCTATGGAAGCATGGATAATAAAGCTATCTCTGGGCTGGGTGTCAGTGGCCGATCATATAAGCTGCTATATATGGCAAAAACCTGCGACCAGAGGGGTTGTATATCCTTACAGCTCCACCAAATGTGTAAATAGCTTCTCTCTGCCAAGCCGCATCTCTAACATGAGTGTGGCACTGATGGAAGTATTTTATGTAGAGATTGAGGGCCCCTGTACCATCTGGAGAGGAGTTTGAGGTTTTTTTCCTGGGTATAGCAAGATATAGAGGATTTGTGCGTGAAGTGGAATGACTTTTGCCATTTAACTAAAGAGAGTTCCCTTCCCAGGTCTGTGGACCACCTCCTGGCTTAAGAGGGGCGTTGATCATTTAGCAGTGAGTGTTGTAGTTTGTAGACAGTAGAGAAAGTGTCTAGGTGTTTTTGAGAGAGAGCACAGCTGTTCATACCCTGTTAGGGAGGGATCTGTGGATTTGGGAAGAAGAAAATAAATCAGGGCAGAAGGAGGATATACGGAGGGCTGTGAGCCAGTTGCCCTAGTCTCTTGGTACAACAAGGGTACCTGAGGGTGGGTTCACAAATGAACCCGCTACAGGCCAGGTTGAACGTGAATATGGGCCTACCATATTGGATCCCATTCCCTGAGGTGCTGGGTGGTCAAACAATGATGCGAGGGGTCCATGGGTAGAAGCGATGGCAGTCCTTTTTTGTACCATAAATGTTAGGCAGCAGTTGTTAATGGGGAGGAGGAGGAAAGTAAATGTAACTTCTGCCCGTAGCCCCAAAGTAGGGCCCGAAGGTTGAGGGTGGAAAGGTCTTGTTTTACCATGGTGGATACTTTGGGGAAGGGGCAAGGGAACCATTCCAGGATCCTAGACAACCATGCCGCCCTGTGGTATAGTTCGAAGTCTGGGAGGCCCACCCCGCCTTAAATTTTGGGGGACGTAAGTAGGGTGTGACCGATGCGAGACAGGCCTTGGTGCCAGATGAAATGTATGGACATAGATTGCAAGGAGTTGAAAAAGCGTTTAGGGATGATAGTAGGTACCGTCTGGAATAAATAGAGTAGCTTAGGGAGGGTGTCCAATTTGAGTGTATTGATACGACCAAACCAGGGTAGTGGGGATGAGTTCCAGGTGTCCAGTTCCTTCCTAAGCCGGGTCAGTAAATAGAGATAATAAAGGGTATAGAGGTATGATAGGTTGGAGGGAATCATTATCCCCAAATAAGAGATGCCTCTGGAGCCCCATTCGAACGGGAAGTTAGCACGTACTCGGGTGAGGGTAGTGGGCGGTAAAGAGATATTAAGGGCTTCCATCTTAAACAATTGAAGTTACTAAATTCCCCAAACATGTGGAATTCATGCATCAATGAGGGTAGGGACGTGTGGTTGCTGGATGTAGACCAGGAGATCATCCTCATAAAGCAAAAGTTTGTGCTCGGAGGAGGGTGCCTGGATCCCCACTATGGATTTGTTTTGTCTGATGGCCCTAGCCAGGTGTTCTATTACTAGGACAAAGAGTAGGGGAGATAGGGGGCATCCCTGGCGGGTACCATTGGAGATATGATTCGGTGTGGATAGGGAACCATTAACCATAACAGACGCAGAGGGTCTAGAGTATAGTGCCATGGCCTATCTGTTCCAAGGAGAGGTGTAAGAACTGCCAATTGACCCGGTCAAACGCCTTCTCCGCGTCAAAGGATAAGAGGCATGCCTTTAAGTTATGTCGCTGATCGTAGGAAATGGGGTTAATGGTTTTAGTGGTGTTGTCCCTGGCCCCTCGACCAGGGACAAACCCCACCTGGTCTTTATGAATGACGGAGGGCAGAAGGGGGTGAGAAATGGTCCGCTAGAACTTTTGCAAAAAGTTTAACGTCCAGGTTGAGGAGCGAAATCGGCTGATAACTACTACACTGAGAGGGATCCTTGCCTGGCTTGGGTATGACAGAGATGTTAGCGGATAAAAGGTCTCTAGATGGTAGATGGGGTTGAACGTCACTGAGAGAAATGGAGCGAGTGTCTGGGCAAACGACTTGTAGAACCTAGGGGAAAACCCGTCTGGGCCTGGGCATTTTCCATAATTCAGCCCTTTGATGGCGTTTAGGAATTCTTCTACCGTTAGAGGGTTGTCTAGGTCAGCTGACTCTTTGGCATCTATCTGTGGTAGGGCCATCTCTGATATGTAATCCTTCATGCTGGAAAGATGTGGGTCTCCCGTGTGAATTTGTTTAGTCCGCAGGGGCAAGTTATATAGCTAAGAGTAGTAGTGTCGAAAGGAGTCAGAAATACCCTGAGTGTTGCTAATCTTTTGCTGGTCGGTGGTGCAGATGTGTTGAATGGGTGGGCGGGGGTGGATGACCCTCGCCAGGTGTTGCCCACATTTGTTGGCTAAAGTCTAATGCCTGTCTCTGGCTATTAGGGAGTGGGAATCTAATATACGGAGTAATTCCCGACAGGCGTTAGAGAGGTCAACATAGGTTATAGAGTCTGGGTCCTGTTTATGTGCGAGTTCGAGTGTAGTTATAGTGGATAGTAGTCGGTTATATCAGCGGATCTGGCCTTCTATAGGAGGGAGCTGTGTTGTATGAATGTCCCCCGGAGTATGCACTTTCGGGTTTCCCATTTAGTGAGGGGGCTACTGTCGTTGGACCGGTGGTCCTGGATAAAGTCATGGATCGTCTGTTCAATCGCTGCTATGCATGGAGCATCCTTCAACAAATTGTAATTTAGGCGCCATGAAAATGTTTTACGGGATTTAGGGGGATGGGCTAGGCTTAAGTGTGCGGGGGGCATGGTCAGACTACAATATGTCGCCAAGGGATGCCTTAAGTGGGATATCCAACAAGGATTGGAAGACTAGCAAATAGTGGCTTCTCTTCTCTGGAGTATTGAAGTCCCTATAGTTAAAGGATGATAAAGTTATATGATCATGTGACAGCATTGTAACATTGAGAGGAGAGGACACTACATTTCCATATAGTAGCTAGCCCCAGGCTGTATTTGCACCAAGGTCTGCCCAATAGGGAGGAAAAGGAGGGAGATAAAGGGGAATGTGGAGGGGGGAGGAGAGAACAGAATAAGGAGAGAGGAGGAGGCGAGAGCAGGAGGGGTGGGCGGGATCCATCTCCAGTACAGAAGAGAATAAAGAATTAGAGAAGCAGGAACCACCATTGAAAACAAAAAAAAATAACAGGCCACTAGGTGGCAGCCATAAACCACTGAGTAAATAACTTGACATTTCTAAAATGTAGAACTGACTAGTAAATGTACAGTGCATACACATGCACTATCGGTCCCAAGGGGGGCGGGTAGTCGTGGTAAGCACACGGAATGCCTTCCGGTCCCGGGGTCCACAGGGCTACAGTAAACAAATGCTAAACTGGAAATAACAATCATCAAAGATTATACATAGCTTAATAGGAACTATAAGGCACAGATGTACAAGATAAAACAAGTAATCCTCCACACTGTTGTTGGGTATGCTCAGGGGAAGCTGGGGGATTCTGTGGGATGTAAGATGTGATTAGTGGCACGAGGGGGGATAACCTATACCGTCAGAGTCTAATAGATGGACTACAGTGTGGAAGAAGACCCCTGTACATCCGGATATTTATTTAGAAACAGAAAAGGTAAAAAATAGTGCAAAACAGGAGCAAAAAAGATTTTTTTTTTTTTTTTAAAGGTAACAGTGCATGAGCCATTCAGGTAGTCCTGGGTGTGTGCCCTAGCGGGTCATAGATGGAGGGTGTATACCTTGGGCCGTAGCAAAGGGAGCGATCCTGGCTCCGGGGTAAAGGTGCAAAAATAACAGGAGCCAGTTTGGAGTCAGTCATCTGGCGGCATCTGGGAGGCAGATCTGGGGCGCTTCTTCTTGCTTCTGCCACTGCAAGATGAATGGCAGACCCGGGGTAGTAGGGGAGAGGGGCCAGTCCAGTAAGGAGACCTGTTGCAGCTCCAGAGTGCTCGGGAACTGTGGAAGGTCCCCCAAAATGCAGAAGAGGGCCATCTTGCCTTCATGATGGACCCGCAGTTGGAATGGAAACCTCCATTGATATTTCATATGTTTCTCCTGGAGGAAAGATGTGAGTGGCTTAAGAGAGCGTCACATGGCCAGTGTTTTTAGCGTGAGAGGTCTGGGAGCAGCATGATAGGGGTGTCTTTCAGCTGAATGGAGTCTTGCCTGCTGGAGGCCCGCATAATTTCCTCCTTAGCCTTGTAGAAGTGGACCCCGCAAAGTGTATCGCAGGCAAAGAATGAATCGGGGTTTCTCGGGCCCGAGGTCCTGTGAATTCAATGTGGGCATCTTTAGGCTGCTGGAGTAGCTGGTTAAAGATGGCGGAGACTGCCCCTGCTAGGTCTTTGTGTTCCACTGTTTCAGGAATGCCACATATCCTGATATTGTTCCGTCTGTTACGGTTCTCGATATCATCTTGGTGGTACATGAGCTGCTGCAGTAAAACAGTGTGGGAGTTGTCTCCTCGTGTGACTGTAATGTGTTGCAAATGCTGTCAGTGGTGTTCTCTATGTCTTCCATACAGACTCCCAGGTCTTTCTTAAGTTAGTTCAGTTATCTCCTGCCTGTATGTCTTTTTCCATGCCGGAGACATAATGTTCAAAGTCAGATTTTGCAGGCAGGGATCGCATGTATATGTACAGATCTCGCATCTGCGATTCCATATCCCAGCTGTCACCAAAGTATAGTGAAGCCTGTGAGAGGCTGTGGGGGCTGTGTAAGGGAGGTTCAAGGTCTGCAAGGGAGGCTGAAAGGTCCCTGAAGCGTACCTGCATGGCGTCTGCTGGCTGAGAGCGGGCCGGGGGTTGGAAGTGGCGGCGCCATTTTGGATTTCCCCTTGTTCATGTAGGCCGCAGATGCTTGGGTTCGAAACCGTCCCAAATTGTCCTGTGTCTGGTCACCGGTGGGTTTGGATTGATCCTTGGGCTTCCCCTTGCCCATCGGTGCGATTTGGAGGGAATGTGGGCGATGATGGAGGAGATAGAGGCCCGTGGAAGCCGTCAGGACTGGGAGCTGCCGCGATGCACGTCCTACAGCTCCATGCGCTAGGCCACGCCCCCGCCATATTATAATTTAATGCTTTAAAAAATTACCTTTCCTTTTCATTTTGCAGCACTATAATTTTCTGTAAAATGCAATATGGCAACCTGGAGGTGTTCTGTACACAGATGGTATACAGAATGCACCCAGAAATGTCATTTCCTGCTTGTGTGATTGGCTCACTGATTTTGTGCACTAAGATACAAGTCAGATTTGTGGTATCCCCTCTAATGTCAAAAGTAAAACCACACCTAATGGGATGCAGACCCTGCCACATTCCTCATTAGAGTCCTGCAAGTGCAGTAGCTGATTGATAATTATAAAATCGCTCCCATACAGATTCACGGACACAGACAAACAAACCACCACTTCTTCAGAATAGCAAAACGTAAGAATCTGCAACAAAGTTTGTTAAAAACCTTGTTATGTAAATAGATCACCCAAAGGGGAATGTTTTTTTCTCAGCAAAAGTAGAATTACTCTTTGAAAGGGCATGGTTAAAGTGACACTAAACAATATCCTTATTCTCCACAAATTATTGATAGTCCATAAACATCCACTACTTGATGGCTCTGTAATCCATTTTTCATTAAAAGAGCTCTCGAACCTCTCTTTAACCCCTCACTTCCATTTTTTTTAAATAATCAGTGCATGTTAGTTGGAGTCACGTGCACTGCTTTAAACACACTACAAATCCATAGTCCCTAGTCCATCTCAAGATTGAGTAGACAGGATGGCTACATTCCTACCACTTACAGCGGGACCATGCTCCACTCTCTACGGTCCCACTGTAAGTAGGAACTTAGCCACCCTCTGACAAGAAGTTGGATCACAGCAGCAAAAAAATAAAAAAAAATAAACCAGAGTTTAGGTCACTTTAGATGAGTCGGAGAGTTTGAGTCTACAATTCATTGGACACATATGCCATTGTTGTTGTACACACCAAAACACCAAAAAAGATGTGATCAATAAACTTACACCACATGACAAAAGTAAGTGGTGAATATCTTACTTTTTTCCTTTCAGAGTACCTCCAGCCCTAGCAGAAAAATCAGATACAGGTCCAGAGGCTTCAGTTAAATACTGCTGCTCTCTGTGTGACGTATTGGTCTCTGTACAGTGGCCTGACATGCTCCCTGCTCTGTCAGGGCTACAGTGGTGCAGTTAGCAAAGTTCACGCTCCCTGCTGATTGCACCCCTGTTCTCTAACAGGTCAGAGGGCATGTTGGACCTCTAAAAAGACTGGTGCTGTCACACAAATGACCACTGAGCTTTATTATGCTCTTTTTTTATATAAAATGATCTCTCTCTTTTTAAATTTCTCTGTTTAATAAAATTTATATTTTTGTAATATCAATTTTCATTGATTGTTTCCATTGATTGTTTGCACTTTTTAAAAAAAAAGATATTTTTTATTGCATTTTCTTAACAGACATACATACATACATAAAAACAAAACAAACTCACACAAAGTACAGAATGCTCCTATTCCAGCTTAACTAAGGGGGTTGTACATCATGTAAACATTTCGCTAGGCAGTATAGAAATACGTTCTATACGGGTATTGGAGGTTAAGTGTAATGCCCTGTACACACGGTCGGATTTTCCGATGGAAAAAGTGTGATCGGAGTGTGTTGTCGGAAATTCCGATCGTGTGTGGGCTCCATCGGACTTTTTCCGTCGGAATTTCCGACACACAAAGTTTGAGAGCAGGATATAAAATTTTCTGACAACAAAATCCGATCGTTTAAATTCCGATCGTGTGCACACAAATCCGACGCACAAAGTGCCACGCATGCTCAGAATAAATTAAGAGACGAAAGCTATTGGCTACTGCCCCGTTTATAGTCCCGACGTACGTGTTTTACGTCACCGCGTTCAGAACTATCGGATTTTCCGACAACTTTGTGTGACCGTGTGTATGCAAGACAAGTTTGGCCCAAAATCCGTCAGAAAAAATCTGATGGATTTTGTTGTCGGAATGTCCGATCAATGTCCGATAGTGTGTACAGGGCATTATAGTTCCATACATTATGACTATGGCAAAGTACAGCGTAGTAGTACAGTACAGATTTCACAGTAGAATCTTCCATTATGGCAGTATGGGCGAGAGGGTCAGGGGGCTAGCTAGCCATCTGCCCAAGATTTTGTGGAAAGTTTATTTCCTCTTTCGGATATCAAAGGTAAGCTTGTATAGAGGCAGGGACTCATTAACCAGTTTTAACCAAAGATTTTGAGTTGGGATCTCTGAACTCTTCCACGTCAGTAGAAGGGACTTCTTCACATTGAAATAAAGGATGCAGAGTAATCTCTTGGCCTGGGAGGGAATGGTGAGGTCACCAAAGATGCCCAAGAGACAATTTTGGGGTTGACTATATTTGGGAGACCCAGTGCAGAGGAGATGAAGGAGCCTATGTTTCCCCAGAAATCTTGTACTATGGGAAAGGTCCAAAAGCAGTGGAGAAAATGAGCCGTCTGTCCACATCCCCAGAAGCACCTCACATCCTAGCTGGAGTGAGGTGTGAGTGATGAAATATTTAAATTTGGATCACCCTGTCCCTGGAGGAAACAACAGAGGTCTTGAAAGTGTCAGAGAATTCAGACCAGTTGTCTTCTGTAATAGGGGCATCTAGGGAGTCCCATTTCTTTTGTTCTGTCTTAAATCTAGGGTTGGTGTTTGTCACGAGGGCCGAGTAGTAGGTGGAGATGAGTTTTGTCTGGTCCGGGGACCTAAGGAGTTTTTCCAGGTCTGGCGTTTTGAGAGGGCTATCCAGGGAACCAAATTGTGTTCGTATTGCGTGTCTGAGTTGATAATAGTAAAATAGATAAGTATGTGGTAGGTCAAAGTCTAAGCGCATCTGAGAGAAGGATTTGAAACCTTGAGGGGTATATATGTGGCATAGGTATTTAATTCCCCTGGACGTCCATCTTTTCTGGTCAGACATGAAGCATAGTTCCCTAAAAGTAGGGTTAAACCACAGTGGACTATTAAGGGAAGCCCTCCAGGAGTCAGTGGAAAGCTTTGCTACTACACTTTGGAATAGGGAGAGGGAGGTACGTATAATGGTCATACCTGGACCAGGTGGTGTGCATCCTCTATATACAATGTTATGAAGAGTTTCAAAGGAGGAGACTATAGCTCCTTCAGTAGTGGTACAGGCATTGTTAGGGTTGGGATGAAGCCATTCGTGGATCTTAACTAGCTGGGATGCTAGATAGTAAAGGTAGAAGTTAGGGAAGGCCAGGCTGGCCAAGTGGGATGGGAGGGGTAGTGTCTCTAGTGCAACTCTGGGGGGGCGACCATTCCAGAGGAACATTGTTTGCATTTTTAAACTCCAATCCTGTCTTTGTAATTTTTGAACTTATTTAAAGGAGGTGGTGTATACAGTGAACTCTTCAACCTCAAATACTAAATTTACAATATGTTGCAGAAACACCTGATGAATCAAGCTAGATACAGAATTGTATTCATGTCAGTTTTTATTTATCGCATTTTTCTATTCTTTCGGATTTTAAGGGAATACTGTAATATTGATGGAACAGTGCAATATTACAGCCAGGAAGAAGAACTCATCTTTGTTCCATGTGGATGTGGTGATGTGTTTTTAAACCAAGTGAAATTAAAGACTGGAGTTTGGTTTAGCCCACAATAGTATTTGTTGTGTTTAGATGTCAGGCAAAGGATGTAAAAGGAGCCCCTGAAGAGCTTCCTTATGAGAAGTGATGATTGGCTTTTCATGTTATGCTGTCTCATGAATGATGTGGCCTCAAGTAATCTGCTAGTGGGTGGTGAATTTTCTCTGGGATTCGTAAGATGTAAAAGTAGAAGCTGCCTAATGATAGAAGTGCTTGTAAGAAGGATGCCATTTAATTGCTTAGCGCTATAGACTTTGGATGAATGGCCTATAACAGGAACATATGAAAGTACTGCAGTGACAGGGTTTCCTTCTACAGATAGATGTTGGTTGAAGCCTATTTACCGATAGATGTTGGTGGGAGTCTTCTATGCTTTTCTTTATCAATCTGAAATAAATTGTGCACCCTTAACTGTATATGCCCACAACTTGCGGATTTATATACACTACTTAAAGCAGTATTAAACCCAAGAGCAAACATTTATTATATTGCAGTTTACGAATTCTTAGATATGATGGCTGCATAAGTCTTGATTTTCAACAGAACATGCTCTCCTGCAGATGTAGAAGTTATAGCAGGGGTGTCAAACTCAATTTTATCGTGGGCCACATCAGCATCATGGTTGCCCTCAAAGGGCCAGCTTTACCTATAAGACACATGTCAAACACAAGGCCCACGGGGCTGAATGCGGCCCTCCAGGCCATTTCATGTGTCCCTCGCACCTCTCCTGCAGCTGCGACAACCCCCTCATCTCTGTCCACACCTTGTCTCAGCAGTTGGCAGCAGACAGGAGGACGGGACAGAAATCCTCATACAGATTCTGTGCCTCACTGTGCAGCTGCACGTCTCTGCCTCCCCTGATCTACGCATACAGCAAACTTCAGCCCCTCTCTGGTCCTCCTCCAGACCCTGCACTTCCTGCTTCTCAGAGCTATCCCAAGCTTCTTCCAGGCAGCAGCACAAGGTAAAGGGGGTGCACTGTGATATAAGGGAGGGTGGGGGACTTTTGACTTCTGATGGGGGGGGTCCTTGACAACTAATGTAAGAGGGGAGTGGGGTCCTCTGGACATCTAGTCTTACAGTTTGACACCCCTTCTTATATAAATGTATCTACTCTTTATCATGTTAAAGTGTTACTAAACCCAGAAGCCTGCATTCACTACAGCTGGTCTCCCACAGAACAATAAAATATATAAAATAACAGCTAAATACCTTTTCTCATCAGCAGTACATAGCAGTCTTGTCACTTCTCTCAGTATCTGGTTAAAGCTTGTAGGAGCAGTTATAATTCTACTCTGACTGTCCTATGAGGCTGCAGGACCCCTGACCCTCTTTCTGGACAGTGTTGATTTTCCCTGTGCTGATCACACGCACCCTCCAAAGAAAAAATGCTCTCTAGCAATACACACCAAACTGAGCACGGGCAGAGTGCCTCCAAAGGCTCTGCCTTATCAGGAAATGGATTGGGGACTGTGGAAGAATGGGAGGATCAGAGAAGACAGGATCAAACAGCCTTTTTACAACTTGTGGAGGATTAAACCCTTAGGTTGTGAGTATAATAAGCAGGCTTTACTGCATACACAGACTGATTTTACTGTTGTGGGTATAGTAACACTTGAAATAGTTGCTGCTCAGCAAGGGGTCTCTCCGTTGATCCCCACTTAGCAGGCGGATGACAAGTCCATGTCTGCTCTGCTGTGGTAGAGCGGACATATCCTGCTGTCCTCTATGGGCTGTCGGATGGAAACAGACCACCTGTTTGTTTCCATCTGACTGTCATCCGAACCGATCTGCCAGATGGATGGGGAACGAATCCCCATCCATCTGTTTTTAGCAGACAGGATCGGATGTCGGCAGGTGTCAACAGAATGTCCGTTGACATCTGCCGCTTCATAGAGTGCAATGAATGGTCCGATTGGGTCCACCTGAAAAAACTGACAGTAGGACTTGATCAGTCTGTTAGTATAAAAAGGGCCCATGGTATGTATGTGAGACGCTCAGGCTGCTAAGAAATGTAGTCCTGTGTCTGCTGCTGTGAGTGCTGGCTGGGAAGGAGCCCTTCCACGTTCCAGACAATCACAGATAAGAGCAGAAGAACCTGGGAGTCACACTCCAGGCCACGCTCCCAATACGTTTCACTCCGCCCACTGGAGCATACTCATGGGGAGTAAGTTCCAGTGGGTGGAGTGAAACACGTTGGGGGCATGACCTGGCTGGGGTCCAGGCTGAGACTGCCACTTGTCTACACACAGCAGGTCTTGTTTTATTGTGCGGCTCCCGGGATTTTCTGCTCCTATCTGTCAGTGGAAAAGGGCCAAGACTTAAGCTGTGAAGGGAGGGTAGGTGCAGACTTTATATATAATTTATATATGTAAAACCTTTATCCCGAAAGGAAAATACATTGTTTGCTGTAACTACTTATGCAGTATTAGCTAGTGTTTGGGTTAAATTAGTTAATGTAATGCAATCTGCTAGTGCATTTAACACTCCCCTCCCCCGTGATTAACAAGGCTGCTGTCCAACGGTGCTCCCTGTGCTCCTTCATCCAAATTGGGGGCATTCTAATACAGAAGGTGTGTTACTGGCCAGATCACTGAGGGGAAAACCCTATAAAAAAAACTAATGCAGCCACCACATCTAATAAATGCAATATATTCCATTTTTAGTTTTGGGTTTAACCAGTGGCGGCTGGTGCTGTATATTTGGGGGGGGGGGTTGGTGGCGAACAAGACATTCCACCGCCACACATAACCCCCCCCCCAGTTGGCCCCACACTTACCCCATCTAGTTCTTGGGCAGCTTTGGCTCCTTCCTGCGTCTCCTCCTTCTCTGCGTCTTGGGCTTCAGAACCCACTTCCTGATTGGCCGGGAAGAGAATCAGGAAGACAATAGCGAATATTAATTTGTTATTGTCACACAACTGGGTGGGCTCAGGGCACCGTGCTCTGCGCCACAAGCACACCCTTAGTTGAAGCCAATTAGAGCCTCTGGCTCTAATCACGTGCTTCTTAACTAAAAGAAACCCCATTCGAATCCATGCGTCTGGCATCCTGCATGTAGATTAGAGACCGGACGCATAGATTGGGGGGGCACCCCTTCGCCCCTAATGATCGGGCCGCCACTTGGTTTATTACCACTTTTTTCTAATTAGGCTATATACTAAAATGCTGCTGTATTAGCAAAATTTCCCGGGATCAAAGACTGAAAAAAATTAGGATTGTAGTCCAAGAATAAAGCACCATATTGCACCGGGTTGCACAGTGATGATGTGCACGGAAAAGCAAGAAAGTTACATAGTTACATAGTAGGTGAGGTTGAAAAAAGACACAAGTCCATCAAGTCCAACCTGTAAGTTAACCTGTCAACCAGTACTGCATTGCCAAAAATGGTTTGGATCTGTTTTTTCTCCTGGAAGCATACTTTTTTTTTTTAAGTATGCTTCCAGGAGATTCAAAGTGAATTGGCTGCCTTGTCGCACGAGAATGTTCTTTTTCCAGCACTGCATCTGCATATTTGATCCTTGTGAATTTTTCAAGGCTATCCTGTATCTGGAGACAGCTACATAAATGGATGACAGATGTATTCAGAGGAAAAAGGATTTTAGCCAGAGACTCTCTAAAGATGACTGCGGACCAAGGGCGTTCCAATAAGCAAACTGCCAATGGGAAAAGCTGTAGCAAGTGGTTTTAGGTGTTATACCAACTGAAGGTTGCAATGTGTGGAACAGTTAAAAAGCATTTCTATTTGTAACCATCAAGATAGCAGCTTTAACATGTTTTATACTTGAGTCACTGGTGAGTGTGGCTCCTAATGAAGTGGGCTTATATCTCAGAGGATAGTAGGAAGAAATGAAGCAGGCACATTATATGTACTGAGGATCTATTTGATGTAGATATAAAAGACACCAATTAGATCACTAGATCACTTCAGGCTGGCCCCTTTTGCGGGTATGTAAAACATTAGAAATAAGTGTCTATACTGTTTAAAACCCAGTAATACCCTGTTCTGCAAATGCTCAGTTGCTCTCCATTTTTTAGGCACTGTGCCAGATTTGTAGAGGCCGATCTGCTGACAGCCTTAAAGCGGAACGTTACTCATAACAACTTAATAAAAAATAATGTTCTCTAGTAAGGAACATACATTCCACATTAATAATTATGCTACCAATATTAGTGTGTAATGTACATTGCCTCCAGCATTGTTTGTTTCTTCTGGCTGAAGGCTGCCATTTTGCTGAAGCCCAGGGCCCCTGAACAGCAGTAAATCATAAGGAACTAAACCCATCAATTTCACGGTTTCATAAAATAGTTACATTCCTGGAATGCCGGAATTGCTGTCACATTTGCTTGTGTCCTGAACCAAACTTTCAAACCATCAAATGACTCGTGTTATAACTGATCACATGTGCTGCACCATGGCAGTTGCAGATTAAACAGAAGCAGCTTCCTTGGCTGTAAAGGAGTAGAGGGTGTATTTCTGCTTTAAGGCTGTCAGCAGACCAGCCTCTACAAACTCAGCAGTGCCTAAAAATGGAAGTTACATTTTGGTCTCATCTGACCAAAGCACCTTCTTCCACATGTTTGCTGTGTCCCCCACATGGCTTCTTGAAAACTGCAAACGGGACTTCTTATGGCTTTCTTTCAACAATAGCTTTCTTCTTGCCACTCTTCCATAAAGGCCAGATTTGTGGGGTGCACGACTAATAGTTGTCCTGTTAGCATGGGCCTCTTGGCTGCTTCTCTGATTAAAAGAGAAGTCCATCCTAAGCTTGTTTGGCTGGGCTTCTCCTATAGGTCACAGGAGTGCAATTCATTTTGCACTCCTGTGACCCATTTTCAGCAGAGAGCAGACTAAAGTCCACTCTCTGCGATGTCACAGGAATCAGTCCAAGCAGCACGTCATTGCGACAGTAAGGTCTGGATCCGCCAGGTGCCTGGACTGACACCCATCTCAGCCTCCCAGCGAGCCGCTGAGAGCCTGAGGCGCCCCCCCCCCCCTCAACAGTTTAGCGCTCCAGTGAGTGTGGAGGAGTAGAGCGGAGAGATGCTGATTGACAGTCAGCAGCTTTCTTCTCAGGGAACTGTGAGAACCGAGCCTTCAGTGATGTTCGATCACTCATTTCTCAGTGTAGAGGCCCCGGGGGAACGATGCTGCATCCACCTAGGTAAGTATGATGGGGAAAAAAACCCAAACCCATACTTCTCTTTTTAATGCTCTCCTTGCCCGGCCTGTCAGTTTAGGTGGACGGCAATGGCTTTGTAGGTTTGCAGTTGTGCCATACTCTTTCCATTTTCGGATGATGGATTGAACAGTGCTCCGTAAGATGTTCAACTCTTGGGATATTTTTCTATAACCTAACCCTGCTTTAAACTTCTCCACAACTTTATCACTGACCTGTCTGGTGTGTTCCTTGGCCTTCATAATGCTGTTTGTTCACTAAGGTTTTACAAAGGTTCTCTAACAAACCTTTGAGGGGTTTGCAGAACAGATGCATTTATACTGAGATTGAATTACACACAGGTGGACTCTATTTACTAATTAGGTGATTTCTGAAGGCAATTGGTTCCACTAGATTTTTTTTTTAAAGAAAATGGTTCCACTAGATTTTAGTTAGGGGTATTAGAGTAAAGGGGTCTGAATACAAATGCACGCCACACTTTTCACATACCGTATTTATCGGCGTATAACACGCACCCCAAGTTTAGGAGGGAATTATAAGGAAAAAAATGTTTTAAGGAAAAAAACTTACATTTAAATGCAGCCTTGCACAGCGTCCATCTGCATGCTTGTCCAGTGTCATTTGCAGCCTTGCAGTCAGCAGCCTTGCAGTCATTTTCAGCCTTGCAGTCAGCAGCCTTGGTGTCATTTGCAGCCTTATCAGTGTCCATTTGCAACCTTGCAGCTTTGCCAGTGCCCATCTGAAGCTGTTCTGTGTCCTTTTGCAGCCTTGCCCAGGCTGCAGTTAAACTGCAGTGACATGTCAGTGTCACCACAGTTTGAAAATGGCGCCGAAATACACAGAGTCGGTGTTCTGCCGAGAAAGTTCCGCTCGGCGGATAAGGCCCCCCCTGAACTGCGCAGGCGCTGCGCCTGCACAGTAGGATCCGGCGGAAATAGCCGAAGATGAAAATCAGCTGTACACGGCGCCTGTAAGAGGGCCCCTCGCGGGCTCGCTCCGCTCGCCACGCTTCGGGTACGGCCTCGCTTCGCTCGGCTCTTTTTTATTCCCCCTCTAGGTCCACTTGGATGGTGGGGAAGGAACCTGGACCCAGGGCGTAGGCGCCGTGTACAGCTGATTGAAGATTTTGAGCTTCGGCTATCTCCGGCGGCTGATAGTAGTTCGTACTGCACAGGCGCTGCGCCTGCGCAGTACAGGGGGGGTCCTTATCCGCCTAGGGAACTTTCTCGGCAAGACACCGGTTCTCGGCGGCTCTCGTTCACTTTCGGCCATTTTCGGCTCCACTCGTAGTCCCGCCCGGGATGGGCGTGACTGTGAGCGGAGCTAGCCGAGTACACTCGGCTAGGTTCGGGCGGCGCTCGAGTGAAGCCGAAAGTGGCCGAGAAGAGCCGAGGACCGGCTCTGTGTATTTCGGCACCAGCGGCGCCATTTTCAAATCGCAGGCCGGCGATTTGAAGCTCAGTCAGCGGGGGATCGCAGGGGATCGGCGTATAACACGCACCCGCGATCTTCCCCTGATTTTAAGGGGAAAAAAGTGCGTGTTATACACCGATAAATATGGTATTTATTGGTAAAATATGTGGAAAAACATTTATAATTTTCCTTCTACAGTACTTCACAATTATGTACCACTTTGTGATGGTCTATCACATAAATAATAAAATACATTTACGTTTTTTGGTTGTAACATGACAAAATGTGGAAAATTTCAAGGGTTATGAATACTTTTTCAAGGTAGCTATACCTACCTTGGTAGCATAATTATTAATGTGGAATGTATGTTCCTTGCTAAAGAACATTATTTTTTATCAAGTTGTTATCAAGTTCCACGTTAAGACTAGGTTCACACTTATATGGTGCGGGAAATGCCGCAATCTATGCTCGTTTCCTGCACCGCATTGCAATCACATTGCCCTTGTGACCTACTGTGGGTTTTACGATCAAGTTCAATGTAGTTCCAAACAGGTGCATGCACTTCTTTCAAAGAAAATTTCTCCCGGTAATCCTGCAAGTAACATACTTCCTGTCCCTGCGTGGTTATGTTCACTCTCTCGTATCTATGGAGGGAACCATGGTTGCCATCCAGCAGAATTTCAAACCTTTGTTAATTTTGATTACGTGAAGGATGATGGGATTAGTAGTTTACAAAACAAAAATAAATATGCCTTGGCTTCCAGTACAGCTCTCTGGAAGGGACAGGGGCCTTTCAGTTCTGCAAGATCAGTAGCTCTTTTCTGTATTTCCTGAAAAATGAAAAAAATGAATGCGGCTGCCAAATCTAAGGACTGGTAAGCTGCAATATATTCGATTCTTGAATTTAGGTTCAAACTGGCCACAGTTCTAGTTCACAAACATGTAGTTCTTATCAAATGGAGAACAGATTGCCACTCTAGGCTTGCACTTGTCTTTGCAGGGTCAGTGTGAAGATCCTGTGCCATAAAGTATCTCCAGCAATCCCTCAACACTGCTGGCTGTAAGAAGATGTTTTTGGCTCCATTCAAACTGTGTTGCAAGAAGAAGACATTAGTGGATGGTGATATTTCGAGGCATTCATTGCTGGATTGCGTATTAATTGCTCTTCCATTTATTTTTTATTTTTCTAAATAGTATTTGCTGAGATTCTGGGGTACCATTCTTGAAAATAATTTGTTTAAGTACATCTCCTAACTACTATGAAATGTTTGACATTATGGTCCAGATTGAAGACTTATGGACTCTCACAGATGATTGCTAATCAGAAAGCTTGACATTCTTTTTGCCCTCTTATACAATGAGTTGCAGTCATAGAAGACAGGTTGGCCACCCTGTCTGGTTTTATTGAGCCTGAAATTGTAACAGTTCTATATAATAATTGGCCATGCCCAGCATATCAGAGTTATTTCATAACATATAAAAATGACCCCCTCCCTCCTCACTGAGCTTTGTAACAAGAGTTTTTCTGTTTTATGACTGGTGGATCGTGCCGAAGAGCTTGATTCTTACATTTTCATGGTCAGGTTATTATAACAAAAAAAAGAATTTGGCTGATAAGCTGACCCATAGTTCATCTAACGAACACTGCAGTACAATATAAAAAAAAAAATGTGTTTTATTTTTTCTTTTACATTTTTTAAAGAGCTTCCTTCTATTCCACTTTGTATCTGTCCTTCTCTCTTTTTCTTTTTCTCACTCTTCCTTTATAGCACATCTCTACAAGACATGTACATTTTCCATGTTGTATCCCTTTAAAGACTAGCAAGTAGAGAAAATACCTGTTGATGTGCCAGAAATGCATTCATAAAAAGCTCCTAATGCTATACAGGCATACCCCACTTTTAAGTACACAATGGGGTTTATTTACTAAAGTTAGAAAGCGCAAAATCAGGCTCACTTCTGCATAGAAACCAATGAGCTTCCAGGTTTTATTACCCAAGCTTAATTGAACAAGCCGAGGTTAGAAGCTCATTGGTTTCTATGCAGAAGTGAGCCTGATTTTGCACTTTCCAGCTTTAGTAAATAAACCCCATTGCATACTTAAAAGTGGGGTATGCCTGTATTGTGTGCTACAACACAAAGGGGTTGATTTAATGAAACTGGAGAGTGCAAACTCTGGTGCAGCTCTGCATAGAAACCAATCAGTTTCCAGATTTTTGTCAAAGCTCAATTGAACAAGTTGCACTTTAGGCTGGGTTCACACTAGTGCGAATTGGATGCGGAGATGACTGGAGATTGTGACCAGCTTTCTATGGAGGCGGTTCACATATCTCCGTTGTGGCTGCAGAGCGGCTTGTACCTGTCCTGTGCGTCTTTGGCTCCGTTTCAGGGCCGAAGTCAGGCAAAAATTTGGCCCTGGTTCCAGTGGCAGCTGGTGTTTCTTTTTTGGGGGGGGGCAGCAAAAAGCACCCCCCTTAGTGGCAAGCGGCACCTCCCCCGCTCGCTGTCTGGCAGTTGCTCCGGCACTTACCCCATCTAGGTGGCGGGCATCGGGCAGTGACTCCCGTGTCCTCTCCTCCATCACGGTGGCTTCCGCCGTGCTTCTCCTCCCCTACTCCCAGATGTCCTTTCAGCCAGTTGGCTGACGGGTCTCAATACCTGCTTCCTGATTGGCTGGGAGGAGGATCAGTGTTACAATAGCTAATAGTAACACACCTGGGTGTGCTAGGTTTGCAGTGCTCTGCTCCCCAAGCCCACTCTATTTTGAAGCCTACAAGAGCCTCTGACTCTAATCAGGTGCTTATAAAAAAACACCCCTCCTATGGGAATCCATGCATCCGGGGTCCTGCAAGGGTGCAGACACATGGATACGGCGCCCGTGCACCCTTAATGGACGGGCCACCCCTGCCTGAATAATCCCTGAAACGGAGAACAGGGGCGCACTGGACCCCTGCTGTGAGCCACATCCATGTTTAGTGTGAACCCAGCCTTAGAGGCTGATTGGCTACCATGCACAGCTGCACCAGATTTTGCACTGTCCATTTTTAGTAAATTAACCCCACAGCATTTTTGCTGTATAGGGCGTCTTGGACATGTCCAGAGGGCAGTGCAAAGGCTTAGTTTGAGTAAATTTGCTTTTATCATTACTTCACATTTCACTGCACCCAGGAAAAAAAAAATATCTGTATAAGACCTTAGTGCAATTAATACAGGTTAGTGATTGATAATGTGCCAGCTTATGCCAGCGTTTGATGCATACTCATGAAAAGCAAATGTCAGCCAGGGCGTCTGACTTATTGACACAATTCTCATTGACATTGTGCCTGCTTATGCGAGTATTTGGTGCATATGCATTAAAAGCAAATGTCAGCAGGAGCATCTGATCTATTTTTTTGGGACCTAGGGATTAATGGGGACAGGGAACTCTTTTTAATTTCTTTTAATTATTTAATTTAATTTCTTAAGTTAATTTTTTCTTTCGTCGCAGTTACATGAGGATCTGGATCTGGTCAGTGGAGTCCTGGTCCAGCTACCCCATGCAGCTCTGCAGCAACAGATCACATCCAAAGGCTGCCATACAGGGCTCAACAATAAATAGATTTCCCCCACCCACGCTAATAGTGTGGATGTAGAAATAACTGCCATATAGAGTATGCAGCCACTGTTTGGCTGATTGTTTTCCTCCAATATTTCAGTGCCTTACCACTGCCTCCTGGGATAGATAGGCACACTTGCTTGGATTTCCAGCTCCCAGCTTTGCGGGTAGGCACTGTGATGTCACCCATGCCTTCCAGAAGTGACAGAGTTTAGGCAGGTGATTAGTTTTATCTAGCTGGGCAAGCAGCTGCAGCAGAGTAATGAGAAATTGGAAATTAGAGCTGATTTTGCAAAAAAATTTTGCTGCAGTCTTTTGCAGTGTTTACCTGGAAAGCATTTTTTTTATGCCCTGACTTAGCAACAAAGGTCCGACAGTCTTTCCGACGGACTTTCGACGGACTTTTGACGGACTTCCGACGGACTTTCGAACGAACGGACTTTCCTACAGACGATTACACCAAAGTCCGACGGATTCGTACATGATGACGTACGACCGTACTAAAATACCGAAGTTCATAGCCAGTAGCCAATAGCTGCCCTAGCATTGGTTTTCATCCGTCGGACTAGCATACAGACGAGCGGATTACTCTATAGGAACTGGGTCCTGGGGAGTTCCGACGTACAGAATGGAAACATGTTCCAAATTTAAAGTCCGTCAGATTTTCGACAGAAACAGTCCGCTGAAGGTCCGATGAAGCCCACACTAGAGGTCGACCGATATGGGTTTTTCCCTGGCCGATGCCGATGCCGATATTTAGAAATCGCGGTGGCCGATGGCCGATATATGATGCCGATTTTTTTGGGCCGATATATTGGGCCGATTTTTTTTTTCCCTTCATCTCATAAAATCTAACAGTTAGACCCCTTTCACACTGGGGCGTTTTTCCAGGTGCTTTTGGGCTAAAAATAGCGCCTGTAAAACGGCTCCCCTGCAGTCTCAGTGTGAAAGCTCGAGTGCTTTCACACTGAGGCGATGCGATGGCAGGATAATAAAAAAAAGTCCTGCAAGCAGCATCTTTGGAGCGGTGTATACCACCACTCCTGCCCATTGAAACGAATGTGCACCGCTGCCGAAGCGCCTGCAAAGTGTTTCGGCAGCAGCGCTTCATGGGCGCATTTACCTCCTTCCTCGGCCGCTAGCTGGGTTATAAGCGCCCCGCTAGCAGCCGAATAGCGCCGCTAAAACTATCAGTGTTTTACCGTCAACGCATGGCCGCTCCAGTGTGAAAGCAACCTTAAGTAATAAGTGATACAGAAAATTTTTTATATTTAAACATTTATTAAACAAAACAAACCTCCAATCAGTTCACTTGTATGTATAATTTAGATGAAAAAAAAAATAACTATATCTTAAATATTAAATACACAAAAACAGGTAATCAAAACTTTTAGACGAAAAAAAATGGGCTAACTTTACTGCTTATTTTTTTTTTTTTTCATTAATTTTTAAAAAAAAAAATGCGTTTGAAAGACCGCTGCGCAAATACCGTGTGACATAAAATATTGCAACAACCGCTATTTTATTCCCTAGAGTCTCTGCTAAAAAAAACATATATAATGTTTGGGGGTTCCAAGTGATTTTCTAGCAGAAAATACAGGATTTTTACTTGTAAGCAACAAGTGTCAGAAAAGATTTAGTCTTTAAATGGTTAAACTGAGAACTTCTCCACGGAGTTCAGTCTATTGATAAAAAGAACCTGAAAGAGATACAAATGTATCTTCTTATCAGACTTGGCAGGCTGCCCAGAGGAGGGGAGAGAAGATAACTGCAGGAAACTTGCACTGACTTATATTACAGAAGTCATTTGCAAGTCCCGCTGAAGCTATTATCGGCTTTTTTTATCAGCACAATCGGCCGATGCCGATTAAGTAAAAAAAGCCAAATATCGGCCGATATATCGGTCGACCTCTAGCCCACACACGGTCGGATTGTCGGCCGGATTCGGTCCGTCGGACCAGTCCGGTTGAAAAGTCTGCTTGTGTGTACAGGGCATTACTAAAACTGGAGTAACACTTTCTCAAAACTAGATGGAAGACATATCCCCTTTAACATTCTTTTAATGTGATGTACAATTACTGAAATTACATTTCACCAGGCCTATACAATCTCCAGCTTATGGCATGAACACAAAAGTGTGAGCAGTTTTGCATTGTGCAATATTTTGTTAGCTGAGGGTAACATAGCAGTTGTTTGCCAAGGTTGAAATGACAGTACAAAGGCTGATCTTCCCAGCCTTTTCTGTGCAGCATGGTTATTCCACAGTAGACTTTGTATTATCGCTTATAAGATTTCCCTGAATAGTTGACACTCGAAGCGTGAAACACATGGTGCACATTAGATTTGGGGTAGAGATGGCATTTCCTTTGGCACTTTGGCCTCTAGAGCATTTGCTTTATTTTCTCCAGCACAAGTAGAGAGGTTTCATTCAGAGACAAGTTTTTTACCCTTACCACAGACCCACTCTTATCCACTTAGAAGAGATCTTTTCACTGAACAGAATTGCCTTATGGGGTTTTGACTGCTGTTGCTTCTTATCTGAAGTGAAACCGAAAACTCCAGCTTGTTTTTCACTTGTGTATATATATATATAACTAAATATACAAAGCTAATGTTTTAACATTCAAAAACCCCATACCTACTTTCTGGCTGGTTTATTTTTGCAAGGCAGAATAGCGAAAGAGTCATTTTGGCAAAGAGTAAAGGTGACTTTAGTCATGAAGGTGATGCGCTGACACCCACTGGATCATTAAAACTTTTTCTATTTAAGATACATTAATAATTTAGTTTATTCAGCATGACATGGAGCTTAGTTATATAGCATGAGGCTGTATATTCTGCAATATTTACATTTTTGGTAAACTCATTCAATGAATTCAAACTCTGCAAGCTGAGATAACATGCACTGCATTGATGCATTCACAAAATTTCACAGCAAAACAAGAAAAAAGAGAGGGGGGGTTAGAGAAACCACCGCAGCCCCAAGATAGCCAACAAAGGGGAAAAGCTCCAACTTTATGTGATCAATGAAAAAGATACATTATTGGGAAAAAAATATATAAACATGAGTAAAAAGGAAGAAGAGACCCACAGGTTTTTTCTAGCACAATTTCACAGTAACCAAGAGATAAAACAAAGTTTGGGAATATTCCTTTATCCCATTGTTTTGCAAATCTATGTACACTACAAACTGTATGATTGAATTGGTTCTGATTTTGCTGTTTTACTAACCTGACAGCTTATTATTCTAAATAGGAAACCTTCATTTTGTTTGCAGATATTAAAGATTCTAACTACCAGCAAGAATAAGTCCTTACATTTAAAGATCACCTGTCATTTCAGGTCCATCATGGCAGCGCCTGTTAGCGGGCATCCACTCACCTGCTGCTGCCACGTCCCTCAGCTTGTTGTGTCACTGCCGCATCACCAGCCGTCCCATTAAAATAAATGGGAATGTCGGTGAGTCAACAGCGGGTCAGAGGAGGAGACGACAGTTGCTCTTTAAAAATTATGATTTAAATCAAGCCTTTTTACTAGTGATTTTAATCAAATCTACCCTGGAACGTACCCTGAGTTTATTTGCACATCTTGCCACAGTTACTTTGTGAATGCCGTTCTCTGGCGATGTGACAGCCACACTCCCCCATGTCATTGGCGCTTTCATCGTCATCTGCTCTTCTTCTGTGTTTGGAGTCCTAGCCATCTTATTTGGCTCAGCTGAGAGGAAGCAACTCCCACTAAGTAGATACAGTAGATACTTTGTCCTGGCGGAGAATGTTTGTAGACACAGAAGGTTTGATCACTGCATGTGCAGCTCAGTGTGCACTCAAGAAAAAAAAATGCTGACAGACATAGGACGCATTTATTAACGAAGTCTCCTCTGTCATAAAAAGTCTACATGTCAGTGTTTTTTTCATTGTCTACTAATCTACTCTATTGGAATCGTTAGAATTCTGCATCTTGCAATGTCCAAACTGTAGACACATATCATGCTGTGCTTATGCAAGTTTTTTTTTATAAAAGACATTTACTGAATTCCTCAATATTTTGCATAGTAAACACTTACCCACTTGACCTCCAGAAGGTTTTACCCCCATTATGACCAGAGCATTTTTTCAGCACTGTGCTACTTTAACTGGCAATTGCTCAGTCATGTAACACTGTACCCAAATTAAATTAATATCATTTTTTTCTCACATAAATAGCTTTCTTTTGGTGGTATTTAATTATATATATAAAAAAAGACCAAAAAAACTAACAAAAGAAAAACTATATTTTCTACTTTTTATTATAAAACGTATCCAATAAAATCTAATTTCTTCATAAATTTAGGCCAAAAGGTATTCTGCTACATGTCACAAGTGCTGGCAGTGATCGTGGCTGATCCTGATAACACTGCGTTTTTGGGGACCTTATATTATTGGGGACACTAGTATAGTTCTGATCGTGATTGAGATACTGATCCACACAGACACTATACTAGTAATGGCGGTCATGAGTGACTTATAGTGTGACTGTGATAGTGTTGCATACAATCTGGCACTAACTGACACTGGCTGGGAGGGACACTAACTGACTAACTGCCTGTGATTTTGCAAGTAACACTAATACAGTGATCAATGAGAATACTGTACACTGTATTAATGACACTAACTGAGTGACAGGAGTGATCAGGAGGAAAATCAAGGGGTTAACTGTGTGCCTAACAAGTGTATGTGTGCCACTTTTACTTACAGATCTGGCTGGGTCTCTCCTTGCTTTCTGAACGGTAACTGATAGCAGAGAGAAAACCAGCCAGAGACTGTTTTTACAAGCACACAGATCTTTGTGCTGTGATTGGCCACAGCCAATCAGCAGATATACAGCCAAAATGATTGGCGGTAACCTGCTGACAAATTTGTGCTGTGTCCAATCAAAGCACAGATTAGCAGGTGGCATGCAAGCCAGGAAGGTAATGTAAACCAGCAGTAAATGTACTGCTGGTTGGCGGCAAGAGGTTAAAACGCTGGTGCAGAACAATTTAAGTAATAAACAGATAAGTTTAATTTTGTAGATAGTATTTTATTAACTTCCCTTATGCTATGAACGCTGTTGTGATATCCAGTGAGCCCAATAAAAAGTAATCAAAATGTGCTTAACACCGTGGAAAAATTATAAAATAATTTCATGTCTGTGTGTTTTAGCAGATGACTCTTGCTGATAGCTCTTTGGGGTTAAAGATTTGATCTGATAGTTTTGAAAACCTTACATGTGTGCGATATGGAGTGCTTTGAGTGAACGGGCATTTTAACAATTTGTAAAAAAAAGTAAGTTTGATGCTTTTCGGGGGATTTTGGACTTCCCTTTCTTCAGGGCTATGAATGGAGCCTTAAGCAGGCCATACATGGTCGAATTTCGAACAAATTTTCTTTTCAAAATCAGAAAGTTCGTTTTTTAGTGATCTGATGATGCCACCATTGATTTTCGAAATTCGGCCGACCAAGCCTTCAATTTCACCTCATGTTGCTACAGAAAAGAATTTTCGTGGCCGGGAATCTTCTTTTCTCTCCGTAAATTTTCTTTTCTTATTACATTTTTCGCACGATTCTCCCATCATTGATTAGAAAATCGTTAGTTTTTCTAAAAATTTCCAACATGTCCGATTTCTCAAATTTGATTGCCGCATGAAAATCGGCCGTTGCTGCATCCCACTAATGGTGCGAAATTCGCACGAATATTCTTAGATATGATTTTAGAAAGAAAATTGTTTCAAAATGCGAACCGTGTATGGCCGGCATTAGGAAGTTTTCCCTGGAACCATTGGGAGGCCATTTGCAGGTCGTTGATGTTCTCTCTGTGTGGTAATCAGTTTCACGAAATAACACAAATATAACATTAGTAAACATTTGTTAACTCTGAAAAAGATGGAGTCCAAAATCCCCAGAAATGTGGGCTGTACTGTTTTTACCAAACCCTATAAGGTCTGGAAGCAAACTCTTCATACGTATGACTATTCACTCCAGGCATTTCTCATTAAATGTATGTAGAATTCTCCAGTCTGATGTTCCAGAACCATGCCTGGCATCCTCAGGAGTTGAGCCACACATGGTTCCTCTGACCATTCATTAGAAGGCTCCATATTCTGGAGGCATGAGTCTATACCAAATACAGGTTTAGATTCCTGGCTCAGTGTTGCCACAATTTAATCATTTGAAAACCTTTGTTCATCTCTACATCCTCCATGAGATAAACCAGAAGTATCTGCCTGTGCTCCTTGGAGGTAACCCAAACTTCTCAAATAAGAAGTAAAATATTGCAGATTGTGTCTATAAAACCTACAGTCTAATGAAAGATAATGAATACTTTTTTTTAGTGCAATTATTTTTAACAGTACGTTCTTCTAATTCTCTCAGCCTCTATATCCAGGAGGGGGCCGTTAGTTTTTATACTCTTCTCAGACTTGCGGTTCTGTGGAATCTGTCGCCACACTAGACCACACTGTCAATCCAATGCCAAAAATGTGTAAGTCAAACCCAGAGGTGGAATGCCTGATCACTGACAAGGACAAGGAACAGGCAGTTCTTACTCAGCGAAAGATAAACTTTGAGCAAGAAATAAGACTAATTGTAAATCAGTCACCCAAACACTCTGCCCAACAACTGCTTGGAACCCCCCGTGGTCCGGAGACGTCAAGAAAAAGGAAAATATTTGAGTTACTCGTTGGTCTTGTATTTCACAACCATGTCTTCTTTCTTTAAAACATACCAAGATCTTTGGCTCAGGAAAAAGTCTAAAATACAGCTGCATTACTTTGACATCACTAAGTATCAAAGCTAGGGGTTCATTGACATCTTAGCTTAGGTTTAGCCAGCCTGGGTGTTAGCATTTGAATTAAAACAGATGGAGTCATGTCAAGACAACTGTGCCTCACAGTATTACAGGTGTATGACAAATGATTCTGCATCAAGTTCATTAAGGTGTTTCTCCCTCCTGCTTTCTGAACTTTGCTGTAGTGTAGACTGCAAGGGGCTGATATTAAATCATACTTAGATATTTACACTGCTTGCAATGTAAAAAAATAAATAATCTATTTTGGCTGTACTTTTCCTATGGTTCACAGGAATGCAGTTTATCCTGCATTCCTGTGATCTGTTTTCAGCCATCAACGGGCTAAAGCCGGGCCGGTCAAGGCTCTGAAAACATCCCAACCATGTGGTCAGGATCCAGCACAGAAGCCTGGACTTGCAACTGGCTCAGCCTTTCAGCGATTTGCTGAGACAGATGCAGCAGGCATCCTAATCCTATCTAGTGTTTAAGTAGAACAATACGCAAACGACATTGGCTCCCGCTGCTGTCAATCAAATCCAGTGACACGGGAGCTGGGGGCAGGGCAGAGTCCTGCTGTCTGTGTCAATGGATGCAGCAGCAGGACTCGGGAGTGCGCCTGCTTGAGTGCCCTCATGGAATGCGGCTCTTTGTGGGGGCACTCGATGAGGAGGAGGAGCTGTATCTCAGACTATGGTGTGGGTTGTCCCACACCACAGTGTGGAGTCAAAATGCAGTCAAAAGGTGTAAATGAATGGCAGAAAAAAAGCAATATATTGTAATTCTGTTTATTTTCCATAAAACACATAATATCCACTCACATGTTAAAATGATGTAACAAGTATAAAACCCGGAAGCGAAAGTAACCAAGGACTTGCGTCTTGCCGGCCGGGAATTACGCCCTGTGGGAGGGACAAAACGCGTAAGATGACCGTGGGTGGTATCGTAATTTCCGGCCAGCGAGATGCAAGTCTGTTACTTACGGTTCTGGGTTTTATACTTGTTACAGCCTATTAACATGTGAGTGGATATTATGTGTTTTTATGGAAAATAAACGGAACTACGCTATATTGCTTTTTTCTGCCATTCATTTACACATTATGACTACATACTGAGGACAACCCATACCAAAGTCTGAGATACAGCCAGAGGGACAACAGAGCCCAGCCATCCATACAAGAGTTTATGACTTCTGTCATGGGAGTCCATATTATCTGGTGAGTGAGAGGGCACACAGAGAGGAGCACAGACTGCACAGATCAATCTGTTTTTCATCTCTTGGCTCTTTATTTTGCACAATGAAAATCTGAAACTGCACTTTGAAGATTGTGAAGCCTATGAACTTTATATGGATGTATGAACTCTACATGGACGTTATTTATCGTTTTTTGTTTTGTATTGATAATTTTGTTGCATGATTGGAACTGTGTGTTAGCACAATTAGCATTGGGTAGCGCTCCTACATTGACTTTCACTTTTAAAGGCATATTCACCTTCTGAGAGTGGAAACCAATTAATTTAAGTTTATTCATATAAGTTTGTTCGCACATTTAAACACTATATTTACCTATCCATCAGTGCAGGAGTATATACTTGTGGATATACACATTTATAATTCATTGCAACTGTGGAGGATTAGCTGTTGGAAAAAATAAAAGTTGTTAGGTGGAGGCAGGATAGGCTTCTCTGAAGAGAAATGTTTTCCGGGATCGCCCAGAGTCGGAAATAGTCGGACAGATTAGGGTAGGGAATTCCATAGGATGGCAGATGCTCGGGCGAAGTCCTGGAGGTGAGCATGGGAGGAGGTGACAAGGGAACTAGAGAGCAGGAGGTCTTGGGAGGAACGAAGAGAGCGAATAGGTTTGTACTTTGAGACTAGGTTAGTGATGTATCTGGAGGCCGAGCTGTTAAACGGCTTTGTAAGTCATTGTTAGTATTTAGAATTTAATTTGTTGGGTGAGCGGAGGCCAATGGAGGGATTGGCAGAGACTTGTAACACCCACAATACTTCTGGTAACCAGAGACCACATGATCTAGTCGAATTAGTCTTAAAGGATAAGTTCACCTTTTGGAACATGTTACATGTTCCATCTGTGGCAGCCTTTCCTCCTCTCCCCGGTGACAGCAGGCGTAGCAGCGCGGGGCTCCGCCCGGCCGTGTCACTCATTCAGAGTCCGTTGTGGCTGTTGGCTTGTAGTTTTCCATGAACTACCATGGGGTGCTGTTGAGCACTGTGGTAGTTCATTCATTCTTCCTGTCAGTGAGTATCTGCTTGCTTGTATGAGGTACATGCAAACAGATACACTGACAGGTCTGCAGGAGACCTGCATGGTATCAGTGATTTGCTGATCGCTGGTCCAATGCTTTTCAGGCTCCCAAAAAAAAAATAGTTAATGCACATTTTCTTACCTGCAAAAAAATGTGCATTTATTATTTTTTGTTAAAAGGTGAACTTATCCTTTAAAGTCACATAATGTATCATGAGACCAGCAATGTTTTCTTCAAATAAGAGGCGCTTCTGCAGTGAGAGTTTTGAGATTTGGTTATGCTGACTTGTGCCCTAGGGACTGATATAAAGAGTGAATTTCAGTGATAGGTTTGCATGAAATGTTCTTTTTCCACATTCCACAGAACAGACTTTTTATCAGCACTGGATTTTATTCCTGATGTTTTAGTACTGATTTTCTCAAACTTTTCAAAGCAGGAGCAGATGTGAAGACACCTGCCAGCCTTTTGTATTCTTATAACAAAATCATTTTATCAAGTTTAATGTGATGGGTGAGGGGTAGTTGACAATCTGTGAAGCCTGAGCACCTGCTTCGGCTAGGGCTTTGTCGCTAGAAGTTATTTTCTGGATGCACTTTCAGATAAATGATGTCATTGCTAAGCTAAGAGTTATGCTGTTATGGAGTTAATATCACATTAGAGAATCATTTTAGAGGCTATAAATGGGTCTTATAAAGGCTCCCTCTTACCTCCCTAGAGACTCCAGTGAACCTGGAGTTGATTTTTCTTTCCAGATGTCTTCAAGCTAGTCCTCTGCCTCTTCTCCTGCCTCTTCGGATCTTCTCCAGTGGTGGGAGGTCCTTCATGCACTAGTTTGTTTCTATAAGGATTTTATGTGTGCAGATATGGGCAGAATGTGATGGCTCTTGCCTTTTGCAATACAAAGTGAGCAATCTAGATTCAGGAACAACTGAGTTTATTGCCAGTCTCCGGGAAGCATTTAATCCCTCTACCACCCCTTGCTCCCAGCCCTCTCACCCATGCAGCCTTTTTTATGTTTGTTTTTCACCTTCTGAAGCATCCTATACTAACCTAAGTCTGCCATTCATACCCCTTACTTGTACCATCTGTGTGTGTGTGTGGGGGGGGGCTCATAATCCAGTGCTGCAGATGTGCCTGTGCCAACCATTCCACCTTTGCTAACATCATCTTCTTCTGGATCCTGAGAGAACACCGCCTCTGGACAGACAAAAGGAAAATGCACACCACCTGCAGGCAGTGGCATCTGAAGAACGACTCCGACTCCTCTACAGAGAGATAGGTAAAAAGGTAATTTAGGTAGGGTTTTTTAATTTTTATGGGAGCAATTAGTTAGGGGGGGGGCTCATAATCCAGTGCTGCAGATGTGCCTGTGCCAACCATTCCACCTTTGCTAACATCATCTTCTTCTGGATCCTGAGAGAACACCGCCTTAGTTAGAGGGGGAGAGAAGTTGGTAATTTGGCAGAAACTTGGAGAGAAGCATTAATAAAGCTTGCTCTGCTTTTACGTATTATATTCCACCCAATGGTGAATTTCTATTTTGTGGGTGTTCTAAGACAACAAAATTGCTTACCAATCCTTAGGTTTCATGCACACAGGCAGAGAAAAAAACGGTACTTTAAAAGCAGATTTCTTTTCTTTTTTTATGTTTTTGAATACAGCTCCATTTCAGCTTATGTATCCAAGCACATTGTGGTGTTCACAATCATATTTTAGAGTAGCGATCAGAGGCATAAAAAAATGTCCCAATCCTGCATTTAGAGAGGAACTTAATGGCATAATTTATGCACATTTCAAGGTTTAGAATAATATGATATACTGTTAAATGAGTTTACACTGAAATAGTTCTAAACACCATACACCTGTAAATGCGCCTAATTTCTTACCAAAACAAGAAATTTTACATGTAATTTGTTTGCCAGCTGCTTGCAGAAAGATCCAGCTTAGGTGGGAATATTTTAATACACCCATGTGCATGAATGTAGATGTGTTGGCTGCATTAGTTTCCTTCTTTAAGGCTCTTTTTTTTTTTTTTGCTTTTACCTGGTGATCCTGCCAATAAAACACTTCCTGTCCTAGGGTGACAGTGACTGCAAGGGATAAATGCTAGTTAATTCTAGGGAGTAAGGGAATAAGTTGTATTGCTTACTATATTCCTGGCATTACCTTGTTTTTCCTTACAAGCATTTAAAGCCAAACTGTAGGAAATGTAAAAATCATTCCTTGCAGTGTGGCTGCACCCACGCTGCAAGGCATAACTCCTCGTTTATGTCTAGGGGACTTGGTAAAGGGCTTTTACTCGCCTCTTCTGCAGGCTCCTCTTTGCTATTAGACTGGTCCGTGCAGCCTCTTTTCTCCTGCTCTCCAGTGATTTAAGGTTCTCTGATGTCATCAAGAACAATGTAGGGACCAAAGCCCTGTAATGGATGTGAACACGCTGAGGGTCAGTCTACTGCTGGGGCATGGGGAAGTGTTGCCTGCTGACGTATTTGAGGTTTGGGTAAGTAAAACTGCTTTTCCATCTTCTAGACTTAAATGATTAGTTAATCCTTGCAATGGAGACCCAGTCCCGCTGTAAGGGGTGTTTTTAGATTTCCTGGAGTTGGGCTTTAACCCTTGAAGGGTGGCAGGGGGGTCCACTGGAAGGTTGTTTTTTTGTTTTTGTTTTTTATGCACCGATTTGGACGTTAATAGACCAAAAGGGAACTAAGAAAAGTTAAGGAATGCATATACTGTACTTCATCGGTAGTGCAATTTCAGTCTCAGTTGTAGTCTCCACCAGAAGCCTTTGTGGCAGGGTGACAATGCAGGAGCATGATTGGGAGACAGGGACAGAACATTTTCATCCTTTAACAGGAAGTGCCTGGAGAAAGACCTTACCTTATAGGAGGATCATTGGGGATTTTTTGAATGACAGCTACAGAATATAAAATATTACAAATTATGTTAACCTAATAAAGGGTTAGCTCACCTTTAATGACATTTTCTTTTGAATCCATATGCATTAAAGCTTTGCGTATACATAAAAATGCTGTCCCCTGTCCGGCTGGACTAACAACGCATGCACAGTCTGCTATCTCTCTCTTGCAGAACATTGGGCTCAGCCACTGCTGTGAGAGAGAGCAGAATGTGCTTGCGTGGTCGGATATCCTGCCATTTAGGCAGTATGGAGAGGGGAAGCCTGTGGTAGAACCAGCTTCAAAGGTTGGCCATGGTAGAACCAGCTTCAAAGGTAAGGATCATTTTTAAAAAGGGGGTACAGGATTTTAGTGTATACTGTGTACATTAAAATGTACAGTGTAATGCTTATATATATTTAATAAAAAATGTCACTAAAGGTGAACTAACCCTTTAAAATGTATATGAAGTTTTAGTGACTTTATTTTACTTTACTTTAACTGAGTAGATGCATTACCAGTGGCATACCTAGGAATTTGTCATAAATGACCTGGCAATGCTGGAGTTTTGTTAAAGTGTTAATAAACTTACAACAGTAAAATCTGTCTGTATATGCAAAATGGTAAGCTTGTTATACTCACTGTGGAACTTATGGGGTTAATCCTCTGTATTGTGTAAAAAGGCTCTTTGATCCTGTATGCACAGATCCACCCCCTCCTCCAGGGTCTCCCTTGGCCAGATAAGACAAAGTCAGTCTGGTCCCCCTGCACATGCTCAGTTTGGTCTCTATTGCTGGAGAGAATATATTCTTGTTGAGCTGAGCTAGTCAGGTCACATGGTATTGACATCACACATGTGGGTGTGTATACAGATCCTAAATGACAGCCCAGTCCCTCCCTCCTCCTCTATGCCTAGTAACAAAAAAAGAACACAGTAGGTGGGATGTCACAGCTTGATTGATGGATGATCCGCCTCCCATAACAGCACGAGGACACGGGCTGTAGTGGAAATCTCCTCCTACCTGAAAACTCAGCACTCGGGTGGACCCTGCCGTTTATCACGTGACCATGGTATACAGATCAGCCAAAAAGGTATATAGTGGCAGTATTTTATTGTAAAAAGAAGATTTATAAGCTGTGGACACTGCATGGGGGGTGGGTGAACTATTTTCATATTACTGGGTTTAGTAACACTTTTAATGTTGCTATGTCTAAATCACTGTTGGTTGGCCTTTCAGTATATGTTTGTAAATATGCATGCGTGTAGTCAGTCTCCAGAGTTTCGCATGCTACCTGCCTAATGCCGATATTGCTGATAGGAGGGCATCCCTGATTATGTTTCAACCTGATCAGGAAGATGTTGGGCTCTTGGACATCCCTGTCAGCCTAAACACCCCAGATACCTTGTTATAGGATGGCATGGCAGACTGGACTGTGGTACATCTCCTCCTAGCGGCTGGCATGGGCTGACTTTTTCTACCTGTGGCCTACTGACCTTCCTTCCGCTCCACCTCAGTTCTCAGGAATTAGGATTTTCAAATGTTCCCAGGTATTAGTTGTAGCATGGAGTCTTTAAATTTCTATGTTTTATCTGGTGCGCTTGTTAAAGCAAATAAAATAAAGAAGGGCCAATAAGTCTAGAATGTCTTTAATATCTTTAATATGTATATATAAAATTATATATATATAATATATATATATAAAATTATATATATATAATTTTACTTTCTATTTTTATTTAAAGTATTTTTTGCATTGTATGCTGGGACTTTTAGTTCCTTCAATGCAAGCAGGTGTCGTACATAGTTAAGGCAAACATGATGTGTTTTTAGAAGGAGGAGCCGAGCACCAACAATCACCTACTGTTGCTTGCTGGGGCCCCTCTCTGCAGCTGCTCGTCATTGCTGCAGCCTGTACAGAGATCTTTAAATAAACCCCAATAAATGTCTAGTTTATAGCTTTGTGTCGTGTGCATAGTCAGTAGAGCCGGCGAAACGCTCACAATCAGGGAATCCAGCGAAGGGTGAAAGATTGACAGTCACAGCTTGTTCCTAATGACAGATGTGAAAGTGCTGTGTCTGCAGGCTGCCTCTTAGAGGAGCAGACCAACAGAAGTGCGCCCTCTGTAGGACACAATACCATAATGGCTCACTGTCTGACCGCACATTAGCAACAATATCATAGAACTGTGTTTCTTATAACTGGGGGTGCTTTTTTTGGCTCATTTTAGTCCATATCACCAGAGGTGTCTGTTCCATAGAACAGCAAAGAGATCCTTCATAACCCTATTACTATTGAGACCACTTTAGAATGTAATTGCACCTATATTACAATTATTATGATTCTTTTTTTAATCTTTTATTTATACAGTACCATAATTTGTGCTTTAGAGAAGAGTATACAATATTATTCTCATATGTATTACTGTGTATCTTTTTAAATAGCTACAGGCACTCATTTATGTATATCAATTTATTAAACCTTTTGCAAATAGAGGACAGATTTATCATATTTATTATTATAGGATGGCAAATGAATCAAAACGTGATTAAAAAAAAACTATATATATTTTTTATATATTTCTAAAACGTTTTTTTTTTTTTTTTAAACTGGATACTATAGTCTTCGAGAAAATTATTTCTTTCCAGTGGCACATTGAGCGTGTAATGTTAGTTTATCATTAACATAAAACTAAGCTGCATTTGCATGCACACAAATTAGCACAACTGTCCTATTTAGGGACTCAGAATTACATGACTTTAATTTAATAGGTGCAAATGTCATTCAGAGATTTATCGCCTTTGTTGCAACCTGGCAATAATGAGAAGAAATTGTATTTTTTATTGATACATTTTATAATTTTTATGTATTTTTTTTTCTTTAATTCATGCTGAGCTGAAACAGACTGTACTGATGTCTTGCTGCAAAGGAAAGCAGGACACAAATGGATCAGCTCTGCTCTGTTCAATGATGGTTATTGGAGTTCCCAAGACATTCTGATGGTGACATCAAAGCATTTGCTCTTTAATAACATGGGAAGGTATTGTGCTGTTCTACATGACAGAGCACTCTGTACCAAGATCGCAAGTCCAAGAGCTGACGGTCTGCAATCCCAGTGCTTGCACGTTGTAGGATCTGCAGTATCGACTGAGACTGGATACTGTTTAAAAATGTAAATACACTGCCAAGCGATGTTCAATGGCTTGGTTCTCAGTGTAGAGGCGCCAGGGGACAGATGCAGCATCGGACCAATGCTGCATCCACCTAGGTAGGTATGATGGGGGGAAAACTCCCAAACCCATACTTCTCTTTTAATTCTGATCTTTCCCAAATCTTATTGATGTGAATGATGGTACGTACCTTCTATATACTTTCAATTTCTAGGTGAAAGTGCGATCAGAAGACCTGTAACTGACCTACCAAAACTTCAGGTTAAATTTCAGCAATTCTCTGTAGATTATCAAATCTCTGTGATTCTCTGTAGAGTATAGCACTGTATGAGCATAAGAGACAACACCCTCATGTCTCAGTCATTGCTGCTTTCCATGCTTTTCACTATTCCTAATTCATCTATATCACTGGTGTAATATCAAGGACTGTGTTATTTAAAGGATAAGTTCACCTTTGGAACATATTACATGTTCCACTCGTATTTAGGGTGAAACATGTAATATATTCACTTTCCCCCCTGATCCCCCTCTTCCATTGACAACAGGCAGGGGTTCTTCTCCCCATGCCCACTGACAATCTTTGAAAATAGCACAGCTGTGCGGAGCTCTGACCTCACAGCAGCATCATTCATTCACAGATTCCTGTGACTGAATAAACTACAAATGCCATCTTCCACCACAGCGGATAGACTTGTTTCATTGGTCTGCGGGGGCGCTGATGAGCGCTCTCGTACTCCACTGACATGTCCTCTGGCTTTCACACAGAAAGCCTATTCAGAGGTATGGGCTGAAAGTCGAAGGACAAGCCTGCAGAAGCCCACATTGCACCCATGAACTACTGATCATGGGAGCAGTGATTTCCAGGCTCTTGCAGCAAAGAATATTATATGCACACTTTTTTCTGTGCATTTATTATTTTTTTCTATAAAGGTGATCTTATCCTTTAACCACTTCCTGCCCGTAGGACGTCATATGACACCCTGGACTTGAAGTGGAGATATCTGCATGATGTCTGAAGCTACAGGCATCATCCAGATATCTTTCTTTTCAACTGGCAATTCCCTCTAACGTAAAAGCCATCATAGCAACTGATTAGCCGCTGGATTGCATTTACAGGCAGTGGGAGGGGATGTCCCCCCTCCCGTCACCTATCGCTGCCTCTCTGGGCTCTCCTGTGTGATCGGAGAGCCCAAGATCTGATCCGGTGGTGGCAGATTGGCACATCTCTATGATCCTGGGAGGCCGGAAGTGGTGTCAAAGCAGTGAAAGCACATAATTGTTGAGGGGTAAGTACCAGATATAACTATCAATATAAATCAGAAGTTTATACATGTAGCCCTCTTGCCCTCTTTTTTTTTGGGTGGGGGGGACGGTTAAGAGAAATGGCCCCCTCAAACAAGATAGTGCACTAAACCTGTAGGTAAATGAGAGAATAAGAACCTTCGCTAAGTGGAAGAATGGGCAGTGCCTCTACCCGGGACAGGGCCTCTGTGAGCAGAGGATATTTAATTCCTGGGAAATTAACCAGTACTCTAATCAAATTGTTTGAGAGAAGGGGAACTACTACAGCCAGCTTATAACATTAACCATAAGTATATAGATATACACCACTATGGGAAGAATAAAAGTTTTATATAATAAAAGATTATTAATAGTACATACATTGAGTGTACATATAGGCAATATCAACAAAGGGCCCAACAGAAGTTCTGGTTGAGTTGTGTACATATACCTGGGTATATACAGTATATAGTTGGTAATTTAGAAACCTCCAGATGAATGTTGCAGCAAAGTCCAGTATTGCAGGAAGACCTGAAGAATAAGTAAGTGATAATGGGGAGATCTTCCAACTGTAGTCCAACTGGTCTGGAATGTAGCTTCTCAACAGGAGAAACATTGGTGTGATACTTGAAGTCATGGTCAGCCTATCTATTCTGCTTTTTAGTCCCTAGTAACTTCTAATCTGACATGCAACCAAACCACTAACTACCTACTGAGTCGTCATATGCCTAACCTGGTTCTACATTATGCTGTTCATTGAGCCCCATACTAAAATGACCATAAGGGACAGTGCTAACTAAAATAAATAAAAATAACAGGAGCTGTATATAAATGCTATTGCAATAAATAGATTCACCTACTAATATACTGAAAGTTGACCTTTACATACACAAACCTAGCTATCTGGCACAGTGCATGTGAAAAAATAATAGGACATGGACTCGTCTGTCACTAGGATTCAGGTGAAGAAGTTATGGGCAGCTACAGTTAAACAGCCAGAACTCAGAAAGAGTTACCTATTAGCCCCTGCTTCTGGTCTGGATAAAATACAGCAGCAGCTTCTATATGTGGACAGGTGGTCTCCAAAAAACTCATTCCTCTTCCTCCCTCTGGGTTTTTTAACCCAGTCTCCAAGAGACAAGAAGTACACACATAATTAACTGTGTAATATTAGGAGCACAGGTATTCACAAACACAGACAGAAGAATGCAGCAGATCCTTACATACAGTACATATTCAGTAGTTGGTTCAAAGTTCAAAGTGGTTCTAAAACCTTACTTATACCCACTAAAGGGATTATCCTCAGGTGATACACAGAGATTAAAGAAATCCTCCTACATAAATTGCACTTGTCTATCTGCAGGCTTCTCTTCTCTACATCCGTTCAAAGTGCTGAATTTATAAGCTTGTCTGAGAGTTCAGAAAAAAGGGGGCGAAGAGCTGAAATTACACTCTGCAGAGCTCAGTAAGGAGAGAGGGGCACCCCCCCCCCCTTTCACACAGCTCACTGGAACAGAGCTGAGGCTGTCAATCAGCTGGAGATCCCTCCGCTGTCACCTTTTTTCTCTTGGTGTCAGGAAAGCTTGTCAGAAGTGATTCATGCAGATAACAGAGGAACAAAGCAACAGACAGAAATGTGACTTAGTGCTTTTAATTGGGACACTATAGAGAGATATACTTTGTTCATATTTCATGTCTGAGGTTTACAACCACTTTGATGTGAATCTGAGAACACCAGAAATGACTGGTTTCCCTTAGGCCACATTTATATGTACAGTATGTGTACATTTATATTTATATGTTTTTTGACTGTTATACTAACGCACCGAGGCAGCACAACACAAAAGGCCTGCGATTTTAGGCTCTGCAGTGCACAGATGTGAACCATTTCTGCATTGTGGTGCTGTGTGCGTCGTAAAAGATACTACATGTTCGTTTAAAGTGACTCTGTCATTAAGAGTACCAATGTAAACTAAACCAAGCCTGTAAATAAAAAAAGATGTGCACTTTCCAGTGGCCCGTGTCTTGAAACTTTGTTGTGTCAGAGATTTTTGGAACGGCAGGTGTTAATGTTAAACACTTTTGAGTGTGTAAAATACCTGCTCTGCCTTTGTGAACTATGGTTTCTCTTGTAGGCTTGTATGTCACTACAGGACATAGAGGCCAGCAGGAGAAACCACTGTGTATGACAAGGGAACAGGCTATTCAACACATCAGGCAGTGTCAGATACCTGGTGTCACTTTATATATACAGTACATTGTGTTAATTTGGTAGCCCATTCATAACTATTAGTCTGCCTTAACGCAATGCACATTAATGCATGAAATAACACACATTAACGTGTGTGTGATAACGCAACAACACCGCAAATATCTGAATAGACCCTCAATGTAGCTCTGTTACAAATACGGAATACTACAAGATTGCTTACACAGGATATTGCTATTTTTACACCACTAGCTTTAAATCTTATATTATATTAGATATACTTGTCCCAAGATATGCCGTATATTCTCCACATATTATATATATAGGTTGGCTAAATTTTCGCTCTGCCTAAAGTGATCATTGTGTGGACATTCCTATTTTTATTTCTTAGATCTTTCTTAGTAACTAATAGATTGTTCGATGCCAGGACAGGTTCACGTCATCAAGAGTAATAAAGATGAGGCTAAAAGTAAATCAACACATTAATAAGTGCTGAATCCTGTGTTGACACCCATCTGTCTTACAGCAAATGCTGGGCATTATACTGCAGATCCTAGGACTGACAGTGTAGGGGGGGGGGGGGGGTCGGACGGCTGCGGTTCTGATTCAATCCTATATATAGATGCTGCGGTACTTACGGCAGCACCTTGTTGTTGGGTGTGATCGGAAAGGTCATAGCTTGTTGATGACCGAGAATTCACAGTCTCATTTGCCCCATCAGACCTTTCAGTCAGGGTGTTTAGTGTGGCCACAGAGACGGTCTGGCTTGTCGGTCCTCTTAAATTTATGCCGCTGCTGTTCTACTCACTTGCAGGTCATACAGTGAATAACTTTCAAGTGATGCTCATAGTGACCTCAACTCTGCTAATAGAAATTCTATATATGGAGGGACAAAACCAACAGCCAAACTTCCCCCATTTCTATATACTATTTTACGTCTGAGTTTAAAGTAATGACTCCTAAAATCAGTGCCACTCACAGGCACAGCAGAGGAGACAGCTTCATGGATTATATATATACAGTGGGGAAAATAATTATGTGATCCCCTGCAGATTTTGTAAGTTTTTCTATAGGTGTATTTTAAATGATAGAGATAGAATATCAACCAAAAATCCAGAAAAAACACATAAAACAAATGCTATAAATTAAGTTTCAGTTCAGTGAATAAAATAAGTATTTAATCCCTAATTTCTATAGGATTAAGGTCTGGGGACAGGCTAGGCCACTCCATGACCTTAATGTGCTTCTTTTTGAGACACTCCTTTGTTGCCTTGGTGATATTTTTTTGGATCATGGTCATGCTGGAAGACCCATCCACAACCCATCTTCAGTGTTCTGACTGAGGGAAGAAGGTTCTCATCCATGATTTTACAATACATGGCCCTCAATGCGGCAAGGAAGGACTTTGGAAGTCTGGATCCACCAGGTGCTTGGACTGATGGCAGTCTCAGCCTCTTGGCGAGCCACTGAAACAGCCGCTCCCCGTCCCTCCACAGCTCAGTGCTCCAGTGAGCGTGGAGGAGCAGAGCAGGAGAGCTGCTGATTGACAGTCAGCAGCTCTCCACTCAGGTAAGTGAGAGAACCGAGCCATCGGTGGTGGCTCGGTTCTCAGTGAAAAGGCAGCGGGGGACAGATGCAGCATCGGACATATAGATAGATAGATAGATAGATAGATAGATAGATAGATAGATAGATAGATAGATAGATAGATAGAGATACTGTATGTGCCTAGGTCAAATTTCATTAATCAGGTTTAAATCTACTTTAAGGATTTAGAGAAGATCTGTAAAGAAGAGTGGACCAAAATCCCTCCTGAGATGTGTGCAAACCTGGTAACCAACTACAAGAAACAAGGGTTTCTCCAGCAACTACCAAGTCATGCTTTGCTTGGGGATAAAATACTTATTTTACTCACTGAACTGCAAATCAATGTGTACCATTTGTGTCATGTGTTTTTTTCTGGATTTTGGGTTGATTTTCTGTCTCTATCATTTAAAAAACACCTATGATACAAATCATAGACCCCTCATTTCTTTGTAAGTGGGCAAACTTACAAAGTCTGCAGGGAATCAAATAATGATTTCCCCCCACTATATATATATATATATATATACATATATATATATATATATATATATACAGTAAAACCTTGGCTTGAGTGGATTGGATACAGTAAAACCTTGAATTTATCCACGACTGCCGTAGCCACCCCCTATTCATGTGTCTGGCCCCTTTTCAGGGCACCGAGCGCATGAATTACAGCGGTCAGGTTTTTTTTTTAAGTACTCGATTAGAGCCAGAGGCTCTAATAGGCTTCAAAATAGAGTGGGCTCGGGTCTCAGAGAATGCGAACGGAACCCAGGCGTGTTACAACAGCTAATGAATATTCACTGTTAAAACATTGATCCTCAATCCAGCCAAGCAGAGGTGGGTGTGAGACCCGTTTTCTGATTGGCCGAAAAGAGAAGACTCCCGATTGTCTGCCAAGGAGGAGGGAGGAAACGGAAGCCATCGCCGTGATGACCCGAGGAGAACAGGAGGCTGCCGCCGCCGAGCAGGGGAAGCCGCCGGTGATGGGGTAAGTGCTACCGACCGGCCACCACAGCTACCTGTCAGTGAACAGTATATGATACAATTTTTGTTGTATACAGTTGTGGGTATTTCCCAGCTATCAAGTCATGCATTACTAGTTTAGTTAGTGTGTGACTTGGATAGAAAAAGATCATGAATATGACTCTAACAGCCGTGGTGTTTCTTTCATACTGTACTGTGTCTGTTGCTCTGTAGTACAGGCCAAGCAGGCGGAAGCTTGTGAATTTTATATGTCTGGGTCCTTAAATGGCAGATCCCCCGTGTACACTGCCAGAAGGTTGGGTTTCAGTTCTGGCAGGCGGCCCCCCCAGGCTCAGCGATGTACCGTACATCACAGTGCACATACACATTGGATTGCGGTGCTCAGTATCAGGCCTCTCTCAGTGGCCCAGATACCATGTCACATAGTAAACAATAGTCCTGAATAGAATCCATTCATGACATTATTGTTTACTATTGTGTGTGATCTGCAATTGGTCACCAGTGATCTCCTGGTACCTTGGCCAATTACAGCACCCTGTACTATGTGATACCCTGTTTCCCCGAAAATAAGACCTAGCATGATTGTCGGTGATGGCTGCAATATAAGACCTACCCCCCAAATAAGCCCTAGTTAAAGTCCTTGTAGGTCTTATTTTCAGGGTAGGGCTTATTTTCGGGGAAACAGGGTAGGGCTTATTTGGGGGGTAGGGCTTATATTGCAGCCATCACTGACAATCACGCTAGGTCTTATTTTCGGGGAAACAGGGTAGCTGTGGGCTATTCGTGACAATATGCAGGCCATTCATGACAGTTCAAACGATTGCTGTTACAGTGACCATCACTGTAACAAGCAATCACTGTGTAAAAAAAAAAAAAAAGAATCCAAGATTTACCCCCCACCCCCTAGAGTAGTACATTGTCACTGTGGTGACACTGAACTAGCCTAATTACAGTATGTAGTAAAAATGTTTTAAAAATGTAAAAAAAAGTTTAAATATTGAGGAAGAAATTATTTCCTCTTTTTTTCTTTTTTTAACAAACTATCACCAGTCAGTTTCCCTGATCACCACGCCCATCACATGATGATCCTGTACTGTACTGGTGACAGTATGTAAAAAAAAAAGATTTAAAAAAATTAGAAAATCAAGAAATTTCACAAAATTTGTAGAAAAATTTTTTTTATTTAACTTCTTCATTTTCAAAAAAATTGCGACAAAAATACAACTTAAAAAAAAACTAGCTATGCTGCTTACTAAATACCTTGGACTGTCTACTCTCTAAAAAGGGGTCATCTGGGGAAAATTTGTACTGTCCTGGCATTTTAGGGCCTTAAGAAATGAAATAAGTAGTCAGTACATCAGAATTGATCAATTTTAAAAAAAAGTTGTGCTCATAAGTTTACATACCCTGGCAGAATTTATGATTTCTTGGCCATTTTTCAGAGAATATGAATAATAACACAAAGACTTTTCTTTCAGTCATGGTTAGTGATTGGCTGAAGCCATTTATTATCAAACAGTGTTTACTCTTTTTAAATCATAATGACAACAGAAACTACCCAAATGACCCTGATCAAAAGTTTACATACCCCAGTTCTTAATACCATGTATTGCCCCCTTTAACATTAATGACAGCTTGACGTCTTTTGTGGTATTTGTGAATGAGGATCTTTATCTTCTCAGATGGTAAATCTGCCCATTCCTCTTGGCAAAAAGCCTCCAGTTCCTGTAAAAATGGCCAAGAAATCATAAATTCTGCCAGGGTATGTAAACTTATGAGCACAACTGTATACACCATAGTTTGTAAACTCTATAACTTTCACACAGACTAACTAATATATACTGATTTGGGTTATTTTTACCATAGAAATGTAGCAGACTATATTTTGGCTACATTTATTTGTTTGCAACATTTTAGAACAGAAACTAAGAAAAACATGTTTTTTACTTCAAAATTTTTGGTATTTTTTCATTTATATGGGGAAAAAAACCCAGTGGTGGTAAATACCACCAAAAGAAAGCTCTATTTGTGTGACAAACATTATATACAATTCATTTGTGCACAGTGTTACATGACCGAGCAATTGCCAGTTAAAGTAGCGCAGTACTGAATAGTAAAAAATTGCCTGGTTATGAAGGGGATAAAACCTTCCAGAGGTCACGTGGTTAAAAATGAATTAAATTATATTTTCAGGTTGTGGTGCTCAGATACAGTTAAGTTCTGTCTTAAATCCGTGTCATGGGGTCAGGGCACCTCTCAATACACTTTTCTGCAAAATCAAAACATTGCACATGCAAGTACTGTAGATTCCTTGATTACATGATTTTTTCTCTCTAAGATTGAAAGAGATGACGATCGAGAGAGATAAAATCTCCGATTTTATCTCTCTCACGTTTTTACATTTTTAAAATGAGTTTTTGATGCGTTTTAATGCTGCATGAGTTTTTTGTACAAGAAGACTGGACTATTTTACACTCTGTCAAAAATGCGCTAAAAAGTGTGTGCTTGCATTTTACATGCGCTTTTCATGCACTCCTGTTGAAGTTTACAGGGCAAAAATGCACTGCACCAAAAGAAGCGTCTACACATTTTAAATAAGCACACACTGCTGGGCTGCATGGAGGTGAACAGGCATGTCAGCATGACAGCAAACATAGGAGAAAATGCACTTGTGTGAATGGGGGCTTAGAGCGTATGCACAGGTAAACATTCTTCTAGCTTTTCTTGGAGCGTGTCATACAGTGTATGTATACATGCATTCTTGTATGAAACACTATCCAGCAACTCAGATATTTGTATTTTCCTTTTACTGATCTATGAGCAGTGCAAGTTTACGCACCTGTGTGTACAGGCCCATTAAAGACAATTGGCTCCCCTTAGATCAGTAAAAAAAAAAATGGCTGTATATATAAAAATGTGACGTTTTTAGGTGTTTGTGTGTCCTAAGACTTCAATTAGAACAAAAGTTTCCATATTACTAAATTAAATGTTTGTCCCCATGCGGTGACCTGTACTGGCAGCAGATTACTATTGTTGGCTAGATCTTATTCTGAGCTCAGACGGTGTTTGGATTGTCAGAAATAAGATACCCGTTGCATAGGAGCTTTTTGTGTCATTGCTAAAATCATCACCCACACAGCTCAGTGCTGAAATCATTTTCCATCCAGACAGTATTTAATGCTTTGTTGTGACAGTTTAATAAGTGTCATATTGCAGGACCTCTTGTCAGTCCAGAGCCAATCACAGCTTCTCTATCCTGAATGCATAGAGAAAAAAATGCAGTGGGCAACTGAGATATCATAATTATAATAAATATAATAACAATAATAATAATACTAATACAACTCGTTGTGGCATTTTAGGCAAATTCTCATGTTAGTTGTTAAATTCATGGGGGTTTCACTCAAGGGGCAGTGCTTTCCAGTAAGTTCAGACCAGCCAGGAAATATACCTTTTCAGGTCTTGATGGCCCACTTTTATCTAAAGGAAAAGTAAAGGTTCCAGCATAAATTGAAAGGTTACCCTGACAGGTGTTCAGCATTTCTCCTCCAATGCTATACAATAACACAGGTGCTTCCATCAGCCCTCTGGTTCACACTGGGGCGGCTTCAAAGTCGACCGACTCTGAAGCCGCCTCGTACAGCGTGACTTCAGCGCAGCTTGCAAAACGACTTCTGTTTAGAAGTCAATGCAAGCTGCTCCAAAGTTGCCCCCAAGTAGTACAGGAACTTTTTTCTAAGTCGGAGCGACTTGAGTCACTCCTATTAGAATGGTTTTATTGTACTGCATGGAGCGCGACTTGTCGGGCTGACAAGTCGACTGACAGGTTGCCCCTGTGTGAACCAGCACTAACAGTGCCGCTGCTTTGGCTTTGGGCTTAGGCCCTTGTCTGTTCCTCCAGACCACCTCACAGCACCAGTGTGCTCACATGCATACTCTGCATACCTCTTGCAGCTCCCTGCTTCACTGGCCCACCCCCTTAAGCCGGTCATAGATGGATCAAATCTCGGCTGGTTCAGCAGGGACCAGCTGAGATTCGAGCCATTTGTGGGCAGGCTGATTATACTGAAGTCGATCCATCAATCAACTTCAGTACAACCAGCCTGTTGAATTTTTTGCATGTAAATATTGCCGGCAGGGAAGGCTCCGCACCAACAGAACACAATCGAACTGCGTGAGCGATTCCCTCATCAACACTGACTGTGTTAATTGGGAATTGAGGGATTTATTTCCTTTCCCCAAATTGTGTCATCAATGGCTTGCTTTACATTTGGGCAGGGGAACTCCTTTCGCCTGGGTGAAGCCCTAAACCACAATCAGGCCCTTGATTTTGAAGGCTTTGCACTCCTCCACACACAGGATTCTGGTCCCCAGTAAGACCCCTTTCACACAGGGGCTGCCCGTGCGTTAGCGGTAAAGCGCTGCTCATTTTAGCAGTGCTTTATCGCTGTTTAAGCAGTGCTTTTTGGCCGCTAGTGGGTGCTTTTAACCCCCGCTACCGGCTGAAGAAAGGGTTAAAAACTCCCACGTTGCTGTGCTTCGGAAGCGCTGCCCATTTATTGCAATGGGCAGGGGCGTTTTGGGAACGCTGTATACAGCGTTCCCAAACCGCCTCAAAGATGCTGCCTGCAGGACGCTGCCCATTTATTGCAATGGGCAGGGGCTATTTGGGAACGCTGTATACAGCATTCCCAAACCACGCCAAAGATGCTGCTTGCAGGACTTTTTCTAACATCCCACAAGTGCACCATTCCATGTAAAAGCACTCAGGCTTTCACACGGGGGAGGCATGAGAGGCAGTTTTCAGGTGCTTTACAGGTGCTATTTGTAGCGCTAAAATGCCTGAAAACTGCCTCAGCGTGAAAGGGGTCTAAAATCTGAACCAAGGGTTTAGAGGCTTTCTCCCTCCCAAAAGTCTTCAAAGTCTCTGATCGACATAACCCAATCTGGGAGGTACAAAACCTGGAGAAAACTGAAAGGCTAGTTTGATTCTCTCAGAATCAATGCACACATGAGAACCCTATGTAATCTCTACTTCAACTAACACAGTGGCAGGGTCTTGCATTGTCACATAGTTTTGCTACAGATTTAAAAAGCAAAACACATATTCCTAATTTTAATAAAACTTGGCAAACAAATATAAAGTTAAGTGGGGGATGCTAGGCACCACAGAGCCACTATAGCCCCCTAAATCATGATATTTTAGCATTTAATGGCATAGCAGCCAATCATTAGGGCTGAGCAATGTCCAAAGCCAGTGATTTTTTTTAAATCTCTGTTTATTGAACACAAACAGTTGTACAAAATTCACTAATTGCGAACATGCTACAAAATAGTCTGAAAGAAGACATCAGCATTAAAAAAATGTACAGAGAAATTGAATAATTATCTTGTGTGAGCCATGATGACATCATGTGGTTTGTTACATATACAGAAAGGTAAATATATAGCATCTGGTGAGAGAACACAATGATTACTGCTAGCAATAATAGCACATAAAATCTGACAGGCTGAACGATCAACTTTGGTACATTCAGCCTACACATACATGGTTCAAATTTCTGCTGGTTCCTGCTGAGCCGGCCAAGATTTGAACCGTCTATGGCCAGTTTTTGATTAAAACCAATCATGTATTTTCACCCTTTTTTTCTAACATCCAAGTAGATACAGATAAGTGGCTTGTATTAATGCTTTCAACGCATTTTTAAAATGTTTAATCAAAAAAGTGAGCATACATGTTGGAAAAATGTTCATATTATTTGTGGTTCGTAGTAAACGTTGTATAATCAATTTTTTTTTAAATGAACAGCATATAGAGCTGTTAGAGAACAAATTGTGTCTGTAGAGAACCAAGATTTATTAAAAATGAATTGCCATATTAAAAGCGAAGACTCCCAGATTTGTCTGAAAATATACCTTTAAGCTGGCCATTGTTAGAAAAAATTTGTTTTCAAAACATTTGTTCAATTTTCGAATGGATGTTCTTTTTCAAAAGTATTGACCAAAAAAATTGAAGGAACAAGATGGAAATTAGGGAATTTCTAACAATGTATGTAGTTTACGTTTGAAAAATTCTGTTCGTATCAAAATTGAATGTTAGAACAAAACAAAAGTTCCGCTTTAAAATTTGTATGTTAGCACAAATAAAAAAAGTACCACGGGCAGTATTCCATTGTTCTTGTTGCAGGTGCACTAATACAGCTACAATCACCTCCTACTTAAAAGCAAAAAAAAATTGAAAGCACTTTTGATTAACATTCATCAAGTCTCTGTTGGCATTATCAAATATATCGGCAAGATTTTTCCTATGAACTTTCGGACTAAAATCTACTAGCATATGGCCAGCCTAACTCAATGGACACAAATTTGATACCTATAGCTCCCTGTATGCCGAGGATGTATATAAAATCTATAAACTTTGAAAGATAACAACAGCTATAAACTATTGCAGTTGTTTGCAGTCATTTGAAAGTATTTAAGCCAAAGTTTTGTTGTGTTAAAAAAGAAATTCATGCTCATCTACGATAAACCACTTGAGTAATTGTTTTAGCCAGCTGCCCTTTGACTGCAAACATGATTTTCTTATATGGTGTTGTTTGGATCTGCAGTTACATATTTTGTTGGTAATCAGATCCACAAAAGTGTTTTGCAGTCAAAATCTCCCAGTGTCCTCTGGGAATTGCAGTCATTTGATAATATCGCATTTTTATAGCCTACTTCCACTTGCTAGCCATGATAATCTAACACTTGGCATACAAGTATGTAACAATTGATAGGGAGGAAGTACAGCTTAACCCTGTTTAATTTCCTTCTAATGCAGCACCCTTTGATATCATGTTTTCTCTCCATTTTTTGTGGTATCATGTGTTTTATGAATAGTAAGTAAGAAGTCATATTTTTTATTAGTAATCACCATCATAGAACAACTTTGCACAGCAGGGGATTCTCCATGTTTTACAAAGTTCCCAAGGCTTGTTATCCTGAATAACACACAGTGCTGACATTAAAATATATCTAACTTTTTTTCTCTCAGATTTGGATATAGCGGGGAAGGGTTCAAACCCTTGTAAGGTTTTTTTCTACTATCTGTGTTCCTGCTGGAGAGAGTAACCTTCTCTGTACTGGTCATCATTGTTGCCTGGACAGGAAACGAAGAAAAACATAACAATATGGTTGTCACACTCCTTTCATTCCAACACTGAGCTCTTATTATTACCTCCCCATGTCCCCTCTTCTGATTCAAGATCAATAGCACAACCATTAGTATATTCTCTCATGCCAGGGTGCTAGGTGTAATCCCGGATTCTGACCTCTCCTTTTGGTCCAAAGCCAATCACTGTCCAAATCCTGCTGCCCTCACCTCTATAAAATTTCCAGTGACACCACCAAGATACTAATTCCCTCTCTTGATTATTGCAACTCCCTCCTCATTGGTCTACCTCTACACAGGCTCTTCCCTCTTCAGTCTATAAGGAATGCTACAGCCAGACTCATACACCTTACCTTTCTTCCAGTCCCTGCATTGACTTTCGATGGCCCAACAAAGAAAGTTTGTAAAACGAATACACTTGCTTAATGCTGCCAAGGTTACATCCCACAAAATTGAAAACACACTGACCCTCCGTCGGTTGGTCAATGTGTAGCTGTTTTAAAAGAGATTAATTATATGGAATTCTAACAGCAGCTATGAAACGTAAAGAGGAACAATTTCCCGAAAACATGGTATTATTGGCATGTCTTTCAATATTCACTGGACTTTATCTATCCTCTTAGGTCATACAGGCTCCAGCCAAGTCCCCCCCCCCCCCTTTTTTTCCCCCTTCCCTTCTCCCTCAATCAGTTCTCCCTGATTCCCATATATGTTAAAAAATGCCCTCTTGGCTTAAGCCTGCATGGGTCGGGGCCCCGCTTATGCACTAGTGCTATGTGGTTAGTTATAATGTGTTCCAGGGACCTTGTTTTGCACTATTGTTTTCCATGTAATCAAATCTCTAATGTTTTAGGAGATGTGGAAGATGACACAGTTCCTGACTTTTTCATTGTTCTTATTGTTGTATACCTTATGACTGTCATTGTTCCGCCTTGTTTAGCAAACTACTTTCAGTTGTAATGTACCATGTGCTTTGCTGAAGAGGGAAATAAAAACTAGACATGAGAAAAGAACTGTGGTGCTATATAAATTCTGAATAATAATAATATCTCCGCAACTGGACACACAACAAAAAAAAAAAGACGGGAAATTTCAGTGCTAAAACGAAAAATTCAGGATGCACTTGGCCAAAACTGAAATTGACAGTTTTTAAAACATATATACGGTATATATTTCTAAATAATTGTATTATGTTCGACTTTTTAATTAACATAATTAATTAATATGAATTTATTGTCGGCCATTATTGGTACCTTTTGAAGCAATGTTAAAAACCCTGCTTGCTGCATTTTTGGTGCATATTTGGTCAGTTAAAAAAAAAACACACACTAAAAATGCACCTGTCCATTAAAATGTATTGAAAATGCAGCTGTGTTGAGTTTTTGATGCATATTTGAGTCACATGACCTATGAAAAACACACCATAAGCAAGGTAAAATCGTAGGCATTTTTGCCAGCCATTATCGCCACTTTTTTTTCTTTCGGCACAACGCTGAAAACCCTGTTTTTGGCCGATGATTTTAGGCAGTTGAAATTTTGGTGCATGACTAGTTTTAACCATTCTTTACTCGTATCTACAATTAAAAAAATGTTTGGCTAAGTTATATACAGTACTTTATGAGCATCTGGCAATGCTTTTACCCATTTACCCATTTACCTATTTGCTGCAAGTGTGGGGAGATTAGTTGTTATATGCCTTAATCTGGTTTGTATATTTACTGGTCTACTACTTTGAAACACTAATCTATTCCATTGAAATTCAGGACTCATACATACAAGGACTGAAAGAGGACTTCTCTTGCAATTTAACACTAGCCCGAAAACTTGGGTGTGGAAGACTATACTGAGCTGCAACAGGCCCCAGTATTTATTATAGCCAGGGTCATAATGTTTTTTTATGGTACTTTGGTGCAGGACTACACTGTTTTTGAGTCATTCTGTGCTGTTTGGCAATGTGGGGGTGAGCGTGATGCTGGAACCTGAGAACAATCTGGCTGCATTTTCTAGGGATCCGATTCATGGGCCTTCCAAACATAAGGATAAGGATTTAGCCCTAGGTTACATATTTGCAGCTGCCTTTTTCATGCTTTTGGCTGGGTTCACACCTATGCAGGTTGCTTTTGATCTGTTTCTGCAGTGTTTTTTGCGGTGCATTTTGTATTTTTGCACACCCGTTTTTGCCGCATTTTTTTGCATGTTTTTTGATGGTTTTTGCATTTTCTATGCCTTTTTTGGCCAATCTGTTGTTGGGTGGATTAAAAAACACAAATTGTGGGAAAATCGCTGCAGAAACGCACTAGATGCTTTTCTGCAACTTCTCCATTGAAGTTTATTGAGCCAAAAAATGCACCATTTTGCCTGACCCTGACCCTTTCTAAAAACACTGAAAAAAGCATAGATGTGAACGTGTCCCATAAGAAACCATGGTAGATGGACTGCGTGGAGTACATTTCGGCGAGAAGCAATGAAAAACTCATAGGCCTTACTCAGCATTTTTTTATGCTTTTTTCATCCATTTTCAAGTTCATTTTTTAAGTTTTTATGCTTTATGTATTTCTTTTTCCATGTTCCTTTGTGCCTCCTGCTTCATCTATTGTTTACTTGTGTTGTTGAGCTACAGTTTTATATCTGTTATGCCGATGTTTATGGTAGCAGCTGCAGTTACTGCCTTCATTTTGATGGAAGAAGAGGGTAAAACCTCCCAAACTTCAAACAGTTCATGGCTAATTTCCTCCCATGTCATATGGTGCCTGTTGTGATGTTGTATTTGTGGTGGCTGGGATTATACAGTAATGGCTTTTCTTTGACCAGGTGAAAAAGGCCTTGATGTCTAGCATTCTCTGACTGTATCTCTTCAGCTTCATAGAATCCTAAGTACAGTGGAAGTTGCAAGTGTAGGAGCACTGTTGTTCTGGCATCAAAGTGCAACAAAACTGCAATAAAACACATGTACATATGTTTTTGATGCAATTCTATTAAAGTTTATAGCCAAATATGCACCAAATGGCAGCAGAAGAAACATATGCATTCTTTTCAAAAACACAAGAAAAAATTGTATAAATGTGAATGGGCACTATAAGAAAAGATGGGTTTCCTCTTGTGTGCGATATCTCATAGAACTGCACAAGTGTGAATAGGGGCTTAGTGAGTAGGACAGCCGCCTGTAAAAAAATGAAGATAAAGATAAAAATCTGAGACATACAGCAGGTAGACCGTATACCCTAAGCAATTTACTGTCCTTCAGACTTTAAGGGGGTCAGACTGTGGCCAGCAAGAATATATATTTTTTTCTGGTATCAGTGGAAGTAAACAGTATCGCATCTTTGGTATTATAGTCCCCCATTGTTGGTATCAGTGGGAGGAATAGTGCCCCATTGTTGGTGTCAGTGAAAGTAATATTGCCACATTGTTGGTGTCAGTGGGTGGAATAGTGCCCCATTGTTGGTGTCAGTGGGTGGAATAGTGCCCCATTGTTGGTGTCAGTGGGTGGAATAGTGCCCCATTGTTGGTGTCAGTCGGAGGAATGGTGCTCCGTTGTTGGTGTCAATGGGAGGAATAGTGCCCCATTGATGGTGTCTGTGGAAGTAATATTGCCACATTGTTGGTGTCAGTGGGAGGAATAGCGGGTGGAATACTGCCCCATTGTTGGTGTCAGTGGGAGGAATAGTGCACCATTGTTGGTGTCATTGGGAAGAATAGTGCCCCATTGTTGGTGTCAGTGGCAGAAATTATGCCCCATTGTTGGTGGGCAGAATAGTGTCTTGTATCAGTGGGATATAGGGATATAGGCAAGAGCCGGATATAGGCAAGCAAATGGCCACATCCGGCACCCAGGCTGCAGTTTGGAGACCACTGCTGTAGCTAAAAGGTATATTAAGGGAGTGCAGGGTGTGCTGGATAGCATTACCATTTCACTAATTTATGTTTACTTTTTAATCAGCTGCTTTACTGCTTTATACCACTTTTGTTTTATCAGATGCTGAACGCATTACAGATGAGATGAATAACAAAAGATATAAATAATTTTGTCCCAAGTGATGTAAAAAAAGCTCCATAGAAAATCTAAGATGGTGGAGTTAAGTAAAGTATAGTAATTTGCTCAACACAAGGTACCATAGATCTGCGCTTTATTTCCCACAGGATCCAGTTAGTTTTTCCTTTGCTTTGTTAAACAAGGCCCCTTATGATGAACACAAATGTAAAAGATTGCAGAATGACACCCTCTGCTGGTCAATGTTTGTAGTGCTGGGGCTGCATATATTTTCGGTGTGTAGTATTAACTACAATGTAGCAGTGATAGACACAACAAACAGATACAATAACTCTTAACATTCAGAACAATAAACAATTGCTCTTACAGTTATGCCCGGTACACACAATGAGATTATCGGACGAATGATCGTCCGTTTTTTTGTGTGATTTTTTTGCATGCTAATCTCAGATCGAATCTGAAGAGTTTACTAAAGTCACAAAAGTTCTCATATGAAAGAATAAAAATTCAGAAGTGATGTCATGTGTTGTAATGCATTTGTATTGCATTTGCCTACGACAGCTGTACTGATTAAATGAAAATCATACGAAAAATGTTTTGATCTGATGAACTGTCACAATTGGCTCTCAAAAGCTCTGTACTAACGATCCGATTATCATACGAACGCTTCGAAAGCGGTATTTTTCGTACGATTTTTTTTTATCGTGTGTACAGGGCTTAAGACTAGAAAGATAACAGGAGTATTGGTTGTCACTTTCCATACAAAGTCTCTTTAACTATGCCAGAGTTCCTGATTATTTAGTGTCCTGTCCAGTTCTTATCATGTATTAATATTTGGGGAGCGTTCGAATTTAAAGCAGAATTATAGCCTCCCATTAAAAAAAACATGCTACAGTGCTCAATAACGTTTTACAGGTTTCTCTTAGTTCCCCTTCAAAGTCTCACAAATACCTTTTGAGCCTGTCAGTGAAGTCCACCTAATGTGGCACAGATTGGGTTATTATCTGCTTATGGTGACTTATTGCATGCAGCTAGATGGGTTTAGGTCAGAGGGCAACCCTTAATATGCTTTTTTACCTTTTCCTGATTCCTCCCTCCGCCCTCTTCAACATGCAAGTGAAAATTTTAAATAAAATCTTTCCATTTTTATTGCATACCTTATTTTAGATAACACTGGGTCTCTGTACTTAACTATGTAATGCAGGCAGATCATAGCTGGTGGGAGGGGCCAGCAGGACACTGTACATAGATTCCTGAAAACATCACAGCATCCTTAAAGTGGTTGTAAACCCTTTACAACAACTTTATGCTACAGGTACGCCTATAATAAGGCTTACCTATAGCTACCCAGGATATCTTCTAAACCTGCATAGTTTAGGAGATATCCCCTGTCCCCTGCATGTGTCAATGACATTGGCACATGCGCACTGGGGCAAACTAAAGCAATTTCACGTATGTGCCGTTGCTTCAGTCTGTGTGCCGTTACCAGCGGCTCCCGCACGCATGTGGGTGCTGTGATTGGCCAGAGCCGCGATACCCGGAAGTAACCCCCAGGAGAGATGTCGCCAGCCGGAGGGGGAGACGAGGACGGCTGCTGGGACTTCGTTCTCGAGTAAGTAATTCATAATGAGCTAGTATGCTATGCATACTAGCTCATTATGCCTTTGCCTTGCTGGGGTTTTTTTTTTTTTTAACTTATTTTTTTTACCAGGATTTACAACCACTTTAACACTCTTTTTAAAGGGGTTGTAAAGGTAGAAGATTTTTTATCTTAATGTACTCTGCTTGCAGCTCCCCAAGCTGCGCTGTGTGTTTCAATCAACAAGCACAGCTTGGCTTGGACTCAAGCCATCATAAGTGCCCTCATAGCAAGCTGCTTGCTTTGGGAGCACTTGGCAGGAAGGAGGAGTCAGAAGCGCTGGCTGGGGGACCCCAGAAGAAGAGGATCTGGGCTGCTCTGTGCAAAACCATTACACAGAGCTGTTAGGTATAACATGTTTGTTATTTCTTTTTAAATTACTTTTACAATCACTTTACATGTCCTCAGCCATGATGAAAGCTGTGGGCTGGCTCTTAGAAGGAGTTATGCACATATCAGCATGCTGTGATGGTGTCAGTCTGGAGGAATGGACATTTCTAAGCAAGCTGTATTTGTATGCAGACTGTCTTAGGTAACAAGGCTCATGTGACGCTGAGCCTCCATGATTGAAAGAACTAAAACCCAACGAATGAAAGGGTTAGGCCAGAAACAGTAAGGCTGGTGAGGAAAGGGTTAGTTAATGCTGGACATCCTCCAGTTAGGAAATTATGCAGGGCCCTGTATGACTTGCTGCAGCTTCTAATGCACATTGTGAGAAGCTCACAGTGTGCAATAAAATCAAAGCGAGTCATTTCAGTACAGGAGGGGAGTCTGTACAACTGTGCAAGACTAAAGGGGAGGTTGGAGTTCAGTTAGTGATCCTGTCGTGGGCAAGCTGCCGCCAGGGCCATGATCGCCTGTGTGACATTGGACCTTGCAGTGCTTTTCTGCTTTTCCCATGTTGCCATGTTCTTCCTGTGTTTGTGTGGATTCCTTCCCACAATACAAAATCACATTACTAATACTTTTTACAATTCCTTAAATTGCTACTTTAAATTTGTTTCTACTTTAAATGGGATAAAATCACTCAGACTGGACCCTGCACTCGGAGAATGAGTTAACATCATTTCTTTCAGATGTGGGACCCAGCCATGTACCATTAGGAAACATCCTGCCTGTAGACTGATGCAGGCTGGAGATGGAGATCCATGGTGTGAAACATGTCACAGTGCAGAGAGGAGGGGGAGGAAGTGAAGGTGTGAATGTAATTTAGGCTGATAAGGAAGTTTCAGGGGGAAGAACAGAACAGCTGCTGGAGTTGTGGTCAGTGTGAAGAGCAAGAGGGTGGGAAAACTTTGTGCAATAGTGATGTACTCTATCAGATGTCTGAGAAAGTGATTCAAACCTTTCTGTCCTATGTTAATGCCTGGAGTTTTGGAAGAAGAGATGGATGTATATGACCAGACAGAACCTTCCAGGTAATGATGATAAGAGATATTTTCCTGATTATTATTATTATTATTATTATTATTATAATACAGGATTTATATAGCGCCAACAGTTTACGTAGCGCTTTACAACTTGGGGGTAGACAGTACAAATACAATACACTTTAATACAGTAGGAATCAGAGGGCCCTGCTCCTTAGAGCTTACAATCTAAGAGGGAAGGTCAAGAGATACAAGAGGTAATAACTGTGGGTGATGTGCTGATTGGAAAGATAAATGTCAGTTGTTAGGTGGGGGCCAGATAGGCTTCTCTGAAGAGATGAGTTTTCAGGGATCGTCTGAAAGTGGATAAAGTAGGAGAAAATCAGTATTTTCAGTATCAGTAGGAATAATCAGTACACTATGATTCTGCATTAATTGGACAGATGAGCTGTGCTTCTCACTGTGATCATAGAGGAAAATGGTAGTTAATGTTATAACATCTGTACTTTTTTTTCATGGACTTGGATTTTGTATAAAAAAAAAATCCTTGTATTTATATCTCATATCAGATAAATCACTGGTAGTTCTTGTGAAATGTGATCAGGAGATAAAGGGCACATGACAATTTTATGTAATTGAAAAAAAAAGTTTGAAGGAAGATGTGATGGCCAAGGTTTGGAGCACTTGAGATCCTGGAGATCACTGAGAAATGACCAGACGGAGGACATGGATAGCTTTCACAATGCTGTGCGACTAATACGTAGAGTACATCTTTTTCTGACATATACAATTTTCAGCTTTGATTTTTACTGTCTACTTGATATTTAGATACAACAGAACAGTAACAATTTATTATTTAGATATCACTTGTGGACTGGGACTGAGCTTTACTCAACTTCTACAACTTTCAGAATTTTAAAGCTAGTATGTGGCATGTATCAGACAAACATGTTTTGTATTTGATTGTGTATAACTGAACAAACACTTCACCTAAATATTGCATTCAGTCATATTAAAATCAAGACCATATAATATGTCTACCAAAAGTGTATTGGAATTGGAGGGATGAGATTGTTGTGTGTGACAGGAAATAAAAAGAAAGTTGTTGCTCTCCAGTATTTGGTTATAAAGTTCATAACAAATGTTGAAGCACTTGTAGCAATTGTTTCCCTCATATAAAAGTAATTACATTGTTTTGTGAAAATGGGTATTTAGGAGTAAAGCTGACCCATTGATAGGTAGAATTTCAAATGAAAGTTCTTGGGTAAAGAAGGTTCTAAGAAAATTTAGTTGCTTTCAAAACAATAGTGGGTCAAATCGACGTTCCTTTTTAAGCACAGTGATGAGAAAATTCAAAGTAGCAGGACTAAAAAATTTTCTTGAACAGACAAATTTCTAACAGTGTAGGTGGTTTTCGTTTTTTAAAGTCAATTTATTTAAAAATTAAATGTTAAAATTAAACAAAATCTTTCGAACAACAAATGAATGTTCTAAGAAAGTTCTGTGGATTTTCATATGAATTTTCCTAAGAAATTTTGTTTGATATGCTATCCATCTGTTGCCAGCTTAACAGATGAATTTGGTGGAGAAACATCTGCAGGGTTGCCCGGTTCTCTTTTAGTTCCCTTCTTGCCAAGCCAACAAATTAATAGTTTAGAGATTGGCTGACATAGTTGTAGTGTGCTTAAGTCTCATACACACAATGAGAATATCGGATGGATGATAGTCCGTTTTTTGTTTTTTTTTGCATGCTAGTCTCAAATAAAAAATGAAGAGATTACTCAACTTACGTATGACAGAATACAACGTCAGAAGTTATGTAATGTATTGTAATGTATTCTTTCGTTTCTGAGCATGTGTAGTCTTGGTCTTCCTTTTTTTTTTTTTCGGACAAAAACTGTACCGATTAAACAAAAATCTGTCGCTCTGGTATTGTACAAAAAAAAAAATTGTGTTTGTCCCTTCGGATAATTTCGGATGAACTGTCATGATGGGCTCTTGAAAGCTGTGTACTAACAATCAGATTAACCAGCAGCCTTCCAAAGATCATCTGAATAATCTGAATGTATAGATATCCTTCTGAAACCTTGGATTCTGCTAAGAAATTCCACCCTTTTTCCTTCTAATGTGACAACGCCTCTGGCCTCAAGATTGCCAGTACCAAACAACTACATTATGGAACTCCAGGGGTAGCTTTTATGCTGTGAATCAGAATGGTCTGTCTCTCACCCCAAATGCATACTGGTCTCCACAATTCCCACCCTCTCCCCCTGTCTGATGTAATGAATCCCAAGAACCAATATTAGGACTGTTTCCTTACCATGCAATGCCATTTTAGAAAGTTTCAGGATTAAGGAAATACCTTTACAAACAGTACCCTGGACTTTTCCTATCTGAAGCCACTCTGGAGCATCCACACCAGTGAATATACACATCTCAGTATTATCTAGGATTTACATTTAACCATTGAGTATGCATCTGCATTTTTTATGTATTACCCACCCTGTTTCCCCGAAAATAAGACCTAGCGTGATTGTCGGTGATGACTGCAATATAAGCCCTACCCCCCAAATAAGCCCTACCCTGTTTCCCCAAAAATAAGCCCTACCCTGAAAATAAGACCTACAAGGACTTTAACTAGGGCTTATTTGGGGGGTAGGGCTTATATTGCAGCCATCACCGACAATCACGCTAGGTCTTATTTTCGGGGAAACAGGGTAGATGTACTAGTGTGATTGCTGAGATGTATGGATGTGTGTGCAGCTGCAATCTGTCCCAAGACAGCGTTGTCTTTTTGATTTTATTTTGTTGTGGAAGAATATTTTTCACTTGGATTCCAATATCAATTTTTGAATTATGATGGTGCATTTTCTATAATAAATTACTTTTATTCAACCTTGGTGTTCTGCAGAGGTGACCGTCTTTGTAGGATTTTTTTTTTTTTGCAATGTCTGTTTTTTGGTCACGTGGACTGCAACATTTGAATGTTCCTATGGCGATTGGTTGAGTTATTACATTTATATTTTTATAGATCTTTGCTGAATATTTGTGTAGCAGTTGATCCGGGCAAAACAAACTATATTTTTGTAGCTTTTATGTGTGCCGCATATCCAGAAGTTAAATTATATTCAAGGCCAAGAACACAAAATGTACTATATATATTGCAGCTTACCATACCGTAGAATGGCAAGTTCAGAAAATACAGGCTGATCCTGCCAGAAATCTGGTGTCTTTGTGACTCCCTGTGAATTTAACCTTAATCACAAGGAACATTATTTCCATAGAAGTTTTCTTCTGTAAACTGACTCCCCCTTTCCCCATGTAAATATGATGGAGGGAATAAGGCACGTTTGTCATCCAGATCAGAAGAGCCACCTAGGGTTCCCTCTATGGATACAGTGAAATGAAAACTAGCCACCCTAGGACGGGAAGTGTGTTATTACCAGATTTACTAAGTGAAAATAAAGGAAAAATGCCTGATAAAATAATACTAGTAGTCACCACACCTAATGACTGGCAAGCTGCAATAGGTTACATGTTCGGGTTGGATATGCTGTAAGGTTTTCAGGTAGGGCTACTGCAATGGATTGGGGGTACCAGTCCCTCCAATTGAAAAATGTGGCTGTGTGGTGTCACTGCTACGCAGAAAGAGAAGGGGGTATTTTACTATAATTATCAGGTTTGATTTTATGTAAACCTGTCATCAATTTTATCTTGTAACATAACTAATTTAAAATAATATTCTTTTTTTTGCAAAATGTACCAGACTTGTAGCTGAAAGTCACTATCTGTATACCAGGGCCCCCCAGGGTGCTCAGGAAGAGATTTAGGGATATCACAGTATACACATGGACGCCTTTTGGTGCTTTTTATTTTGTTGTCACGAGATTAGCTTAAAATCCTGTTATCTCTCTATGGCAATGTCATTACCAGAAGGCAGCTTCTCAGCGTGAGTACCAGGTGCAATCAGACCCCTCTCGGCTGTTCTGTGTTTATTTGTAGGGGGGTGCTGATTACCTGACTTTGTTGTTTGGATGATGAATGGAAATGTCTCCAGTACATTATGATGTGCTGCCTTTGACTTCTGTGGGCCTTGTAACGCACTAAAATGCATTAAAAAATAACAAATATAGATGGGAACAGATGCAATGAGGTTGATTTGCTAAAACTGGAGTGCAAAATCTTGTGCAGCTCTGCTTAGTAACCATAAATCAGATTCCATTATTTTTTTTTTTTTGTCAACGCTTAATTGAACAAGCTGAAGTTAGAAGCTGAATGGACAGCTGTACCAGATTTTGCACTCTCCAGTTTTAGTAAATCCTCCCCATTGCTTACTGTGGGGAATTTGGACATGTGCTTTTCATGCATTCCAACATGTGCACTGAAATGCAGCAGTGTAAATGTGTAGCATGTATGTGTTTGGTTGTGGTACATAAAAAGAAACTGTTCTTACCATTGACATCTTAATACATGAGGCCCAGGGTAACTTAGAACAGCTCTGCTACTGATCTTTCAGTGTCCGAAACTGGTCTTTACTTGGCTTCATCTGGTTCTTAGTGCATTATTTCTCTCACTAACATGCGGCACTGTTCCACCAACGATGGGATGCTCTTCCTACCACTGACACCAACGATGGGGCACTATTCCACTTGCTGACATCAACAATGGGGCACTCTTGCTATCACTGGCACCAACAATGGAGTACTGTTTCTCCCAAGAATACCAGAGATGGAACATTGTGATAGTGATTTTGGCGCTGCTCAAAGTAGAGGTGAAAGCACATCCCTGTGTCCCAGAACATGAGGTGCAAGCTTATCCTGATACCAATCCAGAGGACTAGTAAATGTAAAGAGGAAAGGATCACTGCTATTCCCAACCAGCCCAAGAGAATAAACAATAAGGAGCGTCCTCAGCCCACATCCCCACCAAACCAAACACCTTGATGCATTTTGTCCCGCCCACGTGGGCTTTATCATAGAGTTTAATGACTAAGCCCCGGTAGGCAGGGTGAAATGCATCAGAGTGTGTGGTTTGGTGGAGACATGTAGGCTCAGGCCGGTCCTTATCGTTTTTTAACTTGGGCTGGTTGGGGGTAGTGGCGATCCTTTCCTATTTACAATGATGGAACATTGTTTACGCCCACTGATGCCAGGATATTTTCTACTCCAACTGGCCACAGTCACCCACCCCAACCCCCTAAAGTCTGAAGGACACTAAAATGATCCTTCATTTGGAAAGATTGCAGACCCCGGCTCTATTTGATTGTTAAATAGAAGATAAGCCTTTCTGAGCATTTTTTCAAGTTATTGTAAATTTCCCCCTATTGAGTGCAGGAAGAGACTGTAAGACTCTCCGATGTCAGATGCTATGAAACTTTCATAATGAGGGTTATTGCATATCTGTGAAAACTAGTTTTGTTTGTTTATTTGGTGACTATAGTAGCTGTGTGGGAGGTTTTTATTATATGGGATTGGGTGATACATTAACCAAAGAAAGAGAAAGTTACAAAGAACAGATTTAGGGAACTGAACACAGACACACCCACCACACATGACACAAACTTTGTGAAATCCGACTTCAGTGAATTACATAGAGCTCAGTAAACTGAGTGACTTTTTTATTGTCAGTGCAATAAGCTGTATTTCTTCTCATAGTTGGTTTATTATTTAACTGTTTTTGTGGCATTTTTCTTACTTTTCCACCTCTACAGCTATCACCATTTCTAATACCACACGTTAACATTGCAGCTTTCCATGCCAGATTAGGGGAGAATTAGAGGCCAGATGGGATGAAGTGCAGTTAAATGGAATGCAGTTATTTTGACAATCTTTATACATAACTGATATTACAGCCTTATATTATTCATGTTTACTGGTGATTTGTATTGTGATTTCAGTTCAACATTAAATGATGATATATCAATATCAGCTTTTATAAATAGGCCCCGTATTCTCTCTGAATTAGCTACAGGCAGACACAGTAGCCGCCTGATGACCGCAGTGCTGGCATGTATCATAAAACATAAGAATGCTTTGGGAGGGGGTTCTGCCACTGCCACCTGGCACTTATGTATCACTACTATAGCATGCACATGCCACCAGCACATGACATGCACCAGCCACTCATATTAGGATGAATGTTTGAACTGGAGCAAGGACACAAGTGTGGATCAGTCAGCGCAGGGGCCTCGCAGAGCACAAGATTGACACATTTCACAGCTATAGGCAGACCTTGTACTTAAAGGTCTGCTGACAACCACGACAGTTGTTATACTGAAAGTTTGACATTTTTTTTAACACTTTCTGTGCCAAGGAAGAACTGTAAATCTCTTGTAGAGAAATGTTTATGGGAATATGCAGCTGTCCGCTATCAGCGAGGAGCCTCTATTTTCTGTGCTTTACTATCTATGGCCAAGGCAGTGGTTCCACTGAGTATATACATTGCAGCAGCTACAGCAACAAAGTTAGGGTATACTTAAGTGGACAAAAGCCAACTAACGATTCTTACAAGCTTTCCCTCCCCACTCCTCCTACTTGTCCTGTATACCGTGTGTAAAAAGATATGTATACTTACCTTTTTTTATTCCACTCTGGTCTAGCACTCGACAACAGTTGTAAATTCTAGGAGCCATGACGTCACCTATAGGCTCCCGTGGCCAAGCCGTTGTTGGCCCTCCCTCCTCTCCCCTGCAGCAGCTGCTCACTAACATAGGGGTGACGGCGCTGCAGGATCATGTGACCAGACTGGAGAGGATTAAAAATGGGTAAGTACACAGATCTTTTTTTAAATAGAGTAGGCAGGATATGTAGGCGTGTGTGTGTGGGGGGGGGGGATCACATTGTAGTTAAAGTTAGGCTTTTCTTCCACTTTAAGATTACAGTATTTCTGACCCAAAGAGCTAGCAGTCTAATGACAGTCAAAACAAACGGCTCACACTTTTTATATGAATGTATTAGTCAAATAGGGCATGTTAATAAAAACAGGAATATACTGTCTAGATTCATCAGCTATTCTATGGTTTTGGTCATTTACAATGTGAATATGCAGCAGTTGGGGAAGGTGGGTTCAGATAAATGTAAATAAGCTAAAATCCTCTTTCGTTAGATGAAAAATGTGTGCTGCAGGCAGGAACTAGGAGTAAGCACAGTGAGCCCCCCTAAATAACTATTGATAAAATCAAGAATTTGCCACCTGCTGGTAATGAAGGCATAGATTGGGGCTGCTGGCTGTAACATTTGCTGAATTTATAATAATGTCTAATGTACTAATAACTTTGAAGGACTGGAGTTGGTCCCTTTTTACAAAGTGTCAACCAATATCATGTCATACAGTACATACTATGGTCTGCTAGGTAGAAGATGATTAACCTACCAGCATATTTCTGGGTTGTAGTAGAATGCAGATCACCTGTAGGAACCTCATGCAAATACAGAATTTGCAGATCATAGAGAAAATAGAAAATTATCCCCAGACTCGAGGACTGCAAGGTCACAATCATAACCTCTAAGCAATTATGTTATTATACCTTTTATATTTACATTATCTAATTAGCACTGGTGTACCCCTCCTACATTGCTGCTATCAATCTGAAGTGCCTGCCATACTCACCCAAAAATCGTATAAATAAGATCTCATATATTCAATGTATAATTTTAAATAAACCCATTCTGAGAGGTGATTGGTATTGTTGATTTCTTTCAAGAAATGCTAGTTGCCTTTTACCAATTTAAAGGGTGCAAGGGTGCTTAAAGAGAGTTGAACCAGTCATTGGATTGATATACACTATATTGTCAAAAGTATTGGGACACCTACATTTACTTGCTCATGAATTTCCCAGTCTAATGCCCCGTACACACGGTCCGACATTGATCGGACATTCTGACAACAAAATCCTAGGATTTTTTCCGACGGATGTTGGCTCGAACTTGTCTTGCATACACACGGTCACACAAAGTTGTCGGAAAATCCGATCATTCTGAACGCGGTGACGTAAAACATGTATGTCGGGACTATAAACGGGCAGTAGCCAATAGCTTTCATCTCTTTATTTATTCTGAGCATGCGTGGCACTTTGTGCGTCGGATTTGTGTAAACACGATCGGAAATTCCGACAACGGATTCTGTTGTCGGAAAATTTTATAGCCTGCTCTCAAACTTTGTGTGTCGGAAATTCCGATAGAAAATGTGTGATGGAGCCTACACATGGTCGGAATTTCCGACAACAAGGTCCTATCACACATTTTCCATCAGAAAATCCGACCGTGTGTACGGGGCATTAGTCTCCAGGGTTCGATATTGAGTTGGCCTACTCTTTGCAGCTATAACAGCTTCAACTCTTCTGGGAAAGCTGTCCACAAGCTGAAGAAGTGTGTCTATGGGAATGTTTGACCATTCTTCCAGATGCGCATTTGTGAGGTCAGGCACTGATGTTGGATGAGGAGGCCTGGCTCGCAGTCTCCGAATTAATTCATCCTAAAGGTGTTCTATCGGGTTGAGCTCAGGACTCTGTGCAGGCCAGTCAAGTTCCTCAATCCCAGTTGAATCTGTTATAGCTGCAAATGGTGGGCCAACTCAATATTAAACCCTACAGACTAAGACTGGGATGCCGTTAAAGTTCAAGTGCGTCTAAAGGCAGGCATCCCAATACTTTTGACAACATAGTGTATTTTTGGGGACGCCATTGTTGAGTTTACAGGACTATACACCTACTGTGATCTATGAGGGACTCCCACCATTCCTGTTGGAATATATTTATTAATATTTTATGGAATAAATAATTCTGTGTCCGATTCATCACTTTAACATTTTCAAATATAATTTAGAATTCAATGTTATTTGTTAGTTGTGCTTATAATAAAATATTATCAGAATGACTGGACTGCTAGATGCAATATAGCTTCACAAGTCGTGATTCAAAAAGGACAGAGGAGCAATTTTCAACAACAAGCAGTATGTTCTAATAAGGCTGTAAATAAATTATAGGCACAAAGTACAGAGCACAATTCAGGAATGTACTTTATTTATCTGACTCAGAGATTAGATTGTGACTTTGGCTTGAAATTAAAATCTTCTTTGCTGAGTCCTCATATTGATTAAATACAGAATGTTCATATACAGCATGTGTGTAATTCTAGAAACTGGACCTGTCGTATGACATTAAAAAAAAATATATATATATATGATTATTGGGTCTGCCCACCATAAAAGTAATATACAGGTAGATGTCAAAGAGCTAAACCACCTGGGGTTACTTATATCTCTTGGAGACAGCAGTGGTAAAGTCGTTGGATGTGTACCAAGACAATAGAGTGGATTTACTAAAGGCAAGCGCAGTTGCTCCAGAGCTTAGTAAATGAGATGATGCTTCACTTTACAAAGAATACCCAAATACATGCAAGGAAAACAAAAAAAATGCATTTTTGCTTGCACATGATTGGGGATGATGGAAGTCAGCAGAGCTTCCCCTCATTTACTAAGCTCTGGATAAACTGCACTTGCACAGTGCACATTCTATTTGTCTTTAGTAAATCCATCCCATAGGGTGACGTAGCTTACCAGTCTTCATCCATTACAGAAACAATACATTTTACAACTGACCCATTATCCTCTTGCAGTACTAATAATATAGTTGATACAGTTGTCAATGTTATACATTCCATTATTCTTTAAGCAGGAGCTGAGCATATCTGTTATACTGACAAGTATCCTCTAGATGGCACCCTTCACAGACACATTCATTCCTTGTGAGTTAGGTTTATCAATCTAATATTGGTGCTTCGGGTTCAGATTATGGGGTACAATTCAGCTCATAAAATGCTTCATTAAAGTGTTTCTCGTGGATATCATGTTGTGAATTGGTTTGCACAAAGCTACATTTTCACTAACTCATTTTACATTTATATGTGACTGAAGTGCTTTTAAAATTGTAATATAAATTTGCTTTAAAGGAATCTCCAAAGATTATTTGGAGATTTTTTTATAAAATAATTTAAAATGTTATTTTATTTGATGACAAAAGAATTTTTATAGTTTTCTGCTTCTAATCTGAATCCTGTCCACTCCCTATTCACTGCTGGCACTAGTCCTGCTATAGATGTTAAAGCGGAGTTCCAGCTGCAAAAAAATTTTTTTTTTAAGTCAGCAGCTACAAATACTGCAGCTGCTGACTTTTAATAAGGACACTTACCTGTCCAGGGAGCCCGTGATGTCGGCCCCCCGAGGCCGATCCATCCATCGGATTGGGTGCAGGCGCCACCATACCAACTAAGGGAAACCGGCAGTGGAGCCTTCAGGCTTCACTGCCAGTTTCCTACTGTCGAAGTCGCGCTGCGCTTCCTGAATGGCCCGTCATCTTCTGGGACACACTAAGGTCACAGAAGACAGCGGGGGAGAAGAGGACGTGACGCACTGGGCCGCGGTGACAAAACATTCAGATGTGAACAGGTGCCAGTAAAGTTAATGAGATTTTGATTGTTGGGCGTTTTTCTGGCGTTTTTTCGGGCGTTTTACGAGCGGAAAACACTCAGGTGTGAATGCAGCCTAAATGACATACAATGCATTAACTGACTGACTTGCTCCTCCGTTCTGTATGTTCCATCCAAATCATGCTAATGAGATCTAACTTGCAGCTAAAACTGAATCACTATTACTAGAACTATATTATACAGGATTTATATAATTATTGTGAAGGTTTTTCTTATGTATTTTATTCTTATGTTTATGCCTAGTTACCCTTGGCTTACTGAGGAGTGGACACATAGGTACAGAAATTCACACTTCTCCAAGTTGTCAGGTATAGGCAGTATGTAAAAAAAAAAGTGAAATAAAAAAAAAATCAAATTTTATTTCATTTTTTTAATTTTCAAAAAATTGTGACAAAAAGTTACAACTTCAAAAAACTCAGCGTAATGCATGCTATGCATTAAGGTGAAAAAACACCTATCAGTGACTGGTCCCCCAGCCCCCCCCCCCCCATTTTACTTACCTGAACCCTCGAACGTGTCCCACGGGGACGCGTCGTCTCTCTGCCTGGGGTTCTCGGCTGTTGATTGGATAGACTTATAGCAGCACAGCCATTGGCTCCCGCTGATGTCAATCAAATCCAGTGACGCAGCCACTGGGGGGCGGGGCCGAGTCCTGCATTCGGCATCTATGGACGCCGAATGCTGGACTCGGGAGCGTGCCTGCAAGGTAACCCCCCGAGAGAGCGCTTCTCCCAGGGGGTTATCTGAAGCGGGGAGGAGCCAAGAGAGCCGCCGAGGGACCCCAGAAGAGCAGGGTCCAATCTGCACAGTGGAGGTAAGTATGACATGTTTGTTATTTTTTTTTTTTAATTAACTTTAGTGTCACTTTAAGCCTAGTACATGCCACTAGTTTTTTTCCTTCAACTCAACTCAAGAAAACCGACAGCTCAGGTCAGAGCCACTGTACTAACAATCCGATGTTAGTACAGTGATTTCCCCTGCTGTGCAATTGTGTTCCGAAAGGGGGGCGACCCCCCCACCAGGACACTCCGGTAAGCTGAGAGCACTAACTGGGAGCCGGTCGGCAGACCTTTTTCGGTCATGAGACTTTGATAGGAGTCAACCGAACTTCTGTCGGACCTGCTGCCATACACACGGCTGCATGCCGACATTTGGGCCATGTGTACTAGGCTTTGATAAATACCTGAGACTGTCTTCTTTCCAAAAAGGGGTTGTTTGGGGGTATTTGTACTGTCCTGGCGTTTTAAGAGCCTCAAGAAATGAGATTCATTTTTCAAATATACAGTATCTCACAAAAGTGAGTACACCCCTCACATTTTTGTAAATATTTTATGATATCTTTTAATGTGACAACACTGAAGAAATTATACTTTGCTACAATGTAAAGTAGAGAGTGTACAGCTTGTATAACAGTGTAAATTTGCTGTCCCTTCAAAATAACTCAACACACAGCCATTCATGTCTAAAATGCTGGCAACAAAAGTGAGTACACTCTCTCATACTGGTCACTGGAAGTTCAACATGACACCTCAAGGCAAAGAACTCTCTGGGGATCTGAAAAAAAAAGAATTGTTGCTCTACATAAAGATGGCCTAGGCTATAAGAAGATTGCCAAGACCCTGAAACTGAGCTGCGGCACGGAGGCCAAGACCATACAGTGGTTTAACAAGACAGGTTCCACTCAGAACAGGCCTCGCCATGGTTGACCAATCAAGTTGAGTGCACATGCTCAGCGTCATATTCAGAGTGCTGCCAGCATTGCTGCAGAGGTTGAAGGGGTGGGGGGTCAGCCTGTCAGTTCTCAGACCATATGCCGCACACTGCATCAAATTGATCTGCATGGCTGTTGTCCCAGAAGGAAGCCTCTTCCAAAGATGATGCACAAGAAAGCGCAAAAACAGTTTTCTGAAGACAAGCAGACTAAGGACATGGATTACTGTAACCATGTCCTGTGGTGTGATGAGACCAAGATAAGCTTATTTTGTTCAGATCGTGTCAAGCGTGTGTGGCGGGAGAAGCCCAGCCAAACAAGCTCAGGCTGGACTTCATGTTATCTTTACATTAAATACAATGCCCTTCTTGTGTTACAATTCAGTTTAATCTCTTTGTGGGATATGCACAGAAGAAAAATTCAAACTTGGAGAACAGACAAACCCCCCTCTTCCATTTCACTTTTCAATGGATCGCTAAAGCTGGCCAAATGATGAGCACGTGTCTCCCTGATAATGATGGCTGGGGAGACATCTGCTATCCTCTATAACCTCACCTCTGTAGCCAAAACTGCTGCTTTTCTCCTGTGATTTGCCTGATGGACAGAAGGGGAGGACCAACAAGGTTGCACAGAGGTTTTCTAACAAACTGGAAATAGTTATAATGAGCACTTCCCATTAGAATTGCTTAATTTTACCAACTAGGACTGGCTTAAATGGCTAGGGTACAATGATCACATTTGGCATTGGATTTGGTGCAGCATAGGCTTGGCACCCCCCACCTTAAAGCACATTCAAACCTGGACACAATATTCAGACTGGACTGTGCCCCCCCCCCCCAACTTAGGTGTGCTGCCCGAGTTGCACACCTGTGCTCCCCAAAAAATCAAGTACCACAACCACCATGTGCATAGGCCCCTCCCTCCCTTCTATCTCCTGCCTCCAAGCAAGTGAGTATGCTAGGGGACTCAGCTGTAATGGGTGCTTTGTGAACTCTGATGTAAGGGGGGCTTTGGGAACCATGGTTAAATGGGGAATTCTGATGTAAGTGGGGGCTTTGGTGAACAGAAACCCCCTTACATCAAAGCTCCCTTTTACACCGGATTCCACAGTATTCCCCCTTAAAAAAAAAAATATTGGTGTGTGCTGCTAAAGTGTTTGGGTTTGGCTTGAAGAAAAGGTGGCAACCCTATATGTACCTGCAACTACTAATACCAGTTTGTAAAATATTCATTTTAAGAACAAGATTTATATATTGACAAAAGTAAATAACCAAAGCGCCAAAGATAATTAGTGCCAATATTCCAATTACCAGCTGCAGTGAACAAACTTGCTGTGCAAATGAACTTATGAAAAAATGAAAAATCAATACACCTCGCTAAATGGTAGGTTAACAAAATCAAATATAATAAAATTAATTTAAAGCGTTTGTTAACTCAAAAAAAAAAATTAAGATCCTGTTCCCTTAGAGCATGTTATGCAGTACAGTGCTTATGCTGTTTCATTTGGCCCCCTGTATCACCTGAAATACCTGGCTGATCCTGCCTGGCTCTACCCTCTCCTCTCTGCGTTGACTCCCTTGTAGCAGGGCATAGTCTGTGCCTGTCTCGTCATACACAGCCTGCTCTCCTGTGTGCCCCCCCCCCTCCCCTCTCTGCTTGGAAGCTCCATGTCTGCACTGCCCCTCCTGTCCTACTGCTCAAATTAATGTCTTTATGCTACAATCCTCTCTGTTTATTACTGTAATGTACCCTGTGACAGTGCTAAATGAAAATAAAGCTGTATATACCTTGTATATTGAGCGCTTATCAGCGCTGATTGGCCCCCCGCTTCTCTCCTCCTAGGGCCCGACAGATGCAGTGGGCGGGGCCGCCTCTCTCCTCCTCCCCTCCTGACTGACATCAATGGGGAATCCCTAGCCCCGCCCACTGCTTGTGTCGGGAAGAGAGAGGAGAGAAGCGGCAGGTCAATCAACGCTGATCAGCGCTCAATATACAAGGTATATACAGTGTTTTTTTCATATAGCACTGTCACAGGGGGCCAATACAGGAATAAAGAGAGAGGATTGTGAAAAGTGACGGTGGATTAACAACCACTTTAAACAGATTGCATAATGTTGCTTCAACCACCTTGGTGACTGTCACAATAAGTGATAAATGGTAATCATGTTGGAAGTTAATATATCTGTGCTGTTTGGTTCTCAGACAAGGTGCCCCCACATGGATGTAAACTCACCCCTCAGTATGAACCAACTATCGCTAGTATGGTCAGACAGGTATGTGGGGAGACCCCTGGAGATATCCTTATGCTGACGGTTCCTTAAGTGGGTAAGCCTCATGCAAGTAGAAGCTCCTGATGATGGCCCATTAATAGGCTGAAACGTGCCGAGGCTTGACCGCGTCAGAATCTACTTCAGGGAATTGAGCAGAACCACGGCCAATCATCTGCTATTCACATTGGGTGCCAGGATACAGGCACCCCTTCATGTGAGTGTAAATATACTGTTTTAACATATTAAAATAAACCTTGTAAACGATAATGCACAATGAGGTCCTTTTCTTCATATCTACTTGCATGAGGCTTATCCACTTGAGGAACCGTCAGCATAAGGATATCTCCAGGGGTCTCCCCACACGCCTGTCTGACCATACTAGCGATAGTTGGTCCATACTGAGGGGTGAGTCTACATCCATGTGGGGGCACCTTGTCTAAGCACCAAACAGCACGGATATATTACCTCCCAACACGATTACCATTTATCACTTATTGGGACAGTCACCAAGGTGGTTGAAGCAACATTATGCAATCTAAATTCATTTTATTATCTTTGATTTTGTTAACCTACCATTTAGCACGGTGTAAAGATTTATATATTGGTGGATCGAAGATGGAATGTAAAGGACCATCTTAATTTGGCGGCGGAGGATTTCTATTAACCCATCACATGCGTGATTCTTCATTAGAGATTTTCCTTGGCCTGTTGCCTGAATTGGTGACATATCTTCTGAAGATAAAATCTGTCTGGCAGAGGTCCCAGCAGATACAAATGTTGTGAACTAGACCCCCTTCCCAGGGGACATTGAGACACCACATAATTACAAGAGAGGTGCGTCTCAGAAGGGGCCATGCAAAGTGTCACTGAGACCTGGACTGGCTTATATCCAGTTACATGGCCGCGCCTTGAAATAGGCACATACATACCTTTGCACAATCACATTAGCTGACATGTTTACATAGAGGTGCTATTTCTGAAGCATGTATGCATTCCCGGGTGGGTGTACACCAAGACATTGTGACCTCGCCATACATGTACTGCTTTCACTGAGGTACTGTGTTGATTGCCATCAACCAGAATGTCTCCTTAGCTACCAGGATTCAGCTGTTGGTGTATACTCCATTGCAGATTTTACCTAAAACTATTAAAATTAAATGCCTAAAAGAAAAATCCCTTGAAAAGGAGATGGTAAATATATACTATACCTCTTCTGTCACCTGCACCAGTAATCTTCAGAAAGCAACACTTCTTGGTGTGTTGATTTTCTTTTTCCCCACTGTGCTCAGTGGTTCATCCCTCCCATACAATGGCTCAAACCACTGATCGCAGCAGGGGCAAAGGAATATGACATCCCATGTCGAAATTCTGAAGTCTTGTGGCTATTTTTTTAAATGAAGCACAAAACAGGGTCAAGCGTAGCAGGAGAGGTAATAATTTACAAACTTCCTACAGAAATATTTTTTTACCTCTTTAGCTCTAAACATTTTAGCAAAGTCAGCATGGTTACCAAATTCCCTGCCAAAGACGACCCCTAAAACAGAGAATATGTACCTGTTTTTTTAACCCCTTCCCGCCGACCGTACGCAGATGTGCGTACTCGGCTTTCGGGGGTTATACCGGGATGATGCCCGCAGCTGCAGGCATCATCCCGGTACCGTTGTTTAGAGCCAGCGATTGGCTATCCGTGTATAACAACCAATGCGGTTAAAAGCCGCTCGGCTGTTATACCGGAGCAGCGGGAGGGCACGTCCCCCCCTCCCGCCGCTCTTACCGGGCCTCCCGTGCCATCGGGAGTCCCGGTGACCAATCTGATGCCTCGGCTGGGGGCGGGCTGGAATGAAGCTGTGGGCGGCTTCGTTCCAGCCTTCAAATTGTAAACATGGAAGCGACGTCATGACGTCACTTCCCATTTACTCGGCTGCCAATGGCGCCGGTTTTAAAAAAGTACACAGTATTCAGAATCGCCATTTTCAGAGATCTGAATGCTTTGAAGTGTAAAGGAGGGATGGGGGGTCTTTTAGACCACCGATCTCTCCATAAAGAGTACCTGTCACCACCTATTACTGTCACAAGGGATGTTTACATTCCTTGTGACAGCAATAAAAGTCATCAAAACATTTTTTTTTTTTTTTAAACACAATTTATGAATTTAAAAATAAATAAGAAAAAAAAAATTTTTAAAGCGCCCCCGTCCCCGCGAGCTCGCGCAGCAAAGAAAACGCATACAGAAGTCACGCACGCATATGTAAACAGTGTTCAAATCACAAATGTGATGTATTGCCGCGATCGTCAGAGCGAGAGCAATAATTCTAGCACTAGACTTCCTCTGTAACTCTAACCTGGTAACCGTAAAAAAAATTAAAGCGTCGCATATGGAAATTCTTAGGTACCGTAGTTTGTCGCCATTCCACGAGTGCGTGCAATTATAAAGCGTGACATGTTTGGTATCTATTTACTCGGCGTAACATCATCTTTCACATTATACAAAAAAATTGGGGTAACTTTACTGTTTGGATTTTTTAAAATTCATGAAAGTGTCCCTTTTCCAAAAATTTGCGTTTAAAACACCTCTGCACAAATACCGTGTGATATAAAATATTGCAACAATCTCCATTTTATTCTCTAGATTCTCTGCTAAAAATATATACATAATGTTTGGGGGTTCTAAGTAATTTTCTAGCAAAAAATATGGATTTTAACTTGTAAACACCAAATTTAAAAAATAGGCTTAGTCATGAAAGGGTTAATATGATTAAAGCTGAATTCCAGGAAAATAGCTAAATACACATACGGGAGCTGTTTTACCTGCTAAAGTATTTTTATTTCTGTTCTTGAGGTCTTGAGATTTACACAGCTCTGCCATACAGCACAGCTCTGTCTGGCGGGGAAGGTGATCTTTTACTGCAGTAATTCAGTAACACTTATAGGTTCTGTCCCACCCCCAGCTTGTGACTGGACCGTGAAAGGAGAAACAGCACACTGCTGAGCTTAGCGCTCTGCTTTCTCCTCCTATTGACATGCTCCTTGCATTTCAGTATAGCTAGGGCCGGTGCTACCACTAGGCAAACTAGGCAGCTGCCTAGGACGCCCGGCCACTGGTGTTCCTACTCTCTTCTCTCTGCAGCAAGCAACTAAGTCTCAGCATCAGCAGGCAGCCGCCGCTCCGTTCATAAATATTGTCAGAGGCGCAGCAGCGCCGGAGGACTGTGTCTGTGTCCCGACTCCTGAATGAATGGAAGCAAGCAAGCAAGCATTCATTGATGGGCACTGGTAAGCTGCATTGATGGGCGCTGGTAGGCTGTAGTTGATGGGGTCTGGTAGGCTACATTTGATGGGCGCTGGTGAGGCTGCATTTAATGAGCGCTGGTGAGGCTGCATTTGATGGGCGCTTCATTAAAAAGGCGGGGTTTACATGGGCAGGGCAAAGTGGGTGGAGCCAAGGGGGGATGGCAAATAGAGGTTTCGCCTAGGGTGTCAAAAATCCTTGCACCAGCCCTGAGTACACCTGATTGGCCCTTTATGCTGTTTCTCACTCTCTAAGCCTGAGCTCCACTCTAGAGGAGCTGCAAATGGCTAATAACAGGTCAAATTCATGTACCTACTCTTCTGTGTTTAAAAAAATAAAATGTAATGGATACAGAGCTTCATTTATATTTTTCTTTTATATGTGTCTATAACTGAGCTTTAAGTATATCACAAAATCCCTATTTTTTACATGCTAGAATAAATTCTAGTTTGCTACATGTGAATAACTGTGGAAAGCTCTTTCTTACACTGCTACTTTAATCTGCTACTTTGTAATGTGTCTCTGCCTTTTCTTTACCTTTGTAAGCGAGAACAATTAAGTAATGCAAAATAAATTCAACTTAAGAGAAGTACATAGGCTGCCATTGCTGACCTCGCACAAAAATTATTAGTTGCCTTGCTTTTATGCTGATACTGTATCAAATTGTATTGTATTTGTACTGTCTACCCTCAAGTTGTAAAGCGCTACGTAAACTGTTGGCGCTATATAAATACTGTATAATAATAATAATCCCCTGCCTTCACCACTTCCTGAGTCATTGATGAGAAACAAGTATACATATCACTGATTACTACACACGTGTTCCATGTCAGTGACTCAGATGATAGAAGAAGTGGTAATATTCCAAGGTGATAAAGACATCAGCTACACCCAAAAGTTGGTATAAAATTCAGAAATAAAGATTGCAAATGTTCCTGCATTATCAGTCCACTGATTTTACAATTCATTTATTGCTATTTTATAAAGCTACGAATTGACAATCGCAGTGCTGTAGAATAAATTCTCAGCAGATGCCTCTCTGTATAGCCCCCTCCATTGATCCATGCCACAGAACTTTTATAATTGAGAGTAGCTTTAGGAGAAAAGGAGGAGAGAATGCTGGGAGAATAAATCGTCATGGCACAAACAATGCAGCAGGAGTATGGCAAATGTTAAAGTGATTGTAAACGATCACCTTGTGAAACAACCCATCCAGTTTAAAGCTGAAATGAAAGGCAAAACAATTGTGTATTGATATAATAAAAACCTTATAAATAATTTTTTTACCCTTTTTATAAGTGATCACATTCCCTCTTTTCTCAGATGCATAAGAGCTGGGGAGGAGTAGCAGCAGCACACTGAGCTTCTTAGTGAGAGGCTGTGCGAGGCGGGGGGGGGGGGGTGTCAGGTCAAGTCTGATCATTAAAGGTAAACATGCTGAGTTCCCAGCAGAGCTAGAGAAGTGGTTAACATTTCAACATTTCTTAAAGCTTGTTGAAAGCCCGCTGAAGCCTACTAGTAGCTTGTTTAAAGTGGCAATCAGCACTCCCATTAGGATTTGAGTTCAACATTTAGAAAACTGGAGTTAAATGGTACTTTAAAAGCTTCAACAAAGCTTGCTGAAAGCTCTACAGATGCTTTGTGAAAGCTTGCTGTTCACACTGTTCTTGTGCAAGCTGAAGCCCTTGTGAAACTTGCCTAATGAAAAAAGGAAGTGTCTGTTTTTTTAGGCCATTACTGTATATTGCTCATTGATAATGAACGGACTGCTTTAGGACATGTAATGCACATTAATGCATCGTAGCAGCCCAGAAAAAAGATTGGGCACAAAAAGTGACTGTAAAAAAAACTGCAAAAGAAAAAAGCCTTGTTGCAAATTGTTCAAGATATGAAAATGCACGTGGACAACTATAGCCAATGTGGCCATCACAAGCATGAATTCAAGTTTTTATATGACGCTGCTTGGAACAACATTGATACATCCCATATTACCAATATTTACCTTTCCTTTTATACTCTGACAGTAGGTGTATGGGGTTTTTGGGGCCTGCTTTTTTTTTTTTGCTTGGAGCATGCGTATTTCATTACTTATCAAGGTGGTCTCAAAATAGTTCTTTTTTCACATTGCATGCATACTTCAACAACTGATCCCTGCACTTGTTCATTTACTTCCATAAACTGTACCCATTGCATCTTCCTGGGAAAAGATTAAGAAGTTGTTGAGAAAAATACCAACTGTTTGTGTGTATCCGACAGATGGGATATAAACAATTTGTGGGCTTGTCTGACGAGGTGTTGCATCGAACAAGTTGTGTAAAATTTACGATGTGTTACTGAACAAGTGAAGACAAGGAAGTTGTGTTCCATGGAAATTACATGAGGAAGGCAGTTGGACAGCTGTGATACCGAATGATGTTATTATTGAAAAACACAGGATGTTCAGTTTGTGTCATACAATGATTGTGTGTGCTGTGTACTCTTTATTCTACACAGCAAATACCACATGTTTCTCTATGATATAAAATAGCAGCGTGTAATGCTCTGTAATACCATGCAAAATTTGTAATGAGGAAAATGATAGGAAATACACGTTTTTTACAGTGGCTAAGGTGGCTTTCCTCTCTTATCACACAGGCCCCATTCCTCAGATTTGTATACATATACAGTGGGGACGGAATGTATTCAGACCCCCTTACGATTTTCACTCTTTGTTATATTGCAGCCATTTGCTAAAATCATTTAAGTTCATTTTTTTCCTCTTTAATGTACACACAGCACCCCATATTGACCGAAAAACACAGAATTGTTGACATTTTTGCAGGTTTATTAAAAAAGAAAAACTGAAATATCACATGGTCCTAAATATTCAGACCCTTTGCTCAGTATTTAGTAGAAGCACCCTTTTGATCTAATACAGCAATGAGTCTTTTTGGGAAAGATGCAACACTTTTTTCACACCTGGATTTGGGGATCCTCTGCCATTCCTCCTTGCAGATCCTCTCCAGTTCTGTCAGGTTGGATGGTAAATGTTGGTGGACAGCCATTTTTAGGTCTCTCCAGAGATGCTCAATTGGGTTTAAGTCAGGGCTCTGGCTGGGCCTTTCAAGAACAGCCAAGGAGTTGTTGTGAAGCCACTCCTTCGTTACTCCTTCGCACCACCATGCTTCACTGTTGGGGCTGTATTGGACAGGTGATGAGCAGTGCCTGGTTTTCTCCACACATACCACTTAGAATTAAGGCCAAAAAGTTCTATCTTGGTCTCATCAGACCAGAGAATCTTATTTCCCACCATCTTGGAGTCCTTCAGGTGTTTTTTAGCAAACTCCATGCGGGCTTTCATGCGTCTTACACTGAGGAGAGGCTTCCATCGGGCCACTCTGCCATAAAGCTCCGACTGGTGGAGGGCTGCAGTTATGGTTGACTTTCTACAACTTTCTCCCATCTCCCGACTGCATCTCTGGAGCTCAGCCACAGTGATCTTTGGGTTCTTCTTTACCTCTCTCACCAAGGCTCTTCTCCCCCGATAGCTCAGTTTTGCCAGCTCTAGGAAGGGTTCTGGTCGTCCCAAACATCCTCTATTAAAGGATTATGGAGGCCACTGTGCTCTTAGGAAATTTAAGTGCAGCAGAATTTTTTTTGTAACCTTGGCCAGATCTGTGCCTTGCCACAATTCTGTCTCTGAGCTCTTCAGGCAGTTCCTTTGACCTCATGATTCTCATTTGCTCTGACATGCACTGTGAGCTGTAAGGTCTTATATAGCCAGGTGTGTGGATTTCCTAATCAAGTAAAATCAGTATAATCAAACACAGCTGGACTCAAATGAAGGTGTAGAACCATCTCAAGAATGATCAGAAGAAATGGACAGCACCTGAGTTAAATATATGAGTGTCAGCAAAGGGTCTGAATACTTAGGACCATGTGATATTTCAGTTTTTCTTTTTTAAGAAATCTGCAAAAATGTCAACAATTCTGTGTTTTTCTGTCACAATGGGGTGCTGTGTGTACATAAATGAGGAAAAAAATGAACTTAAATGATTTTAGCAAATGGCTACACTATAACAAAGAGTGAAAAAATTAAGGGGGTCTGAATACTTTCCGTCCCCACTGTACACACACTTTATTTTGCAAATTAAAATTTAATACATGATGATTCATAGAGCACTATCTGCTAGCTAAAAAGACAGCACTGTGGATGGTGTTTGAAAGGAGGCTTGCTTGTCAATGTGAAAGCACCTACTCAGCCATTTAAAAAGTGATGGGTCAATGCTGTAAATTGAAGCACTGGCAGCTAGAAGAGGGTGAAGAAGAATTTTATGCATGTATATGTGTACGTATGTTAACACGCTTGTATGTGTGTATACATGAGGTCCTTACAGAAGGGGTTCTAAAGTCAGAAGGTTTTTTATCTTAATGCATTCTAGGCCCCCCTAATACTTACCTGAGCCCCATCTCTGTCCAGCAATGTCCACAAATGTCTCGGCCTTCCAAGACTCTCCCTCCCGATTGGCTGAGACACAGCAGCAGCGCCATTGGATCCCTCTGCTGGCCGATCAGGAAAGTGAGGGGGTGGAGCCGGGGCTCCGTTTCTGAATGGACACAGGGAGCTGTGACTCGGCTCGTGTGCCCCCATAGCAAGCTGCTTGCTGTGGGGGCACTCACCAGGAGGGTGGGGCCAGGAGCATTGAAGAGGAACCCAAGAAGAGGGGGAATCCGGGTTGCTCTTTGCAAATACACGGCACAGAGCAGGTAAGTATAACATGTTTGTTATTTTTATAGAAAAAAAAAAAAAAACAAGACTTTACAATCACTTTAAAGTGTTACTAAACCCACAACAGTAAAATCATTCTGCATATGCAGTGAAGCATGCTTGTTATACTCACTGCGGAACCTAAGGGGTTAATCCTCTGCATTGTGTAAAACGACTGATCCTGTCTTCTCTGATCCCCCCTTTATCCACAGTCCCCAAACTATCTCCTGATAGCCTTGGTTGCACTTTGCACCTGCTCATTTTGGTATATATTGCTAGAGTTTTTATTCTCCTTGGGAGGGTGCATTTGATCAGCACAGGGCCAATCAGCACTGTCCAAACAGAAGGTCATGGGTACTGCAGCCTCATAGGACAACCAGGGAAGAATGAAAACTCCTCCTACACACTTTAACCAGTGCTCAGCCAGGCACTGATAGACGTCACAGGACTGCTATATACTGCTGATGAGAAAAAGTATTTAGCAGATTATATGTATAAATGTAGGGAAAAAGAACCTGCCCGGCGCCCACAACTGCATGTCTCGGGCGTCGGACGATACAAATTGTGCACCCTTGTAACATTGAATGGGCTGACAAAAAGCCTAGGCACCAGGATGCAGTTTCTAGTCGCCATGGTGTCCCGGGATTTGTAGAGCTCTGCTGTATTGCTGTATGTATCTGTAGTATTGCAGATAGATTTTACCATAATAAAAGGACTGTTCTTTATTTATTTTTATTGAATATTGCCAATGGTTTCCAGTACCCAGACCTGGACCTCACCCATCATTCTACGGGGGGGGGGGGGGTCTTCAACCTGGTTTTATTTACGTCTGCCTATTTCTGTCTGCCTTTCTTAGGGGTGATACACAAGCATCTGACCAGACACATCCACTGCACAGAGCTAGTCGGGTAGACACAATATACTTTGTGATATACAGTATGCTGCCCCCTTATTTTAGCTTAAAGGGAATTTGTACTCAAATCCCTATACGGTACAAGAAGTTTCAGATGGAGACTGCCTTTCTCTCACATGGGCTGCAAACTTATTTTGGCACAGCAGATAAACTTATTCAGCTTTAGTCTAAATGACATCACTGGCAACAAAAATTAGATAGCCTTCAAGCTCTTGAAGGGAAGCTATAGTAGATTTTCAATGGGTAAGCACTGTACATTTTATAAGTTGTTACTGTAATATAATATGATAATTATTGTTATACGTTCCTGAATTTGACTTGGTATAACCCTTTTGCTATCCTTTTGCAGCAGAACTCAGGCTATGAGAGAGAGAAGCAGCACAATGAGCCAATAAATGATGCTGCAGTGCAATAAGCATATTGGTAGTACGAGAGAACAGAGTGACAAAAAGCTGTACTCAGTCGTCTGCTACTTCTCCTTCCCTGTCCAAGGACAGGCTGGGGGGGGGGAGACCTGTAAGTGTTACTTGACTGCTGCAGCAGGGAGAGAAAGCAGATCTTCTACCCTGCTAGATATGGCTGTGTTGTGTGGCAGAATTGTGTAAACCTCAAGACTGGATGGACATAAATACAAATCCTTTTCCACTACCGCAGGTTCACTTTTACTTATAGATCTCCTCCCCGCCCCACCCTGGTGCTGGGCAGGAAATGGAGAAGCAGCAGTCTATCTTTCTGTCTCTCTGCATCAGGGTGGATTTGATTTAAATCAAGTCGATTTAAATCACTATTTAAATCACTAGTAAAAAGGCTTGTTTTAGGGCCAGTTCACACCACATGCAGTCCAGTGTGTTTTTTTTCTGCATCAAAAACGCATAGAAAGTAGGTTATATGGTTTCCAATGGCATAGTTCACACCAGTGCTTGCAGTTCCAGTGTGTTCCAGAAAAAAAAGTAGAACATGCTGCATTTTTTCCGCACTGGACTGTACTGGAACGCTGTAAAACGCATAAAAAATGAACTGGAATGCACCTAAATGCACCAAAAATGCACCGCAACACACTTGTCCCTATTTAAGGTTAAGAAAAAACCTGGACTGCATCAAAAATGCACCAAAAAACGTGCATGCAGAAAAGCACCTGGAACGCATCCAGACTGCGTTTTTATGGTGTGAACTGGCCCTTAAATCATAATTTTTAAAGAGGAACTGTCATCTCTGTCCCCCAGCGGCTCCTCCTCTGACCCACTGTTGACTCACCGACAGTCCCATTTACTAATGGGAAGGCTGGTGATGCGGCACATGGCCGCTCATTAAAATTAGAAAAAAAGAGGTTTAACCTTAAACTACAAAGAGGGTTCTTTTCTGTAAGAGCGGCAAGAATGTGGTATTCCCTTCCACAGGCGGTGGTATCAGCGGGGCTCATCTACACTGAAAATGAGGTTAAATGTAGAAAAATGTAAAATAATGCATTTGGGTGGCAAAAATATGAATGCAATCTATACACTGGGGCGAGAACCTCGGGGGGAATCTAGGATGGAAAAGGACTTGGGGTCCTAGTGGATGATAGGCTCAGCAATGGCATACAATGCCAAGCTGCTGCTAACAAAGCAAACAGAATATTGGCATGCATTAAAAGGGGGATCAACTCCAGAGATAAAACGATAATTCTCCCGCTCTACAAGACTCTGGTCCGGCCGCACCTAGAGTATGCTGTCCAGTTCTGGGCACCAGTCCTCAGGAGGGATGTACTGGAAATGGAGCGAGTATAAAGAAGGGCAACAAAGCTAATAAAGGGTCTGGAGGATATTAGTTATGAGGAAAGGTTGCGAGCACTGAACTTATTCTCTCTGGAGAAGAGACGCTTGAGAGGGGATATGATTTAAATTTACAAATACCGTACTGGTGACCCCACAATAGGGAGAAAACTTTTTTGCGGAAGGGATTTTAACAAGACTTGTGGCCACTCATTCAAATTAGAAGAAAAGAAGTTTAACTTTAAACTACGTAGAGGGTTCTTTACTGTAAGAGCGGCAAGGATGTGGAATTCCCTTCCACAGGCGGTGGTCTCAGTGGGGAGCATCGATAGTTTCAAAAAACTATTAGATAAGCACCTGAACGACCACAACATACAGGGATATACAATGTAATACTGACATATAATCACACACATAGGTTGGACTTGATGGACTTGTGTCTTTTTTCAACCTCACCTACTATGTAACTATGTAACAACATGGTGAGGGACGTGGCAGCAACAGGTGAAATGACAGGTGCTCTTTAAATGTAAGGACTCATTCTTGCTGGTAGTTAGAACCTTTACTATTAGCAAACAAAATGAAGGTTTCCTATTTAGAATAATAAGCTGTCAGGTTAGGAAAACAGCGATATCAGAACCGATTTTAGGTTAATCACATATAGTTGGAGAACTACTCAAATTCTTTTATTTACTTGCAGAGCTTGGATTCATAGAAAACTATCTTTAGTTTTTACTCAAAGCTTTTTATTAAAATAAATTTGATAAAAATAAAAAAAATATCAGATTTAACTGGTTCAATACCGGGCATTTTCACCCCCTTCCTTCCCAGACCAATTTTTAGTTTTCAGCGCTGTCGCACTTTAAACGACAATAGCGCGGTCGTGCGACGTTGTACCCAAACAAAATTGACGTCCTTTTTTCCCCCACAAATAGAGCTTTCTTTTGGTGGTATTTGATCACCTCTGCGGTTTTTATTTTTTGCGTTATAAGCAAAAGAAGAGCGACAATTTTGAAAAAAACACAATATTTTTTACTTTTTGCTATAATAAATATCCCAATTTTTAAAAAAAAAAACTAATTTTTTCCTCAGTTTCAGCCGATACGTATTCTTCTACATATTTTTGGTAAAAAAAATCGCAACAAGCGTATATTGATTGGTTTGCGCAAAAGTTATAGCGTCTATAAAATACGGGATAGATTTATGGCATTTTTAAAAAAAAATTAGTTTTTTTTTTTTTTTTACTAGTAATAGTGGCGATCGCAATTTTTTTTCGTGACTGCGACATTATGGCGGACACATCGGACACTTTTGACACATTTTTAGGACCATTCACATTTATACAGCGATCAATGTTATAAAATTGCATTGATTACTGTGTAAATGTGACAGGCAGTGAAGGGGTTAACCACTAGGGGGCGGGGAGGGGTTAAATGTGTTTCCTAGGGAATGCTTCTAACTGTAGGGGGAGGGGACGCTCAAGGGGAGGAGACCGATCAGTGTTCCTCCGTTCTGGGAACACAGATCGCTCTCCTCTAGCTGACAGGACGTGGTTCTCTGTGTTTACACGCAGAGATCCACGGTCCGGCCCGGTTAACGGGCAATCACGGGTGCCCGGCAGACATCGCGGCCACCGGGCACACGCACCGGGTCCCGAGCAACGCGGCGGCGGGCGCGCCCCCTAGGCGGCCGGGAACCCGAGGCCGTCATATGACATCCACCCAGGATGAGAGATCCCATTCCAGGACGTCATATGTACATACGTGGGTAGGGAAGTGGTTAAATAAAAAAATTAAAAAAAAGATTTTTTTTTTTTAATCATCGATTTTTTTCCGCCCTACTCTGCATTCTCCTCCCATCAGCAAGCTCCCTGAATTGCAGCACAACTGATCAACTCTTTATGCTGCTTCTCCCTTTATTAGTCTGAGCTCTGCTGAACTAAGACTCCAAAGAGAAGTTTGGGATTAGAAAATAACAAAGAATCATACTCACCTAAATGGCTGCAGCACCGATCCCAGCTGCAGCTGTTCCCTGCCCCACCTCTAGACTGAGAAGTGAGCAATCAAAGACTGCTGATTGCTCACTTCCCTGTCTTCTGTGAGCAGAGAGCTTGTGACTGTCAATCAGCGGCTCTCCATTCAGCATTTACTGGAGCGCCAGACTGTGGAGGGGGCGGAAGCTGCTAGCTCAGTCTCCCAGCGACTCACTGAGAGGCTGAGCCAGCTGCGGGTCCAGGCATCTGGGTGGATCCCAGATGTATAGTTGGGATCTATCCATTACCTGGACTGGCTGAGTGACATCATCCAATGGCAGACTTTAACCCGCTGGCGGATGAAAACAGCTCACAGGAGTGTAGAACAAAGTGCACTCCTGTGATCCCTAGAAGTAGGGTTGAAAGAGCTTTGGCCCAACTTCTCCTTTCAAGAGGCTCATACCAAGTCAAATTCAGGTATTGCGTGCATAAAAAAAAAAAAAAAGTTCAAAAGAGTTGTAAAGGCAGACTTTTTTTATCTTAATGCATTCTGTGTGTTAAGATAAAAAACCTTCTGTGTGTAGAAGCCTCCCCAGCACCCCCTTATTACTTATCTGAGCCCCATCTCTGTCCAGCGATATCCATGAGTGTCTTAGCCCTCTGGGACTATCCTCCTGATTGGCTGAAACACAGCAGCAGTGCCATTGGCTCCCATGGCTGTCAATCAAAGTCAGTTAGCCAAACAGGGGAGAGAGGGGGTGGGGCCGAGGCTCCGTGTCTGAATGGACACAGGGAGCTGTGACTCAGCTCAGGTGCCCCCATAGCAAGCTGCTGGCTGTGGGGGCACTCGACAAGAGGGAGCGGCCAGGAGCAGCGAAGAGGGACCCCAGAAGAGGAGGATCCGGGCTGCTCTGCGCAACCAACTGCACAGAGGAGGTAAGTATAACATGTTTGTTATTTTATTTTTAAACTAGTCTTTATAATCACTTTAAGAACGTATTAATGATTTTTCTTTTTTATATCGGATCAGTTCTAACACAACTTGTGTTCATTTTAAGAACCAATCTGATTAAAATAACTTTTAGATAACTTGTTAAAACTTGATTTAAAAAAAAAAAAAAGATATTTTAAAATGCAGAGAATGAATAACTGTGATAGTATGCGGTTTCACGTTTGTAACTGTAAAAATTGTTGTTGTTTTAGAAACCTTTTTTGGAATCATGACATAAATGATTTCTTTGTTGGAATTCATGGTTTGTTTGGAGTGTAACAACTGTTTTTGTGTTGTTCTTGGCAAGAAATTTACAAATCAGGGTCTTGTTATTAACCACAGGGATTGAATTGGGAAATCCTCAGACTACATTCTTTCCGCTGAAGATGTGGCTGATGTCACTGGATGTGAATTTTGGAAAGCCAGCAGTTTCCAGCACAATAAAAAGTCAACATCCTAATGGAATATTTCCTTAGATTTTTTTTTTTTTTTTTTAATGCTGAATAGCGTTAGATACACTCTGCCAATGTGTGACTCCGGCACATTGGAAAGATTATCAGCACACCTAGTTGGCTTGCTGGAACTTCTCGTTCCTGAACAGCTGGGGATCCCGGTCTGCTCTCTGTTTGTCATTTGCATCAGCTTCTCTTCTTTGTTTGTATTGAGAAAAGTGTGAGGTGTTTGGCAGTATTTAAAAATAGAAAAACACAACATGGAAAGGGAAGGCTGCAGCAGCTACTTTGCTGGCTGCGAATTTAACACATCCAATTATAACGGGAGAAGCCAGCATGCCTGGAATCATTCTCCATGCTGTGGATGGCCAGCAAGCTGGGGCTGTCAGTAGCTGGAGCAAAAGGAGACTGAGAACATATGGCATACACATCAAGCGATATTGTGTGTGTGTGTGTAAGTTTAACAATCCCGCAGGACATGTGACAGCCCCGTCTCTCCTTGTGAGCCGCTTTCATTAAAAGATCTGTGGTTTGATGGAAGAGAGGATTGTAAACACGGGGACTGTGTACCACTGGCACAGTATGAGCGTTATTTGTGGAGAGGAGTGTAAATCGTATAATAGGAAGGAATTTCACGCCGTACTTGGTTACGCCGCTCTCGGGTGTTTCACTTTTGTCTGAGTAAGGTAGGATTATCTACGACTTTGCCATTCTTTCAGCAGCAACTTGCTGCTTTCACTCTGATTTTTCTACACAGTGCTATGGTATTTATAAATATTACTGACTGCCAAAAGGCCCATCCAGCCTACCCAATTAACTAATATAATTATTAACTTATATAGCACATCAAGACTTAGCTTTATAATGTGCTCAGGGATACTACTAGCGCTAGTCTTATTTCTTTAGTAACTTATGACTTCATGTTACCTTGCTTTGCAAATACTGGGGTTGATTCTCTAAAACTGGAAAGTGCAAAATCCAATGCAGCTGTGCATAGAAACCAATCAGCTTTCAGTTTTGTTTTTGTCAAAGCTTAGGTGAAGAAGCTGAAGTTAGAAGCTGATTGGCTACCATGTACAGCTGTACCAGATTCTGCACTCAGTTTTAGTAAATAAACCCCATTGTTTATTTTCCATACGAACAATAAAAAGCCCATCCCATATCTTGAAGGAATAAACCTGAACTAGCTGGAATTTTTTTTATGTGCTGAGAGATTTCTGTTAACAGCACCAGTTGTTATGACTTGTCCAGCATTATTGCTATCATTACTGCAAAAAGATAATGCATAGCGAGCAAGAGGCATTGGTTTGAACAGTGTTTATCTTGGCAATATATACAAATATTTTCTATTGACGGTTGTATGCAGAGAACTGATTAAAATGTTTGCTACTTTGCCATTAAAAATTGTACTTGTTACATGAAGATCACCTTGTTCTGTAATATCTTCTGGAAAATTACTTACCCTTCTTCCACCTTATTAAAACCCTTTACATACCAAGAAAATATTTTTGGTTCGGCTGGATGATCTTGCCCTGACCTTACATGCCTCATAAACGCTGGGAGAAAGTCTGGAAGGTTAGTTTGAGGCTACTTGTGGGTACCAAGGTCACCAGGGACGAGAATTAAATATCTTGTTAAAAGGATCATTTCCCCTGGCCAATACTGTACACTTGTTTCAGAAAGCTGGCCTTCATTTCTGGTATTGTCAGTACCTGCGATGTGATCGTTACACTGAGTTTTCCCTGAATCGAGAGGTAAATACAAGCATGGGGACAAGGCAGGTAGGTCGAGGCTTCCATAAAAGCGCATTGCTATAGATAACATCCCAGCGTAACGGAATACTATATATATATATACATTAGTCATACGCAATAAACTAAGAATAATATATACTGAAAGTGTTGAAAGGATGACATTGCACGCATAATTACAAATGATGGCTACAAATTATGAGGTTTTCCGAACATAAAAAAAAAGAAAGAATTACATGTTTTGGGGTTTCTAAGACAACAGAAATAACAGTTTGTCAGTCAAGTGAAATCAGTGAAGTGGCTGTTTTGCTGCATGAAATTTTGCACTATAGTGAAATTCTTTAGGAAAACAATATTCTATTAATTAGTCAGGAAAAGACTGCAAAGTATGAGATAATTTAGGGAATGGATGAAGTTCTAATCATTTGTTGTTCTGAAAGAACAATGTGTGACTAACTTTAGTACGAATACTTGCCTTCACTGTGGGCTGTGAGTTTTCAAACAGCAGAAATACACAGACCCATTTGGTGATTGTACAGCTGTCTGCTTATGTGTATTCAGGGCTCAAGTGTAAAGTACCTGAGCTTAGAGGTTTGATGGCTTTTACATTAGTGGATTTCCAAAATCCAGCCATTTACTTGTTGCTCACATCCTGCAATTTGCGTAATTATTCACTAAAAGATCAAAATTATACAGCAGCACATGGAGTCCAGATTTTACCTTCAACAGCCTTGACAAGCTGAGGATAGATAACATTAAATAATATTTTTTTTGGGAGTAGAGAGGTTGCAAAAAGATAACATGTATGGGGGCTTTTATGAAATTTGCACAGCCTTATGGCCCATACACGCGTTTTGAAAATCATACGAAAAATACAGCTTTTGAAGCGTTCGCACGATAGTCTGATCCTTAGTAGAGGGCTTTCGAGAGCCGATATCGACAGTTCATCCGATATTATCCGATCGGACAAGCACAAAAAATATTCTCGTAGGATACCAGATCGCACGATTTTCGTTTAATTTAGTACATTTGTCGTTCGAAAAATACAAAATACACTACAACACATGACATCACTTCCGATTTTTTTATTCTGTCATACGAGAATTTTAGTAACTTTAGTAAACTCTTCATGTTCGATGTGCGACTAGCATGCAAAAAAAAAAAAAACGGATGATCTGTCGTCCGATTTTTGGATCGTGTGTACAGGGTTTTAGAAGTGCATACTGAAACTTCACATTCACTAAGTTCTGGGGCAAATTCACTTGCAAAATGCAACTTCCCTTGCAAAGTGAACAGCCAATTTGACTTTAGTAAATCAACCTTTAGTAAACCACAACCTGCCTGGTAACAATGAACACCGTTCTACTGTGTTAGTATGTGTTCTGCATTAGTATGTATCTCTTTAACACATCCTTAATATATACAGTGCATATAACAGGTGAATTCTATAAAGAATTTTGGTGTTTACTGGTATTATTAGTAGTAGTCATAGTAGTATTTTATTCTATACAAATTCAAAGTAAACTGTAATTAGAAATGACGTGGTAAGGTTTATGTGTGTTAAGCCTAGTCACATGAAAAAAAAAACGTGTATATGTATAGAGATATAAAATATCCTGCATAAATGCTATTAGTAATCAGCGACAGGTGTCCAGGCATTCTATAATATAGGAGTACATCACAGCCGTCTCAGGATTATCCCATTTATTTTCTCATTTTGGATCCAAAACTGTCCATGGTGACACAACAAGTAAGATAATTCTATGATGTGAACTGATATTAGGTTTATATGGTGTTGGAAATATAAAGGCCACTTATATTTTCTGCTATACCAGTTAATGCTTGTAGTGCACTTAAAAACTAATTTGCAGAAATAAATATTGTCAGTCAGACTACAATTCTTTTATTAAGGAGGTTGGTCATTCTAAGGTGGAGCATGTTTACGGACCCGTGTTTTCTTCCAACAGTATATCATGCTGAGAAGTCTCTGCATATAGTAAATTATGTGCAACCCATGACATTTCCAAAAGACTTGTTTGCAGGTCTGTTGAAGCCTAAATTATTCTACTAAAATTTAGAAATTAGTTTATTTTAGAAGAAAACTGGGTTCCCTAATTTGGTGAGCTCTATTATTTTTATGGCCCTTTCATAAAACACACAAACAAACACACACTTGTTAAATAAGCAAATGGAAAATGGCCACTGTATATTGAAAACGTTTCTAAATAATACAATTTAAAGAAAGGAAGACACTTCCATTTAAAAATACAAATATCTGACATTTAAAAAAAACCACAGATTTGCTGGTTTGTTCAGAAAGGGTAACATAGGTGGTATTTGGTGTATGAAATGCTTTATTGGTTGTTGTATGATGCTATGATGACATGCCACTTCTGAGCAGGTCTCAATAAATGGCCAACAAGTCCTGTTTCCTGAACCAAACATTGTTTCATTTTTTATGTGTCAGTCACCATGACCTAATGGTGACACAGCACACCTCCCACTGACACCCTGGGAATTTGAAACAAAGCAGAACAAATTATCACGGATGTCTGGTCATTAGCTAATTTACATACTAGTAGCCCTTTAGCTTTTGGGTCTTGAGATGAAATTGGTGGCTAGTTATACATACCTAGAGATCTAAACAGCTCTTCCATTAGAAATAAAGAAAACTTCAGCCGTAGCTGGTTCTATTGGACTCTTTTTACCTGTTCAAGGGATTATGCATTGATCATGCATTTGTGGGAGTGAGGTTTACCCTTTTTCCCTCCTCCAACCCCTCCCCCCCCCCACCCCTTATCCTTTTATTTTATTTATTTTTTATTCCCTCCTCCATCCCTCTCCTTGCTGGTGTCTCTTTTTTCTGTCTGTTGATGACTTGGTCTTCTCTGTTTGAAGCTATGTTGAAAATGTGTCTATATATTAGTATGTTCGTAAAAATACAGATGGGATGCATACATTCATTAGCCTGCTATTTAGGCTTTGACCCTGACGAGCGATTTTACACTCTACTGATAGAATGGTTTTCTGTTTAGTCTATTTTGTCATATTGGGGGTTATTTACTAAAGGCAAATCCACTTTGCACTACAAGTGCAAACTGTAACTGCAAAGTGCACTAGAAATTGCACTAAAAGTGCGCTTGGAAGCGCAGTCGCTGTAGATCCGAGGGGGACATGCAAGGAAAATAAAAAACAGCATTCTAGCTTGCACATGATTGGATAATAAAATCAGCAGAGCTTCCTCTCTTTTCAGATCTACCCCTTAGATTTACAGCAACTGCACTTCCAAGTGCAAAGTGGATTTGCCTTTCGTAAATAACCCCCATTGTCTTTGAAATGGCTTATTTTGAATTCTGTATACGTTCTTTCAGCATCTGTATGTAAAATCCTTAAAATAAAGAGTGTTAAAAAAAATAAAGAAAGAAAACATTTTGCTTATAATTAGGCTTGTTACATTCTTCTGCTGTTATGAAGTTCTAAATATAATATATTTCTAAAATGCAACATACCACAAATATATTTAAAATCAGCTTATCAACTAAACATACCTAATAGATGTCTCCAATCTGACATTTTCAGATTTGACAAGTTTAAAACCTTCTTTTGGAAATTAACAACTGCAGCAGGTAAAGTGGTGTCACCGCCACCAATTGTGTAGAACAGTGACAACCATTCTGGAAATGATAATTTTTGCAGTATAATTTCAGTAGTAAGAAGGCATTGAAGGTCACAGTCCATCCATCATCACAGGATTCAAACACAAAAGTGTACTTATGTATTTTGTGAACAGAGATGTTTTAGAAGTTGATCCCTGTGAAATATCTGGAACATTTGTATGGCGTACAAACACAACTTATTTGATACGTTAACTTTTAATGAAAAATACAGGTGCTAGTGGTGCCGCACGTGTTTAATTGATATGATAATACAACGGATGACGGTCAAATTCAGGTTGGAGAAAGGAGGTTTAGGTAACGGGGTAACTTATGGTTAAGGTTTAAGTTATGGGTCAGTGTCAGGATTAGACTTCTGGATCCAATCAATTATCTTATCACATAAATTAGCTTTGCAAGTCAGATAAATTATGTGTAGTGCCCACAACTACAAGCTGAAGATTAATGTGCCAATAATATATTGGAGAACAAGTATTATTATTTAGTTATGTTTACATTTCTAAGAATCTCTACCTTTATTGACAGAAGAAAAGTTTGTGTGACGACTAAGAGGTTGATTTACTAAAGTTGAGAATGGAAGAATAGTACAGACTAGTGAAGACTTCAGTTATCCAGTCAAGCGAAAACAAAATTATTTTTTGTTTATATGTAGATGATATAGCTGAAGCGAATTTACACTCTTTTTTTTGTGTAAACATTTTGAACTTCTTTAGTAAGTCAGTCTCTAAATCTCTAACTATCAAGATTTTTAAATGTAATCCTCGAGGTTTGAATATATATTATTTCTGAGTAGCAGGTGGTGTTGGCTGCTTTGAAAACTGTGGCTTTGAAAACTGTTTTACATTTTCCACATGAAAACACATTGAACAAATCCATAGTATTCTGCTTAGACTTAGCCATACCACTTAACCTTAAACCTTAGTTTCAAAAACCAATTAACCTCTGCAAGTCTGCGCCTACTTTATATAACTCAGAGGGGTTGATTTACTAAAGGAAAATAGGCTGTGTACTTTTGCAAATGCAGTTGCACCAGAGCTTAGTAAATGAGTTAAAGCTTTGCTTTACATAGAATACCCAATCGCATACAAGGAAAATAAAAAAGAAACAGCATTTTTGCTAGCACAGGATTGGATGATGGAAGTCAACAGAGCCCTCCTTCATACTAAGCTCTGGAGCAACTGCACTTGCTGAGTGCAAATGCATTTGCAAAAGTGCACAGTCTATTTGCCTTTAGTAAATCAACCCCAGAGAGTTATATAAAGTAGGCGCAGGCTTGCAGAGGTTAATTGGTTTTAGAAACTAAGGTTTAAGGTTAAGTGGTATGGCTAAGGCTTTATTTGCGGTTAAGTGATATGTTATGTTATTGTTCAGGTCAGAGTTAAGGTTAAAGTACTTTAAGGTAAAGCACTATGAGCATTAACTTCAAAAGCCACTGTCAAGGTTTACATCTGCAGCTTTCCTTAAAATGATCTTTGGTGATCTGCCATGAAGGTCCTTGACTGGCACTTTCTGACATTGCTTTACACGGTTCTGTACTCGCTTTTTATCAGTTGCGCTGTCAATTGCTTCCAATAGAGACAGCAAGCCAATGTTCAACATGTTCCACTTTTGTGACCATCAGAAAAGCATGCCTGGGAAAACATGTTGAAGGGCATGTAGACAGGAAGTAGACGTAAAGAGACTGCAGGAGATCATCAGTGCTGAAAAATAATGACAGAAAGTTGAAAACAATATTCTTTTTGATTGTGATACAATGAGCAGTTGTTCATGGCAACCAGTCAACTTCCAGATTTTATTTTCAAAGCCTAACTGAACAAAATGAAGTTAGATGATGATTGGTTACTATACACAAATTCTGTCTGCTCCAGTTTTAGTAAATCCCCCCACTGTGCTATAGCAAATGAAAATAATTCAGTTAGAGTTTACACCTACCTTAAGTTTTAGGGCTCTTTTTTTTTTTTAAGTTAATTGATATATTTAAGGTTTTGTGAGGTTGACTAAGGTTTTGGTGAGGGTGGAGGTATTAAGGTCAGGTTTAGAAATATGGATATGTGGGAAATGAGGGTATTTAAAGCGGTATTAATCCAAAAAAAATACATCTCAGCATACCATTCATTAGATGTGGTGACTGCATATGTTTTTGTTTTTTTTTCCTTTCTGGTTTCACCTGGTGATCTGGCCAGTAACACCCCTTCTGCATTAGGGGGTTTTCACACATGCGGACCATTTGTTCGTTTTTAATCCATCCATTTACTGATGAAAAACGGACATCAAAGCATCTCTATGATGTAAACTCTATTTACATCAGTTTAAATCAACATCCGTCAACATTTGTTCTTTTGAGACGGATCAAACCTCGATTTTTCTTCCATTAAAAAAACAGATCAGACGAAAAACAGACATAAACTGACAAACGGTCCGTTTTTTTTTTTTTTTTATCCATTTTTGCATTGGTAGTGGATATAAAAAAAACTGATGAGAAACGGATGAGCAGCTGATGAAAAACTGATGAATACGTTATCGGTTTTGACGTGACTGAACTGATGAAATGAACGGTCTGAGTGTGTGAAAGGGGCCTTGGAGTGCCTACATTTTAGATACACAGGAGGCTCCTTTGGACAGCAGCATTGTCAGCCTAGGGGAGGGTGTGTTAGATGCAGTAAGCAGATTTAAATACACTAACAAATTGAACCCAAACTCCAGCTTTAAAAGAGGTCACAGCAAATATTTTTTTCTTTTGGATAAAGGTTCTATATAAAAAAAAACAAAAAAACAAAAGCTTATAATTGTAACCTTTCGGTGGTAAATGGTATCTCTCATCCCTCTAATTGCTACATTTGCAGGACAGCTTGTTATTTTAAAAAACAGCAGACTTGCTGGCCAGATCACCAGCTGAAGAAAGAAAATTAATGCAGTCATAAAATCTAAGAATTGGTAAACTGCAATAAAATACGTTTGGTTTTGGGTTTAATACTGCTTTAAGAATATGCTTTATTCTGAACTTGTTTTGGTGCGGAAGTCCCAACGCCGTGAACTAACAGCACTAGAAACTAACCTACGAATGCAAAGTGGTTTCTATATTGAGCAGAATCTAAAAGGAGTGCATTGTGGGAGGATTCGGCTGTGCTAGCTACTATTAGCCAGTTGGATCTTGCAGATTTGGCGCTGATAAGCATGGCAGCGAGTAGTAAAGCATGAATAATTGCTGAAATGTAGAGCAGACATGCTCCGGACATTACATACCGAGCCCATGTGTTACCGAACATATTTCACAATGTATCGCAAGGGGATTAGGATTTCTGCCGCCGTCACAAATGCCTAAAAAATTGTGTCATGCAGTTTAAACTAACTTCAGCGTTTAGGAGATCAAGGGCAGATTTATACACCAAGAATATTGATATACAAAATGAAAATGTACATGCCCTTGATCGGTTGGTAAAAACTCTTCTAGGAGCAAAGTCTTAGAAATCTCATGGTTTATCTTAGTTTGTGAGTGAAGTTTAATTCAAAGTAGCACTTTCATTTTTGGCAATGAAAATGAATATTTTTTTACTATTTTATCACAACACCCTCCTCCAAAAAAGGTTTAGTTTCTTTATTCCTAACATGTGACATTGTATACATTGTCAAATGATGAAACAATAACATATGGAGTGTAGTGCACAATAGTATGAATCGCATGGACAGGTTTATTTTCTGTTTGTTTGTTTTTTTGTTTTTTTTTGTTATGTTATGACTTTTTGCAGTATACTGTATGTATCCATTAGGTTCTAAAACATTATTACGCAGATTATTTCTACTCCTAAAAGGTATAGATATAGGTAAAGATACAATAATGTTTCATTATTAGAAAAATAGGGATTCAAAAGATATAAATGCATGCTACAATTAAATAATAGTTAAATAACTATGGCATGTAAAGAAATAATGTTTGCACACTTATCCAAAATTTAGGGCAAGAATTAAGCCTTTTTTAAAGAACCATTGCTGAGTAAAATATACCTTAGTGAACTGATGTCTGTATGATGGATTTTATAGCTGAATTGCAGACAAATGTTATAAAAACAACCAATAAGTCTATGTAACCCCATGTTTGTTGTCAGTATGAGCCAATGAGGTCATAATGCATGCAAATATGCTTAAAAGGAATCTACTGAAAGGAATTGAGAACAGAAGGATGTTGTATAATGCTGATCCTTTATGCCCCGTACACACGGTCGGACTTTGTTCGGACATTCCGACAACAAAATCCTAGGATTTTTTCCGACGGATGTTGGCTCAAACTTGTCTTGCATACACACGGTCACACAAAGTTGTCGGAAAATTCGATCATTCTGAACGCGGTGACGTAAAACACGTACGTCGGGACTATAAACGGGGCAGTGGCCAATAGCTTTCATCTCTTTATTTATTCTGAGCATGCGTGCCACTTTGTCCGTCGGATTTGTGTACACACGATCGGAATTTCCGACAACATTTTGTTGTCGGAAAATTTTATCTCCTACTCTCAAACTTTGTGTGTCGGAAAATCCGATGGAAAATGTCCGATGGAGCCCACACACGGTCGGAATTTCCAACAACACGCTCCGATCGGACATTTTCCATCGGAAAATCCGACCGTGTGTACGGGGCATTACAGTCCAATCACAGAGTTGGGGCAGGGAGTTGACTGATATATGGGCTGAAACAACCTAACCTGATAGATCCTAAGATCTGAGGGGTGCTTGTTAAAGGAATGAAGGTGTCCACAGTCCCCCCCCCCCATTCATAGTCTACTTTATTCCATTCCATTTCAAATTTTGTTATGTAAATAAATATGCTAAAAACTGAAACAGAATGAGGTTGTTTTATAAAGTATAGATAGCCACCAATTTTCTAATTTTCGTTTTAACTAATGAAATCTGTAGTATCTGCTAGAAAGAAAAGATCTTTTTTATTTCTGGAAAATTTCAGCAGTTGTGTAACGTGTGCATGCAGATGATACTATAACAAGCCAGTAAAACACTCTTTTTTCTGGAATGTTCCAAATGCGTTTGCACTCAAAAATCTCCACCATTTGACTTTGCCTTCCTCTGTTTGTTACATTTTAACGTATATGTAAACCCTCACTTTATAAAACAATCCATTCAGTTTTAAATATAAATGAAAGGCAAAACAATTGTGCATAGATATGTATAAAACACCTTTTTTTATATTCACTTTCAGTGAATGTCTGTGGGGGGAGGGGGGGTGTCAGGACAAGTCTGTTAAATGGTGGAGAGCAGGCTGAGTTCACAGCATAGCTAGAGAACTGACCACGATGTGCTTTTGTGCCTAGTGTGGTCAATTTTTAATCGGAAAGCAGAGGGACTGGCAGGAACACCAGGAATTTCACACAAAGGAAGCAATACAAAGAGAACAGGAGACTTTCTCATACAAGTACATGGTACAGCAGGCACATATCAGGAATATGAAATGTTGGGTTTACATACTCTACTTTAATTACAAGAAAATGAAGGAAGTCCTAGCTGCAGTGGACGGAGACATCAGAATATGGAAATCTGTCAATATGTACAATGTACAATGTATTAATTGGTCAACATACTTCGGTATATTGTACAGTATTGAGACAACACATGTATATGATGTCATTGACTACTGTCCATGCTATGACACAGTTGTATGTACTTTCTTGCTGTCTTCTCTCAGGCCCCGTTCACACCTAGCAATGGCAAAGCATCACGGTTTTAGATTTTTTTAAAATGCAGTCTTAAGTTTTTAAATGCAGTCTCTGCAGCATTTTTGGAGCAGCACTATTCCTTTGAATGGGCTACTCTCTGCACCAAAAAATGCACCAACGTAGCTCTTGTAACTTTCTGAAGCTGACTTTGGGGTGTTTTTAAATGTTTTGCATGCGTTCTGTCACATGACACAACACCCATTTCTTTTGCGCATTTGGAGTGGCATCACAATAGTAGCAACCAAATGCGCATTGCACGTCATACAGAAAAACCACAAGCAAATTTGGTGATGGGAAATGACCTACCATGGCTCCCATTTGAAACCTACACATACACACAGGAAACAAACTTTTTACAAATGCCATGCTGGATACAAAACCCAGAATCTCAGAACTGCAAGGCAAGAGTGCAAATATCAGGTCTTGTGCTGAAAGTCTCCATGGTCATGTTGATGAGGATGCTGATGTACAGTATTGGAATTTTGAAAACAAGTTTGATGAAGGAAATTTTTCTCAAGTTACAGCCTTGTTTTTTTGTAAGTGTTATGATTCCATTATGTAATTATTATTTAATTTGAGCTTCAGATAATTGCATACTGCAATTTCTAGTTGTATTGATAGACAAAAATGTACTTTGTTTATCTCTAATTCTAATTATGGAAGAACTGCAGGTATTACTGTTTTCAATTAAACTGATCACATAGCACAGTCACAGTGCAACTATAACTCTTTCCATGGGAAGACGCTGTTTTTAGGTCCCTGTGCCCTCTATAGTCATACACAGGGGTTGATTTACTAAAGGCAAATCCACTCTGCACTACAAGTGCACTGCAAGTACACTTGAAAGTGCACTTAGATGTGCAGTCACTGTAGATTGGTGTAGATCTGGGGGGAAGCTCTGAAAAGAGGGGAAGCTCTGCTGATTTCATCATCCAATCATGTGCAAGCAAAAATGCTGTTTTTTATTTTCCTTGCATGTCCCCCTCAGATTTACAGCGACTGCATTTCCAAGTGCACTTGTAGCATTAAGTGGATTTGACTTTAGTAAATAAACCCCATATGGATGCAAATACAATTAGGAGCCTAGAGTGACTACTCGTATTTTCAGTAATGGCTACACAGGTGTGATCCAGGAAATATATGCTCCATTAACATAGCATAATCTACAGTGTCAACCAACATGGTATTTTTGATAAAGCAGACACAAAGATCTATATATCTATATCAGGGTGTCAGGTATTGGGCTGTCATTCAGTGCAGGTAAAATTGATACCTGTCATGTATGGATATATTCCAACAGCACTAAGTGAATTCTTTATTAAGGTACAATCCCCAGACATATTTCACTGTTAAAATTCATATCTATGTGAACAATTTTACTTGCAAAGTAATTTTACATCTGTTCAGCCGGACATTGAGTTGCATATTATTGTTACAGGCATAATGATTTCCTGTTTTAGCTTTATAGCTTCCTGTGTAATTTCTCTGCTAATTGGTCAACAGATAAGCGATGCAATGATATTAGTTCACTGTACAACAGGCGGAGGGGTGATGCCAAAAGCTAAACCGATAACAAATCTGTTTATCCCTGCCGGTTGTGCTGTGTGTGTATATATATATATATATATATATATATATACAATACTTATTTAACTATTTGAGTTCTACCTAAAGTTAAAGTGGTTGTAAAGCCTAAACATTTTCTACTCTAATGCATTCCTTGCATTAAGGTAAAAAATGTTTAGGTGTCAGCATACCCCCCCCCCCCCGTTTTACTTACCTGAGCCCTTCATTCTATCCAGCGCCATGCACGTTTGCACCTCTTCTTTCTCCTCAATTCTGGGTCTCGCTGGCTTTGCTGGGGCATTTGCTGTCATTTAAAGCCAGTGGCGGGGGGGGCTGGGGGGCAGGGCCAAGTTCCCCTGTCAATGGATGCAGCAGCGAGGCTCGGGTGCGAGCATGCACGAGTGCCCCCATGGGAAGGCACTGGACAAAGGGGATGGACCAGGAGTTCCGGTGGGGGACCTGAATAGAGGATGTTTGCAGCTGCTCGGTGCAATTGAATTTCAAGGTGCCTTTCATGGTGCTCATTTCAGCCAGTGTTCTGATAAAATAATACACTTTTGCACTTTGGGATCCTCCTGTATCTGTACAAACCAATTCACTGGAATTTACGTTTTACATAGTTCAGGTGTTGATACAATATTAAAAGACCCATAAGTAGCCTCATCTTTATTCCACTGTAAAAGGTTTCTTCAGATTAATGTGTCTAATGCATCACATCTCTGTCAAAGCTTAGCTCATGTGATGGACAAGTGTGATCAATCTTTGAGTCTGATAAAAGCTTTAGTGACAGTACATCCACAGAGATTCCATCTCTTTACTGCTGTATGTCTCTATCCATGTAATATGGTCTGTCTTTGTAGCTCTTAACAGGAAAGCATGCCTAGGTTGGCCTTGACTATCCGGGAGAAGTGCTCAGATAACATTTCAGAATGGCTGCATAAGTGCTCACTGGTGTTCTCTACTAACGTAAAATGCAGGTGCAGCTTATTTTTCTAATTTAAACATCTTGTCACGTCTGTGATGGGCATTCCTCAGTTAATCCCCCAGTCTTGATACTCTAGCACCATGGAATCCTAAACAAACTGTTCACACGCCTTAAAAACAGAGTTAAATACAGCTTGTACAGTGGGGAAGTGGTAAGACTGGAGCTACTGGGGGTTTATACAAGAATAGATATCAAGCTTGGATAAAGTTTGTGTATTAATGAGGGTCTGGAGCAAGCAAGGAATACCTGTGCTGGGATCTGAAAGGGCCAGTCCAACCAAAATTGATATTGCAGTTTTTGGTAAATGATGGAATGGTTTCCTAGATCTTTTAGGTATTCTGGCCATGAGATCTCTGCTGTTGAGCTCTTTGTTGTGGATATTTGCCAAAGGCATTACGAAGGAGCCCCATTCTCCCTATTTCTTTATTTTTATTCCTTTTTAGAACTGGTAACGGAACAAAGCTCAAACGTAGGCATGACAAGGGGATCTCAATGTTGGTATTCCCAAAAGATGTAAACTATTAAGTGGTGCAGCTCACCATACTCAATGTATAACTTAACATCAATTTTGGGTCAAGAGAGCCTTTTTGTCACCAGATGGTCAAAGATAAAGTAATTTCACTAGACAGCAGCAGGCACCATAAGTTCCTCATGCATACTTTGGCTTCTAAAAACTCCTTTCTCACTAGAAGCTCCAACACCTTGGAAACTCTCAGGTTTGGTACACATATGTGAAAAATGCGATTTTGACCGCATCCATTTCGCATAACATGTGAATGTGACCAGCTTTCACATGTGCGGGGTGACCGTTGTGCGATTTTAAAAAGGGTCCAATTCAGGTGCGATTTCAGGTAAAAAAAATCGCAACTGAACCGGTGAACAGAACCACACTGGACTGCCGCACTGAAACCGCGGGTGCATATGTGTGAACCCAGTTTTAAAGCGGAGTTCCATCCACTTTTGCGAGGTGGTCTTAAATGAAAGACCACCTCTCCACCGCTCGTTTTTGGCTAGTTAATTTTTTTTTTCTTCTAACTTATCTTTTGTATGAAGTACAGCCTGTACTTCCGATACATCTGGTCCGCGGCGCAGGACGTCATATCCTCTTCTTCGGCAAGCCCCCCCCGATGTCTTCTGGGACATGTGCATTTCCCAGAAGACAGCCGGCCATTCACAAAGTGCTGAGCGACTTGTACTTGTGGCGCCTGCACACGATCCGATGGACAGATCGGCCTTGGGGGGGGGGGGGGCGATATTGCGGGCTCCCTAAGCAGGTAAGTGTCCTTATTTATTAAAAGTCAGCAGCTACAGTGTTTGTAGCTGCTGACTTTTAAAAAAAAAATTGCGGGTGGAACACCGCTTTAAATACATGCACTTTTAGTCACAAAAAAATTAAACTTACCTAGGGTCTAGAATTTGCTGTAGATAGAAACCAATCATAGTCATTGTTTTTCTGGTTCAATTTAGAAAATAAATGCAAAGGGTCTGATTGGCAGTAACCCCTGCCATTCCACCAATGATTATGGAAATAGCTTAGAGTCCAGTATATGGAGCAACAAAGTGTAAGTTCACTTTTTCAGAAAAAAAATAAAAAAGGTTAACTAACACCCTACACCCTTCCCACTTCTTACCAGCAGATACTTCCACAGTGCTTGTAGTGTGCTGTTAATGAGGCGATTGCCAGCAAGCAGTTATATGATATTCCAGTGCTACTAAGTAATAAAACAGCGAAGCCCTTGAACACATAGAAATCCATGTACAGCAAATAAAATAATTTCAATATGAGGTTAAGAGCAGTTTGGCCAAATATTTTTGGCCATAATTTTCGTCTGTGTCACAGGATTGCACTTACTTGCTCTCCTGTGATCCAGAATCAGCTGACGGTGAGCTAAAGCCTGCTGTTGGCTAACGTCACAGAGCTGCTTCAAGCTCTGAAACGATCCCAACATTTATGCCAGGATCCACCCGGATGACTGATTGGCAGCTGGTTCAGCCTTTCAGTGTGCTGCTGAGATCCTAAGCCAGCTGCTCCCACCCCCTCCCCAGCCCAGTGAGCTCTGAAAGGGCAGAGCAGAGAACTGGGACTGACAGTTACTGCTCTCTACTGAGAGAATACTAAGAAATGAGCGATCAGCAGTCATGTGATTGCTCAGTTCTCGGTCTTAGAGCCTGTGGGGGACAGGAGGTGAGTATGTATGTTTGTTTTTTCAGTTCCGACACTTCTCCTTCAATGTCAGATTGCTACATGATTAATAATGTTATTTGCAGCTGAGTCTATATTGTCAAAAACAGCCAGAGTTGAAAAACAATACACCTTTGAGAGAGTGATTTACTTCAGATTGTCATTTTTATGTTTGCATTGTAAATCCAAAATTAATCTGACCATACACTAATCAAATTTTGGGCAGGTATTGATGAACTGGTGGAATTTTGCTTAGTAGGTGGCCCTGTCTTCACCCTCCCACCCGCTATCCTTCAATCTAAAAATCAAAGGAGCCAGGTAAAAAATTGTTGGTCCAACAACAGCAGCATCCAATCAGATGCAGCCACTGTTCAGTACTCTGACAGTCACCAGCTGTCGCTGTCAGAATACAGTAAATGCAGCGATAGATTGTCTGCAATTATTTTTTTTATTCAGCATACAGACTAAATGAAAAAAATAAAATCTAAAGGTATATGGCCAACTTTAGTCAAAATCACAACCTTGTTTAGAGCTAATGAATCTGTAACTGATGGTACAAATTTTTCATTTATGTGCAATGTTATTTGCTAACAGTCATTTATTTTTTGTTGCAGTGCATCTCAGCTCCTAGAGAAGAATCCTTTCTCTATCAACAGTCCATTGGGCAGTGGAACTGCTAACCCTCTACTGCCGTCACCCGCCAGCCTTCAACTTGCTCAGCTGCAGGCTCAGCTCACCCTACAGAGGCTAAAATTGGCTCAGAGTGCAGTGACCACAAACACAGCTGCTGCTACAGTACTCAACCAAGTCCTCTCGAAGGTGGCTATGTCCCAGCCACTCTTTAACCCACTGAGAAATGCCATGATGGGTGCCCCCGGCCATGCAGGAATGGCCTCTCTTGGACCCGCCATGCACAATGCCCGATTTCCTTCTACTGGACTACCATTCTCTGCCCAAAACCCAGCAGCCATGGCACCAAAACATACTCAGAATCCAAACCAAAACTCTATGCCACCCTTTGGTAAAGTCATGAGTGGAAATAAGTTGGAAGGATTCCACACAGGTTCTCAGCCTTTTGGATCGGAGACAGAACAGTCTGGGTATCATGGCTTCTCTTGTGGACAGGAAGAAACAATGGATGGTCGTTATCCCCCCAAACACAATAATGCAGCAGGATTTAAGAATCAGTATTATGGCACACATGGACCTCATCATTCAATGAGCCATAAAGGAGACACGAGCCAGGGGGTCCATAAGGTGTCCTCAAACAGTCAGTGGGAATCCTCTCACCATTGGCAACCATCTAATGAGCCCTTTGACAACAGAAGCGAGCTCTACAACCCAGAAGAACCAACCTCAGACACAAAATTCAGCCCTTCAAGTTCTCCAGGTTTCAGCAGACACAATAATGGAAAACCCCAAAACTGCATCACTTCACTGAAGAATCTCAAGCCACAGGAATTGAATGACTTCCATGGTATACCCCCCGCTCACCTACCACACACCTGTACAATGTGCAACAAAAAAGTCTTCAATTTGAAGGTTGGTAACTTGGGGTGCTGTTCTGACAAAAAAAAAAAGGAAATGTAGTTGTGTTGTGCATTGCTTTTATTGGTTTATGTTGGACATGATATATTTTTATATTAACACAGACAACAAAAGATTAGAATTGGTAAATACTCTACTCTGGTCACAGTTTGTACTATTTTTTGTCATATATTTTTTTTGGGCAGAAATATGAGAGGGATGAGAAATTATGTATCCCCAGCTGTTTATGCATTATTTCTGTAAAACTTACATGGGTGAATATGTTGCCTGGTTCTGTTTTAAATAGAGTCACTGTTTTATTAAATTGTTTGTGTGTGTATCTTTTAGTCCATGAAGCAGCCGCAAGCAGGGATGGTGTTAGCTAATTAGGTAGACTCCTTTTTCACTCATGCTTAAAAGTGGGAATCCTCTTTAAAATATTACTACCCTAGAAAGGCCACGTTTAAATACCCAAGTTCTAATCTTTCAGCTGGTCTGACAACTTGGCATTTCAGTGAGCAGGAGGTTTAAACCAGATACCAGGCAGGGGGCGATAACAGCTGGGTAGTTAGTGTGTATTATTTTGTAGGAATGTAACATAGACCTGATATCAAGCAAGGGTCAAAGACAGCCGGGCAAACATCAAGTAAATAAGTATATGTGCAAGCAGACCCCTCTCCCCCACCCCAAAATTGAGCAGAGGTCACCTGTTGTCAGAGAGTAAGGCAGTGTCTGGTGATATTACTTTGCATGTGCTCCTCTGCTCTGCACTTGTTCCTTAACTCCTTCCCACCTGTAGTCTGTGAGTTAATGTCGGGATGTGATTTATTAATAAACATCCTCTGTTTAATAGCCATAAGCCAGCACTTTCTGGTTGCACTGGCTGGTGGCTCCCAGTCCTGGCTGTCACTGACACCTCTGGATCCCCCAGACAGCCTGGAACAAAAATAGTTCAGCCATGACATAATGATCACATCCTAACCAGGAGTTTTATGAACAAAACCAGCCTTCAGCCTGCAGATTGCACAGCAGCCTGAAGGTGACAATGCTCATTTGCTTAACACGGTAGTTGACAGATACAATTACAGTATTATAAAAAATAGAAAGGTAGTAGAGTGCTGTATCATGTTAGCCATCAATCCATGCACTACATTTTGATGTCATTTCTTGGCTAACTTAAAAGAGTTGAGTTATTTTTTTTTTTGGAATCATACTTACCTAGGTGAATGCAGCAACAGTGCAGCATTAGCCAGCGCTAAGGCTGAGAACGGAGTGATCAAACACTCAGTTTTGATCATTCAGTTCTCAGTGCTCCGTGAGCAGTGACCTCTTGACTGTCAGTCACCGGCTCTCTGCTCTGCCCCTGGAGCAAAGGACTGTGGAGGGGGCGGGAGTGGCTGGCTCAGGCTTTTAGTGGCTCGCTGAGAGGCTAAGCCGGGTGCTGGTCCAGGGTTCTGGGTCCAGGGTTCTGGGTGCATACCATATGGTCGCAATCTTTCCCCAGCTTGGATCGGCTCTTTGACATCAGCTGGCAGCGTGCTTCAGTCTTCTGTCTGCTGAAAATGGGCCATAGGAGTGCAGAATGAACTGGACTCCAGTGATCCATAGAAGAAGTACAGCCAAATGAGCTTTGGTTGTACTTCTCCTTTAAGTTAATAAAGATTCAAGCTTTCGGGACAACTTAGATCTCTTCTTCAGGCTTTATACATTTTTGAAAAATAGTTCAGAAACCCACTCATTTATACACAAGTTACATGGCAGAACATTGACATATACTGTATATTGACAAAAAAATAAGTATTTTTTTTCTTGACGCATTTTAGTTGTAAAGGCTTTATAAGAGATCAGAATTTAGAGGAGTTATCAGGGCAGTTAACTCACAGAAAAAGATTTCAGGCTCAATTCTCTCTTCCAATGACAGTCAGACTTGTCATCTCATTGCATCCTTTTGAATTGTCCACACTTTTGGTCAAAGGCTTGAGAAAAGCAAACTTCTGTTTTTAAAAATCTGAGAATTGATAAAAACCATAATTGTACCCAAATTAAATTTGTGTCACTTTTTTCCCCACAAAGAGAGCTTTCTTTTGGTGGTATTTGATCACTTTTGGGTTTTTATTTCTTGTGCTATAAAATAATCCCAATAAGCATTTATCGATAGTTTTGTGTTTTGTGCAAAATGTATAGCGGCTACAAACTATGGGAATCATTCTGGAATTTTGATTTATTTTTTTATACTAGTAATGGCAGCGACCAGCGACTTATAGCAGGACTGCGATATTGTGGCGGACAAGTAACTGACACTTTGGTGTTTATTTTCTAAAGCCACAGATAGGCACTGATGGGCGGCACTGATTGATAGCACTGTTAGGCAGCACTGATCAGGAGGCACTGGCAGGCATCACTGATGGGTACTGAGCACCATCCCTATTGGGCATTAATTGGCATACCTGGGTGGGCATCCCTGGTGGGCACATTCAAGGGGGGCTTGCACTGATAATCAATCAGCACAGACCCCCCCCCCTTGTCTGTCAGGAGAGCGGCCGGTTGGCTCTCCTGTACTCGCGTCTGACAGTGCGAGGGAAAGCTGATAAATGGCTCTTCCTATTTACACTGTGATCAGCAGTGATTGGACACAGCTGATCATGTGGTAAAGAGCCTACATCAGAGGCTCTTTACCTCTATCTTAGATGCGGTGTGTCAGACTGACACACCACACCACCGATCGCCGTGCTGCACGCCCCTGCGGCTAATCCTCCTGGATGTCATATGACGTCCAGTCAGGATAACTGAGCCACTTCCCAGCTGTCATTCTGTATACGCCGGGCGGGAAGTGGTTAAACATCTAGGGCGATCAAAGGGTGAAATGTGTGACTAACTGGTGTTTATGTGTACACAGTGTGCTGTTTTTACTAAGGGATGTGATGGATTTTCTTTCCCTGCTGGGAAAGAAAATCCATTACATCCCGCTGACAAGATAGAGCTCTACCTTGTTTACAGCTCCGTCCTGTGTCTCTCCTCGCCGATCAGTGGCTGTCACCAACTGATCGGCATCTGCTGTGACTGTCACCAACTGATCGGCATCCTCTGTGACTAGCTTCCCCTAGGCGGAAGTGCAGAACCACGTATGGGGCGGTTAGGACGTGGTTATATTGTGTGCAAAATGCTCCAGAGGAATCTTTGTTGGGGAGACAGGTCAAACCCCTTAACATATTAACCTCCATAGGTTCACAGTTAAAGAGGAGTTCTGCCTGGGGAAAAAAAATACTGTAGATGCTGACTTTTTAATATATGGACCCTTACCTGTCCAGGGAGCCCACGATGTCGACACCCCAGCCGATTCACCATCTCCACGGAGGGAAACCGTCAGTGAAGCCTTTTGGTTTCACTGCCGGTTCCCTACTGCGCATGCGCGAAGAACGCTGCTCTTTCTAATTGGCACGGCGGCGAAGGAAGGTGACACCGGAGGGGGAGGGTGAAGCAAATAAGCGGAGGTGCCACTTTTGGGTGCTTTAACAACAAAACGGTTTTCCCTAAGGTGGCATATTTCTGCAGCAGAGACCACAGCATAAATTATCTAAAAATAATGGTACTGATTGGGAACTTCAAATCACAAAACGAGAGTCTGGAAAGGAAATGTAATTTTTACACAAATCCCAAACTCTGGACCAGGATTTAATTCGGAACAGCAGTTTTATAAAAGCTTTATATAAAGCTAAAATAAAAAACCTTATATGTCCCTAAAATATACATATATGCAAATTAGTTATAGCGTTATCGTCACGTTAACAGAATAATGCTGACTCTGCTAAACATGACCTGGGCATGTAGGTATCAATAGCCTCTGATCACGAAAAGGCTAAGCTGCAGCTATTTTTCTATTTTTGTGAATAAATACAATAGTGCACTACTGTGTGTTCTTTCCACTCATCTAGAAGTGGCCCATCTGTAGCCCTGAACATTTTTTGGCTCTGTAATAGCAATCAACTGGTTGCCCATTCCTGTAAATCTATATCTATAAGTGCCCAGCTTTAGGCTACATTCACACGAGCCTCCTGTGTTTGTGGTATTTAATTGTAGAGAAATTGATCTAGGAAGTACAATTAAATATTATTTTCAGAAAAGTTTTTTCTGAATTGAAATGTATCTGCTTTTACTGTGTTGAGACATGCACACAGTATCTAATCTGCCCTTAGACGGACACATTTTCTCTAACACAAGTAACATGTTTGCCTATAAATGCACAGGGTGCGTTATATGATTTAAAAACATTTAATGCATTTAAAATGTCGGCAGAACTGTCCTTCAAATGCATATATACACATGTATGTCTCTGTCCATGTGAATAAGGCCTTAACTGTAAGCAAACATAGTTCTAGTTTCTTTGCAAACAACTATCCTGGGATCAACATTTATTATTCTACAAGACAATATAGATTTTTTTCTAATGATACATTTATCTGAAAATATCTACTATTTATTTTGGACGGTGTCACCTGGAAGTGAAACAGTGCACTACCGATTACATTTCTGTATTCCACATCCCATAAAAGTCACATAAATGACAGTTAAAGTTGGAGCCTGAAAAAGCTTCTTGGGTGATACTTCTGGTATGAACTGTAAATAGCTGGGAAGTTTGTAAAGCTGCTCCCCGGGTCCAGGTGTTTGCAACCCCGGAGGAGGCTCTGTGAAGGCTGTGTATCTACTTTTGAGTGACATCATGTATTTCTTGTCACAGTATCAGCTGACAACACCTATATCTGTTTGGCCTGCGTGTCACGCTCTCTTATATGTAACCTGTCAGCAATATGTTTAGGTCAGGGCTTGACAAATTTGCTTTGAATCTAGGAGCCAGATAAAAAAAGTTAGGAGCCAGTTTTTTTAAAACTAATAAATCTTAGGGGTAGAACATGTAACATGTTTCCAAAGGGGAACTTATCCTTTAACCCTTTCACAGCCATATCCCTTTTTGTGTTTTTGGCACACGTTTAAAAAAGTAATTTTAGGCCTGAAGATTACATAAAATCCCCAAACATTATATATTTTCTGAAATCAGACACCCTAGAAAAGAAAATAGCGGTAGTTCCAATTTTTTTTATGTCACACAATATTACTGCAGAGGTAAAAAGAACACATTAAAAGTTAATTTTAGGGGGCACAAAAACACAATAAATTACCCAATTTATTTTTGGGTGAAATATAAAAGCCAAGGTTGCACCAAGTAAATAGATGTCCATCATGTCAAACTTTAAACATGTCAGTACCCTATATTTTCCACAGCCCCCCTTAGGTCATCAGTTTAGCGTTACAAAGGAGGTCTGGTTCTTGAATTATTGCTCTCATTCCAGCGTGCACGGTGATAAGTTTTCAGGAATAGGCGCCCCCGCCACATGCATTTACGTTTGTACGCGTGTATATGTGGGGGGGGAGCTTAATTTTTTGGGGGGTGGGATTTTATTTGCTTTGGGTGTAACTTTATTTTTTTTACAATTAAACTATTTATTTTTTTTTACTTTTTTTCCCCCATCACATAGGGGACAAAAAGTCCCCTATGTGATGATTTTTTTAAGACCCTGCATGTCTCCTCTGTGATCACATTACATTGCATTATATTCTTTACCAGTCTTGTTGGAAACTGTGAACAGGGACCCGGAAGTGACATCACATGTCACTTCCGGGTCAACAACTAGAAGTGCTCCTCCCTTCCCTCTACCAGGCGGCACCCGCTATGCTGGTCCCTGGCACGCAGATGGGCAAGCGGAGCTCGGTATATATAGCGGGGTGGCACACACAGGGGTGTGGGGAGAATTGGGGCAGCACCCCAGACGCCAGCACAAAACTTCTGGTGACCTGGGGTTTGTCAGACCCTGGTTCAGGTTACATTTATGCTGGGGAACTCTAGGCCTTAGAGCTGTCTTTCAACCAGGTTTTTGTGGTTATTTAAATCATTTATCCTGGTTCAGTATTTACTAATACAAGATGGTGTTGATCAAAAAGTCAAATCCTAAATTCCTACAATTTCTCAATTTGAACAAAAACTGAGACATTGTCAGAGCAACTAAATTCACAAAACAGAAACAATTACTACACCTTGAGAAAAGTAGCTTTTCCGGGCTGTAACTGCTACTATAATAATGGCGTAAAGTAGGGTAAGGCCTCATGCACATGTAGAGCAAGTCTTTACATAGGATTTTGCTGGCAGCAAGATCTCCATAAAAAAACTGTCAGTATGATGTGCGCATGTAATGCTTGTACTGTGTTTACATGCGTACAGCATATACATTTTTATTTGCCACCACTGCTCAGGGCTGACAAATAATGTTTACATGTTGGTCCTGAAAGAGTCATTTATGTGCCGGCGGCACATTCCTAGCGTAGGGCTGAAACTAACAATTATTTTCATAATCATAATGATTATTGTTTCGATTAATCTTATAAAAACCTCAGAAAAAATGTGGTGTATAATTTAGATATTATGTAAAGTTTAAAAAAAAAACAATTTATTCTTGAATATCTCTATCCAGTGGTAAATATAAATAACCAGCTATATGGTTAGGGAACAAAATATCTATTCCACTCTGAGAACAAACAGAAGAGATATGTGTATTATCAGAGATTTCCCACAAACTCGGAGATCAAAATTTTTATTTGAAGTAATTTTTTTTAAAAAGACAGATTTTCAGAGAGGCTGGTAAGATAATACTATGCATGACACCCTCCCTTGATAAAGCGCCTGCTGTCACTTATGCTGGCCATACACAGACACGTTTTTCCTTTAAAAATGTTCATGAGCGTACATTCGATTTTCAAATCATTAGTGGGGTGAAATTGATGTGTGTTTTTAACCACAGTGATGGGAAAATTTGAAGGAAAAGAATAGAAAACATTTTCGACAGAACAAATTCTCGGACAGTGTATGTGGTTTTCGTTCAGAAATTACATTCATTTTAAAATTGAATGTTAAAACCAAGTGAAATTTTCGAACTGCATTTCGTTCATTCATCAAGTGTACAAATAATATTCGTACGAATATTCTCACATAAAAATCGATACGTGTATGGCCAGCAATAAAACATTTAGTAGCAGCAGCATGCTTTTTTTATTAATTGTCACAATAAGAAAAAAATAGCCCTTTATAGTAGAAAACAGCAGATAATCACTACTATAAGGGGTTATAGTATTAATTTTATATATATATATATCTATATAGATAGATATATAGATATATCTATCTATATAGATATATATATATATATATATATATATATATATATATATATATATATATATATATATATATATAGACAGAAGTAAGATATACAGGGTATTTTAACTGGGAATCAGACATGAGGGTATATGAAGGGTGGAGGGGGGATATAAATCTTTTATATTAAAGTAGTATTAAAGGCTGAGATTTTTTCATGGATATAATCATTTTAAATATAATGCACAATACTGGTAAACTTTTGCTTTAAATGTAACTGTAATGCCTTATATTATCTCCAGCTTCTCTGGGTTCAAATGCTAATCTTCTCTGCACAGGGCCCATAACCACTTCAGCCCTGGAAGGATTTACCCCCTTAATGACCAGGCCATTTTTTTGCGATATGGCACTGCGTCGCTTTAACTGACAATTGTGCGGTCGTGCAACGCTGTACCCAAACAAAATCGATTTTCTTTTTTTCCCACAAATAGAGCTTTCTTTTGGTGGTATTTGATCACCTCTGAGGTTTTTATTTTTTGGGCTATGAACAAAAAAAGACCGACAATTTAAAAAAAAAAAAATTTTTTTTTTTACTTCCTGCTATAATACATATCAAATAAATAAATAAAAAACAAACTTATTCATCAGTTTTTAGGCCAATATTTAGTCTGCTACATATTTTTGGTAAAAAAAAATTGCAGTAAGCGTATATTGATTGGTTTGTGCAAAAGTTATAGCATCTACAAAATAAAGGACAGATTTATGGACTTATTTTATGTTTTTACTGGTAATGGTCGCGATCTGCGATTTTTTAGCAGGACTGCGACATTGCGGCATACAAATCTGACCCCAAGTGACACTTTTTGAGGACCAGTGACATTATTATAGTGATCCGTGCTAAAAAAATGCACTGATCAATGTATAAATGGCACTGGCAGGGAAGAGGTTAACACTAGGGTGCGAGCAAAGGGTTAACTGTGTTCTAACTGTGTGGGGGCTGGGCTCACTGAGATAATACAGAGATCGCTGTTCTTGATCACTAGGAACTGCAGATCTCCATTTTGTCCCCTGTCAGAACGGGGTTCTACCGTGTTTACATAACTACAGATCTCCATGTTTTCTCATGTCAGAACGGGGATCTGCCGTATTTACATAGGCCTGTTCTGCCTCTCTGTGCAACAATCTGTGAGTCCGCCCGTGCGCACCACAGTATCTATTGCATGAAACAACCTACAGGTATGTCATTTTGCGCAATAGAGCCGCTCTGCCACAATATATGTGTGGTGGGCGGTCTTAAAGTGGTTAACCACTTCTGGAATGGCGCACGCCAATATACGTCCTAACATTGAAGAGGGGTATCTTTGTTATGGCAGCAGCTAGCTGCCATAACACCGGTATCTTCTTCTTCGGCCGGCGGTCCGGTTTCCGATAATAGTGATCTCTGCAGGGGATTTGCCGCGAGATCACTTTTATCGGTCGTGGGAGAGGGGCCCCCCCTCCCGCCGCGCTCTGGTGCCCTCTGCCGCTTACCGGAGCCGTCGGCATCGGTGGAGGCGATCGGGTCCTTCTGCTGGCTGGGTATGGAGACGAGTGAGGGGAAGATGGCCCCCACCCGTCTCCATACCATTGCAGGGCGGAAGTGACGTTTTTAAAGGGTTATTTTTTTTAAAAAATGTTTTTTCAAATGACAATTTTGTTTTTTGTTTTTTTTATTGCATTTTAGTGGAAATATGAGATCAGAGGTCTTTTTGACCCCAGATCTCATATTTAAGAGGTCCTGTCATGCTTTTTTTCTATTACAAGGGATGTTTACATTCCTTGTAATAGGAATAGAATTGACACCATTTTTTTAAAAAAAGAACAGTGTAAAAATAAAAAATAAAAGGTAAAATAAATAAGAAATTTTTTTTTTTTTAAACGCGCCCCATCCTGCTCGCGTGCAGAAGCGAACGCATATGTGAGTAGCACCCGCATATGAAAACGGTGTTCAAACTACACATGTGAGGTATCACCGCGATCGGTGGAGCGAGAGCAATAATTCTAGCCATAGACCTCCTCTGTAACTCAAAACATGCAACCTGTAGAATTTTTTAAACGTCGCCTATGGAGATTTTTAAGGGTAAAAGTTTGTCGCCATTCCCCAATTTTGAAGCATGACATGTTGGGTATCAGTTTACTCGGCATAACATTATCTTTTTACAATATACAGAAAAATTAGGCTAACTTTACTGATGTCTTATTTTTTAATTCAAAAAGTGTATTTTTTTTTATAAAAAGTGCGCTTTCTAAGACCGCTGTGCAAATACGGTGACAGAAAGTATTACAATGGCCGCCATTTTATTTTCTAGGGTGTTTGAAAAAAATGGGAAAATTTTTGGAGGTTCTAAGTAATTTTCTAGCAAAAAAACCTGTTTTTAACTTGTAAACAAATCTCAGAAAGAGGCTCGGTCCTTAATGTATGTGTGCTGCACTGTGTATACCAGGCATGTCCAAAGTCCGGCCCGGGGACCAATCGTGGTCCAGTTTCGGACGGCCCGCCTGGTAATTTTGACATATATATCTTTTGTGGCCCCCAACGAATCCCCGAGCCCTGGGAGCCACAAAAGATAGATTTGCTGGCTGCCTTGGAGGGGGCGGGACGAGCGCCGTACAGGATAAAGGAGAATTTCCTGTTTACACTGCGTCCTGTGTAAAAGGAAGTCCCGTCTCCTGCGCTGCCATTGGACAATTGTTTTGTCCATCATAGGAGGCGGGACTTTCAATTAAAGAGGCTGCCGATAAAAACAGGAGTTTCTCCTGTATATCTGTTGGCGCTCGTCCCGCCCCCTCTCTGCCTCCTCCAAGGCTGCAGATGGACATGAATCAGGCTGCACTGACGGCAATGGTGAGTCTGCATTCATGTCAATGTGGTGGGGGCTGCATTCATGTCAATGTGGTGGGGGCTGCATTCATGTCAATACGGTGGGGGCTGCATTCATGTCAATACGTTGGGTGCTGCATTCATGTCAATACGGTGGGGCTGCATTCATGTGAATACGGTGGGGGCTGCATTCATGTGAATACGGTGGGGGCTGCATTCATGTCAATATGGTGGGGGCTGCATTCATGTCAATATGGTGGGGGCTGCATTCATGTCAATATGGTGGGGGCTGCATTCATGTCAATACGGTGGGGGCTGCATTCATGTCAATACGGTGGGGGCTGCATTCATGTCAATATGGTGGGGGCTGCATTCATGTCAATATGGTGGGGGCTGCATTCATGTCAATATGGTGGGGGCTGCATTCATGTCAATGTGGTGGGGGCTGCATTCATGTCAATATGGTGGGGGCTGCATTCATGTCAATACGGTGGGGGCTGCATCATATCAATGTGGGGGCTGCATTCATGTCAATACGGTGGGGGCTGCATTCATGTCAATACGGTGGGGGCTGCATTCATGTCAATATGGTGGGGGCTGCATTCATGTCAATACGGTGGGGGCTGCATTAATGGCAATACAGTGGGGGCTGCATTCATGGCAATACTGTGGGGGCTGCATTCATGGCAATACGGTGGGGGCTGCATTCATGGCAATGGAGTGGGGGCTGCAGATGGGCACTGATTAGGCTTCATTGATGGGCACTGACCCTTATTTTGCTTCACAGTTCTTTATTTAAAATTTAAGATTTTTTTTTTTCCTGAAACTTCCTTTTTAAAGTGAAGGTGCGTGTTATAAGCCGATTAAATCCGGTATATCCAAATAACACGCCCAAGCTCATCTATTCACCACACACAGCACAAAGGCAAGAGAATTCTTGTTGGGCCGTGTATTAGCGCTCGGACGGACACACTTAGACCAAATTTTAATGGTTTAAGAATGTCAGGCAAAATGGTCGGCCCTCAAGCATGTTCTATTCATCAAATCTGGCCCTCTTTGAAAAAAGTTTGGACACCCCTGGTGTATACTGACATATATGGACGGTGTACTGAGCTGTATGTGTGCTGCACTGTGTATACTGACATATATGGACGGTGTACTGAGCTGTATGTGTGCTGCACTGTGTATACTGACATATATGGACGGTATACTGAGCTGTATGTGTGCTGTACTGTGTATACTAACATATATGGACAGTGTACTGAGTTGTATGTGTGCTGCACTGTGTATACTGACATATATGGATGGTGTACTGAGCTGTATGTGTGCTGCACGGTGTATACTGACATATATGGACAGTGTACTGAGCTGTATGTGTGCTGCACTGTGTATACTGACATATATGGACGGTATACTGAGCTGTATGTGTGCTGTACTGTGTATACTAACATATATGGACAGTGTACTGAGTTGTATGTGTGCTGCACTGTGTATACTGACATATATGGACGGTGTTTTGAGCTGTATGTGTGCTGCACTGTATATATTGATATGTATGGATGGTGTACTGAGCTGCAGGCCAACTAATCGGCTGAAAAACTAATCAATTATGAAAATAGTTGACAATCAACTATCAATTTTGTCAATTAGTTGTTTCAGCCCTAGTCCAGAGTGACCTCAACAGGCATTCTTTAGTTCATGAATGACTAAGGGCCCTTTCAAAAAGGCTTTCTGATCAGGTCCGCCTGTCAGTTTTTTAGGCGGACCTGATCGGATGCTACATTCACTCCTGTGGAGCGGCAGATGTCAGTGGTAAATTGTCTGCTGACACCCGCCGCTATCCGATCCCCTCCGTGAAATCCAGATGGATGGAGACCCTTTTTTCCATCCATCTGGCAGATCGGATGAAAACGGACAGGCGGTCATATGGCGTCCCCTGCTTCTACAGCTAGTTTTATGACTACCCATTTTACTGGGAGTTTCACACATTGCTTACTTGCTGTATATCAGAAAGAAAGTGGTATTGTGGGTCTTTCCAGTCCATGATCCATCAGTTCCTGCTTGCAGTTTCCCTCCTCAAGGACCTGGCACCAACAGCCTAGACCGCTGCCCCCTGCCTGAGTCTACATGCTCCTCAGAGTCTTCCCTGACATAGTTACATAGTTATTCTGGTTGAAAAAAGACACTATGCTGGCCCATTTGCTCCGGTACAGATACTTTCACAGGCTGCTGACATGTAAGTTGCTAACATGTTCCTGCTCCCCCTGAGTGGGTCGCATGATTAGAAATTTTATGTGATGTTTATATATCTACAGATTTTATATTATTACAAATTCGCCCCTGAAGAGTGGCTTCAGTGCCACGAAACGCCTCGGGCTTACAACGATGCATGTTTTATACTCATAGGCCACTAATTTGTGTTCTCAGGATGTATTATGGAGAAGTAGTCTTTCAACTTCTTTGTGTACAATTTGACAATTATATGCTGATGGTCTGCAATATGCTGTTCATGTGTTTACTATACTCGATGTATCCACTGGTGCATGTCATGTTGTGTGTTTTAGACAATAAACACATTGCCTATTACCTTGTCTTACCTGTTGAGTCCCATCTCAATTCCTCATTTAAAGTCCCGAAACCCCCTCTATATACTAGATTTAGTGATAGAGATGCATGGCAACATGCATCTCATTTAAAGTCCCAAAACTCCCCTTTTTTCACAGAATTAAAATTAGACTTGGGAAACTTAACATTATTAAATTACTGGGACCAGATGGCTTGCATCCAAGGGTAATTGCCAGACCATTGTTCCTAATCTTTACTGACAATCTACTGACTGGAATGGTGCCAGCTGATTGGAGAAAAGCCAAAGTAGCACCAATATTTAAAAAGGGTCCAAAATACATCCCTGGGAATTACAGACCAGTTAGCCTAACATCAATAGTATGCAAGCTCTTGGAGGGGATGATAAGGGTATCATTAGCAGTAATCTGCATAAGTTCATGAAGAATCATTCTTGCCAAACCAATCTATTAACCTTCTATGAGGAGGTGAGTTGCCATCTAGATAAAGGAAGGCCCGTAGACGTGGTGTATCTGTATTTTGCAAAAGCATATGACACAGTTCCCCATAAACATTTACGGTACAAAATAAGGTCCGTTGGCATGGACCATAGGGTGAGTACATGGATTGAAAACTGGCTACAAGGGCGAGTTCAGAGGGTGGTGATAAATGGGGAGTACTCGGAATGGTCAGGGGTGGGTAGTGGGGTCCCCCAGGGTTCTGTGCTGGGACCAATCCTATTTAATTTGTTCATAAAGGACCTAAACAGTTCAATCTCTGCATTTGTGGACGCTACTAAGCTAAGCAGGGCAATAACTTTTCCGCAGGATGTGGAAACCTTGCAAAAAGATCTGAACAAATTATTGGGGTGGGCAACTACACTGAAAATGAGGTTTAATGTAGAAAAATTTAAAATAATGCATTTGGGTGGCAAAAATATGAATGCAATCTATACTCTGGGGGGGATCTAGGATGGAAAAGGACCTGGGGGTCCTAGTAGATGATAGGCTCAGCAATGCCAAGCTGCTGCTAACAAAGCAAACAGAATATTGGCATGCATTAAAAAGGGGATTAACTCCAGAGATAAAACGATAATTCTCCCGCTCTACAAGACTCTGATCCGGTCGCACCTAGAGTATGCTGTCCAGTTCTGGGCACCAGTCCTCAGGGCAACAAAGCTAATAAAGGGTCTGGAGGATATTATTATGAGGAAAAGTTGCAAGCACTGAACTTATTCTCTCTGGAGAAGAGACGCTTGAGAGGGGATATGATTTCAATTTATACTGAGCTATTAATATTCCCCCCCACCCGTGCCCCCCTCCATGACTTTTCCATCAAAATCAACAATGCAACCATCAGTCCCTCCCCTCAGGCCAGGGTACTAGGTGTAATCCTAGACTCTGACTTGTCATTTCAGCCTCAAATCCAATCGTTGTCAAAAGTTTGTAGAATTCACCTCCATAACATCTCTAAAATTCGCCCCTTTTTAACAAATTAAACCACCAAGCTCCTCATTCACTCCCTTGTTATCTCTCGCCTTGACTATTGCAACTCCCTTCTCATTGGCCTGCTTCTCCATAGGCTCCTCCCCTCTTCAGTCTATCATGAATGCTGCTGCCAGACGTATCCACCATACCAACCGCTCAGTGTCTGCCAACCCTCTCCTCCAATCCCTACACTGGCTCCCAACCACCCAGCGAATTAAATTCAAAATACTAACCACAACATACAAAGCCATTCACAACTCTGCCCCGAGCTACATCACCAATCTTGTCTCCAAATATTACCCAAATCGACCTCTCCACTCTTCTCAAGACCTCCTGCTTTCAAGCTCTCTCATCTCCTCCTCCCATGCTCGTCTCCAGGATTTCTCCAGAGCCTCTCCCATCCTCTGGAACTCGCTACCTCTATCCGGCTATCCCCTACTCTTGCTACCTTCAGGCGATCCCTGAAAACTCATCTCTTCAGGAAAGCCTATCACGTCTCCAACTAATCTCCTACCACTTCCAACAGCTCATTCCCCACAGTTACAACCTTTTGTACCACCTGCCCCACCCTATTAGATTGTAAGCTCTTCTGAGCTTACAATCTAATCCTCTTGTATTTTATTGTATTATAACTGTATTGTCTCCCTTTTATATTGTAAAGCGCTGCGTAAACTGTTGGCGCTATATAAATCCTGTATAATAATAATAATAAATACCATACTGGTGACCCCACAATAGGGATAAAACTTTTTCGCGGAAGGGAGTGTAAGACACGTACAAGACTCGTGGCCACTAATTAAAATTAGAAGAAAAGAGGTTTAACCTTAAACTACGTAGAGGGTTCTTTACTGTAAGAACGGCAAGGATGTGGAATTCCCTTCCACAGGCGGTGGTCTCAGCGGGGAGCATCGATAGTTTCAAAAAACTATTAGATAAGCACCTGAATGACCACAACATACAGGAATATACAATGTAATACTGACATATAATCACACACATAGGTTAGACTTGATGAACTTGTGTCTTTTTTAAACCTCACCTACTATGTAACTTTGTGCAAGTCGCACACGCATATGAAAACTGTGTTCGTACAACATGTGTGAGGTATCGCCGCCAATGTTAGAGTGAGAGCAATCATTCTAGCAATCGTTCCTAGTCTGTAACTCTAAACAGATAACCTGTAAAAGCATTGAAAGCACCACCTATGGAGATTTTTAAGTACCGTAGTTTGTCGCCATTCCACGAGTGTGCGCAATTTTGAAGTGTGACATGTTCGGTATCTGTTTACTCGGCATAACATCATCTTTCATGTAATACAAAATTGGGGTATATATTGTGTTTTTCTTTTTTTATTATTCATTCAGATGTATTTTTCTCCAAAACATTGCATTTGAAAAACCACCAAGCAAATACCGTGTGACATGAAAAATTGCAACAATCTGCATTTTATTCTCTAGGGTCTCTGCTAAAAAAAATATATCATGTTTGGGGGTTATAAGTAATTTTCTAGCAAAAATACTGATTTAAACTTGTAAACAAAAAGTGCCGGAAAAAGCCTAGTCTTCAAATGGTTAAAAATACTTACATGTGCATTGTTCTCTGAAGAGCAATTGGCAGTCAGAGCACTCTTTAGAGAGCATTTAACGCCATTTAACTATACGCCTCCTCACCGCTTGCTTTAACCCCACACTAGCATGCTGCAAACTCCCCCATCTATCCATGTCTTCATGCTATATTTTTCTGAGCTATCACTTTGAAAAACAACCCCCCTAGCCTTTCTGTCTGTGGTCATCTTGAGTAAGGGCAAATGATTCATGTAGCATTTACTTCCTGGAATCCATCTGCCCTTAGCTCAAGCGTGCATACAGGAGAGTGTGCTTAGCTGAGAAAACCTCTCCTAAAGACTCCTGGGATGTATATAATTTCTTACCTAGGCAAGTAACCAGAAAGTAACTGAAGAAATGTAAAAAAAAAAAAAGTTTAAAGCAAGTAAATAGGATATAGTTTCCTATTTACTAATGCTAGCAGCATGAGGATTAGACATAGGGGTTTATTTACCAAAGGCAAATCCACTTTGCACTACAAGTGCACTTGGAAGTGCAGTCGCTGTAGATCTGAGAGGAAGATCTGAAATGAGGGGAAGCTCTGCTGATTTTATCATCCAATCATGTGCAAGCTAAAATGCTGTTTTTTATTTCCCTTGCATGTCCCCCTCAATCCTACAGTGACTGCACATCCAAGTGCACTTGTAGTGCAAAGTGCATCTGCCTTTAGTAATCAATGTTGTTTGGGAGAGTGAAGTTCTATTTTAAATACATTTTCATTTCCACTCCCATGGTGCTTCCAGCAAGATTCCAGGGAATGCCAAGTAGCCCAAATCTTGAAAGAACACACTCATTCACTGTGCTGTAGTGTCATCTTGTGAGATTTGGACTACTCAGCATTCCTCTGGATCTCTTCAGAAGGAATGTAACATCACCCCTGCAGTATAGAGGCTACCTAAATATGTTTATTCATTTTTTATTCGCTACAGTTTTGCAGCAGCATTTTTGGTATGGTGGGGGAGCAAAGTTAATATTGGACCTTGTCTTATTTCTACAGGGTATGCACATTTACGATTGACCAAAAACATTAGATAAAATCAAATGTATTTATCTTTTGGCACTTAACAGCTTAGCTGGTGTACATTCCATAGCAAGCCATACTTATCAGAAACTTCAATGTATGTACACAAGTCTGCACTCATTGCAGCCCCATAGTAATTATCCTGAAGATGCAAATGAATTGTACATGATTGATCGATGTATTGGTGTACCCACATATTTAGTAACTCACTGTTTTTCCTGTATGTTCCTTCCGCCTTTAATTACAGCGTGATCTAGGGTAGTAAGGCCATAAAATACAGAAAATGTATTTGTGCTGCACTGCACATTTATGATTGGAGCATCAATGCAATTCTGTTTTACTAAACTAACATTTTTATAAATTATAAAAAAAATCTTCATTTCATGTTGCCACTGAATAATGGGGTTAAATATACAGTTAATGAAGCAGTGTGTGATTATTAACATGTTCATGCGGTTTTAGAGAAATATAGTTTTCTTGTTGTGTTTTTGTAACCTGTTACTTAGGGGCTTAGTAATGCCGTTCAGTTTTGCAGAATAACAAAGAATAGCCAGACGGATTCTTATTTTTGCTGAAGCTCACAGAAAATTCACCCAAAATGGGAAGTTCCGCCCCGCGCCGCCCACCATATTTGGTTTTCTGGGAGCTAGTTTTGACAGGTACCCGCTCCCACCATGCCTAAGCGATTAGAGTGAATTTGTTCTACTCGTACCTATAGGTACAGTAAATATCTCCTAAAGGTACAGTAAATATCTCCTAAAGGTACAGTAAATATCTCCTAAATGTTCACCATTTAGGAGATATTTACTTGTGAATGGGCCAGTGACGTCACCGTCACATGCACTCTGAAGGAACAGCATGCCTTTACCGCTCCTTCAGAGACCTCTGCTGTGAATAGCGGGAGTGACGTCATCTTGGCGCAGCCAATCAGATGGCTGGAGGACATGAACCCGGAAGGAAAATCGGGTGAAGATGGAAGCCCTGTCAGCGGTGACAGTGCATCGCTGGGGGGCTTCGTTTTAAGGTAAGTTTCACATAACGTGCTAGTACAATATATCTTTACCTTGGAGGATTAAAAAAAAGCATTGCGGTTTACTACCACTTTAAGCCCTGGTTCACACCAGTGCGGTTTTGAAATCGCGTTACTTCAACGCGATTAAAAAGCCGCAGATCAGTGTAATTTGCACCTCTGATTTCATTGCGGCTTGCAACTTTATTTACCAGAAGTCTATGCAGAAGTCTGTGCAAGTTGCAATGAAATCCCAAAAAAAGTAATGCAGGAACCTTTTTCAAAGTCGCTGAGACTTGAGTCACAACTATTTGAATGGTTCCATTGTGACAAATCGCAACTGTGTGAACCTGGGCTAAAACAAACATATCTGGTGACAACACAATGAGAGCTATGATCCAGTCAAACATAAAGATTTGTATTTAAACTCATACCTTCCAGTTTTTATGATTTGAAATCTTTATGGAAATGATTGTGAAATGACTTTCTATAAACAATGACCCAAACAATCTTCAGTGACTTGTGGGTTATTACTGGAAGTGGATGTGCTAGATTCACAGAGGTTGGATGGCCCCAGTTTACCCATTCTTATAAGCAGGATTCCAGTGTGGTGTGTGCTGTTGTAGTGATATAGCGTGCAGGACTCTACACACAGATAATCCCCCAGCTTTCTGCCAGGGGAGATATGTCATACCTAAAAGTATCGTTGATATAATCCAGCGGCGTTGACATTCAGGAGCAACTGCTGTATGAAATGGCCAATGTCAGTCTGACCCTGGTCTAACCTGAACTTGGCACATCTGAGGCATGCCTCATTAGCCCTTGGGTAATCAGGATGCCTCACAGGGATCACAAGGGTCCATGTCACTTTATCAACTTGGCTCTGTTCCAGTAAATTCCACTGAACGGCTAAGGTAGCCGCGGAGTCTACTGGCTGCTGGCAGGTGAGCGCAGACAGGGTCTTGTGTGCCTTCCTCTGCACTACATTTTTATTTATAAAAAAATGACACATTGAAAACACTTATTTGGCACTTTTGTTCATTTTTTTTATTCTTCTTCTTTAATCTTTTTGTGTCTTTTCAAGCAGTTTCACATATGCTGTTGAGTTCACTGCAAAAAAAAAAAAAAAAAGTAAAGTCATTACATAATAAAGATTAGGAGGTGAAGTTTTTTGGAACATCTCTTCTGCCCAAAAATCTATTTTTCCTTATTCTTTCCCCCTGCTCCTATAATTGTTTTATGTTGTGTTCACTGCTTGTGGCATGTGCATAGCGCAGTTTACACGCTCAACTCATTCCCAACATCTATAAGATGCAAGTGCAAAGGCATTGTAACTCCAGGGTGCAAGCGGAGGTGTTACATCATCATTAGCCTCCCTATGGGCAAAGACAGAAGATGCCAGACATGGAAGAATTGCCAGAGAAGATGGTAGGGGCTACAGAGTAGTGAACGTAAGCATGGACTTGCCAGTGGTGGGGGAAACCATGCTAATAAGTCTGCCACATTGGTCAAGTATCCTGTATATGCTTGCACATAATAGTTATGGCAAGAGCCATCTCTTCCTCCACTCTCCCAGCAGAAAGCAAAGTTCCAATCAGATTGTGAGATCTCTATTTTAGCATTATTAGTTCACCGACTGACTCTTTTAGCAGAGAATATAAGTAATTGGAATTGCAGCCTCTGTGTGTTTTTGGTTTTTTTTTATTTGCCTTTTTTGTTAAAATTGACATGTCTTTTTTTATCACCCTAAAATACACTTCAACTTTTTAAAACAATATTGGGCTTTAGATTGCGTTTTAAATACCTTTCTAAACAGCTAACCTACCCTCTAAAATTCAGTGATATAGTTGTGAAGTTCAAAGTGATAAGGCAAATAAAAAAATAATAAACATGTTATACTTACCTGCTCTGTGCAGTGGTTTTGCACAGAGCAGCCCCAATCCTCCATTTCTCAGGTCCCCCGCCAGCGCTCCTGGACCCTGCCTCCAGTCGAGTGCCTCAAGAGCAAGCAGCTTGCAGTGGGGCACCCAAGCAGGCTCAATCCTGAACCGCTGCTCTGTGTGTTCATTGGGACACAGAGCTGTAGCTCGGCCCTGCTCCCTCTCTCTCCTCATTGGCTGTCTGGCTGTGATTGACAGCAGCGGGAGCCAATAAGGAGGGAGAATCCCCAGAGAGCCAATGCTCTCATGCAGATTGCTGGATCAAGAGGGAGCTCAGTTAATTATTAGGGGGGCCTATAGGGATTTTTAAGTACCGAAGTTTGGCGCCATTCCACGAATGTTCGCAATTTTAAAACATGACATGTTAGGTATCTATTTACGCTGCGTAACATCATCTTTCACATTATGCAAAAAAAGTATCTAACTTTAGTTCTTTTTTTTTTTTTTTTTATGCTTCCCAAAAAAAAGTGTTTGAAAAATAATGGCGCAAATAACGTGTGAGATAGAACCTTGCAATGTCCACAATTTCATTCCCTAGGGTCTCTGTTAAAAATCTTATATAATGTTTGGGGGTTCTGAGTCATTTTCTACCGAAAAAGTTATGATTTTTACATGTAGGGGAGAAGTGTCAGAATTGGCACGGGTGGCAGGTGCTTAATGAATAAAAACAAAACACAATAGTTACCTCAATTTTTGTTGTATAATGTGAAAGATGATGTTATGCCGAGTAACTAGATACCTAACATGTCATGCTTTTAAATTGCACACGCTTGTGGAATGGCGACCAGCTACGCTACGTAAAAATCTCAATAGGCGATGCTTTAAACGCCTTTAAAGGTTACCTGTTTAGAGTCAGAGGAGGTCTACTACTAGAATTATTGCTCTCACTCTAATGTTTTCAGTGATACCTCACATATGTAGTTTGAATATTGTTTACAAATGCATGTGCGACTTATCAAGTCCTAATCCTTTCCTAATCAAGTCCAATCAGTATAATCAAACACAGCTGGACTCAAATGAAGGTGTAGAACCATCTCAAGGATGATCAGAAGAAATGGACAGCACCTGAGTTAAATATATGATTGTCACAGCAAAGGGTCTGAATACTTAGGACCATGTGATATTTCAGTTTTCCTTTTTTAATAAATCTGCAAAAATGTGAACAATTCTGTGTTTTTCTGTCAATATGGGGTGCTGTATGTACATTAATGAGGAAAAAAAAATAAACTTAAATTATTTTAGCAAATGGCTGCAATATAACAAAGAGTGAAAAATTTAAGGGGGTCTGAATATTTTCCGTCCCCACTGTAAGTATAAACATTGTAACGATTTGTCCTTCAGCTCAAAGGAATACACTTTGGTGTGTAAATGAGGGAAGTTTAACCACTTAAACACTAAACATTTTTCTGACATTTTTTGGTTTCAAGTTAAAATCATTTTTTGTTTGCTAAAAAAATTACTTAGAACCCCAAAACATTATATATCATTTTTTTAGTAGAGACCCTAGAGAATAAAATGGTGGTTGTTGCAATATTTTATGTGACACTGTATTTGCGCAGCAGTCGTTCAAATGTAATTTTTTTGGGGAAAATTACACTTTAATAATTAAAAAAATAACTAATCAGTAAAGTTAGCCCAATTTTTTTGTATAATGTGAAAGATTTTATGTCGCAAGGATCGTGATCTTTTTATTCTAAGCAAAAAAAATTGTGATTCTTATTTTGGCTAGAATCGTGCAGCTCTAATTGATAGTAGTAGGAGCCATTGGCTCCCGCTACTGTCGATCAAATCCAATGATGCAGGGGGGCAGGGCCGAGTCCTTCTGTGTGTGTCAATGGACACAGCAGCAGGACTCTGGAGCGCACCCATTCTCGAGTGCCCCCATGGAAAGCGGCTCTCCTTGGGGGCACTCGAGAAGAGGAGGGGCCAGGAGCGCCACCGGGGGACCCCAGAGAGGGAGGATCGGGCCGCTGCAAAACCCTAGCACAGAGCAGGTAAGTATAACATGTTTGTTGTTTAAAAAAAAAATAATAATCTTTACAATCACTTTAAGTATGATACACTATGTACAAATAGAGGAAAGCTCACATAAACAGGACTGGGAACAAGGGGAGCAGAGGTAGGGTGACAGGATGCAGGACACCAGATACAGGATACTGGGTACAGGACACAGGGTAGAACACTGAGGCATTGATGAAAGTTAAGTGAGGGATTATATACCCAGCAGACAGCATCGGGTGGAAACTAATTACTGGGATCTGCTGGCTGCTGGAAGACAGCTGCAGGTGGAACTATCTCCTTCAGCTCTGGGAACTACAGTGCCACCAGGAGGTGATCCAGGTCCTGACATGATGACATCACTTCCCACACACGCACGCCAAGAAACAGTTATATGCTGTCCCGTATATATCACATGCAATTCCCATTACAGCAACAAATTGAGGGCATCAGAGGAGTGGTAAGACAGTGAGGAAAAGCAGATAAGGTAAGTATAATGCCACGTACACACAAGCGGTTTTGCCGTCGGAATAAACTCTGAAGGCATCTACGATGGAATTCCGCTCAAGCGGTCTTGCCTACACACGGTCACACCAAAGTCCGAACGGCCAGAACACGGTGACGTACAAAACGTAGGACGGGACTAGAAAAAGGAAGTGCACTAGCCAGTAGCCAATAGCTTCCGTCTTGTACTTGCTTCAGAGCATGCGTCGTTTTTGGTACGTCGGAACAGCATACAGACGAGCGGGTTTCCCGATAGTAATTATTTCCTTTTGGAAAAATTTAGAACATGTTCTCTAAGTCCATCTGAATTTTCGACAAAAGTTTCTGACGGACATTCGGCTTGTGTGTACGCAGCATTAGTATACCTTGCTGGAGGGGTAGACTATAAGTAAACACTGTCACTTTATTCTAAATAGACACAAAAAAGTCTGTCATTAAATGTGGGAAAGTCGTCCTCTTGTGTGTATACATTTGAATGATAAGAACCTCCTGCCTACATCTGAAATGGTCACAACTCATTGGGGTTGATTTACTAAAACTGGATAGTGCAAAATCTGGTGCAGCTGTGCATGGTAGCCAATCAGCTTCTAACTTCAACTTGTTCAAATAAGCTGATTGGTTTCTATGCAGAGCTGCACCAGATTTTGCACTCTCTAGTTTCATTAAATCAACCCCATTATAACTGTGTTTATTAAACAATGTCAATTTTTAAGTTAGTTAATAAATAACATCCTCTATGCAAGTGTATTTTATACTATTAGCCACTGGTGTTTGGTAATATCAAATCTGATGCTTGAGAAAATATAGAACCAGCATTGGGTGAGACTCTGATGTCAGCAAAGTTATACTCCTATTAAAAGTAAAATATACTTACCTTTCTCCCAGCCTCCATACTGCAGGAGGTAACATCATCATCTTTCTAGTGAGATCTCTGGGAATGCTGAATAGCATCAATCTTGTGAGATGACACTCCACTAGGAGCATCCTCTCACAAAATTTGGGCTACTAAGCATTCCCCTGGATCTCGCCTTGGGCAAAAGCCAGGAGTAAAGTAATTACATTAATTACCTTTTTTTTTATTTTAGTGCAGCATTTTGGCATGGGGAAGGGGACTTTTTAAAAATTTGTATACATCAAGGCTAGACAACCTAGGAACCAAGTAGTAGCTGAGCTTTTTCTACCCCTAGGTGTGTTCCCTGGGTTGGAGTCTAAAGGCTCCTAAAATGGACTGACTAAAGCCTTGAACACATGATGAGAATATCACACAAATGATCATCCATTGGTTTTTTTTTGCATGCTAGTTTTCATATCCAAAACTAATCGTTTTTTTGGTTTTTTTTATATCTTTTTATTGGTATTTCCAAGTGTACAACACTCAACATAACCAAACATAAGGAAGATAAGAAAGAGTCATATTAATAGACTCAGTCACCCAGGCAGGGGCTGTATGAGACAGAAAACACAACTCCAAGAGTCTACACAACCATAATGAATGTAATTAAGTTACCTTGGTGTGACCTATGCTCAAGAAAATAGATGCTTTTACATGCTGGTGATGCTAATAAAAGGAGAATGCCCCTCAAGTATATCCAGAGAGTAAGAGACATCATAAGGTTACTCAAAAGTATTATGATCTATCAAGCATAGAGGCTGTAGCTGAGTCAGCCAGCCATTTAGACCACAATTTGCATAGGTATCCTTGTACAGAAGCAGGTTAACATTAACCAAATGTTTTCAGAGTGTGAGGGAAGAAGTAGTGGCCTTCTTCCATGACATAATTATGGCTTTACGGGCATAGAAAAAGAGCAAACTGAGCATGGTCCTCTCTGCAACCATGGGAACCAGGGAGATCACCTCCTCCCAGTACTTGGCAATTGCTGGGCAACTTCAAAAATAATGTTAAAAATCACCAGGGGAATTGTCACACCGTTAGCACTCTTGAGAATCCAAAGGATCCATTCTTTTGCAATCTATGCGGGGTAAAGTAAGTTCTATGCACAATTTTGAATTTAATGAGTCTATCTCTTAGGAAGACCAAATGGCGAAACGGAAGGTCCCAAATGTCCTCCCAGTCCTCATCATCTAGCTCAGGTATTTCCCTCAGCCACTTCTGTTGAAGGGTACAGAGGTCTGGGAGGGGGACCAGAAGGAGATGATTATACAACACTGAGGTAGGTTTCTCTGAGCATTCAGTCCAGATTAAAGCTCCATGTCAGATTGTTTTTGCTCCAAGTCAGATTGTTTTGAAAATGAATAGGTTACTGGAGTTATGCAAATTCTCATAAGACAGAATACAACTTCCCGCAATGATGTAATGTTGTAATGTTTTCTCTTATTTCCAAGCATGCACGGTCTTGGTCACGCTACTTTTTTAAAGACGAATACTGTACTGATTTAACTTAAATTGTTTGTTCTGTTATCATTCAAGAAGTATTTTCGTGCTTGTCCGTTTGGATAATTTTACATAAACTGTTGTGATCGGCTCTTAAAAGCTGTGTACTAACCACCAGATTATCAGACAATCGCTCCGAAAGTGGTATTTTTGGTCCGATTTTCCCACAGCAATAACTGACTGGAAAGCATTTGTATCATTTACCGCTTTAAGCAACTAGAGCCACTGTGGGTTGTTAGGCAGGCATTTAAATATGGCATTTAATGCATAGCTCAACAGCACAGAGAATAAAAATAATCAGTGGCTCGGTACTCGCAAGCATCCAGTGGAAGCATTTGGGTGGTGCTTTGCTAGGAAGTATTAAATTATTTACCACATTCGGCATAGCCTGTTAGTGAACTGCTCATATACTTTAGTAATTGCCAAGAAACACCATAGATGAACAGACTAGGGTGGGACTCCTTTGTAAAATATCATCTGACATTAATATAACTGGTGTGGTTTATATTATAAAAGGGTGAATAGTATGCAATAAACAGTTGGCGATACTCTGTGCATGTCAGATATATATAGATATATCTATATATATCTGCAAATAGTACAACACTGTCTTTTAGCTATAATTAGGATGATAAAACAAGTGTAATGTAAAATACTGTGCATGCTTATCTAACAACGGAATGTGCTTCAGACTAGCAAAAACTTATCTCGAGAAGCAATAACTGTTTCACTACCATTTCAAAGAGCCATACAGTTATGTACACCAAGCACAGTAATTGCTCATTATCCCTAAAGTTGCATATTTCACACCAACAGAATGTGTCTGATGTGAACCATCATTTTGTTTTTCAAATAACTTGTTCAATTGCTGACTGTTAGAGGCTCCTGCAAATCAAATTGATGCATGTATAATCTTATAATAATACTAATGCATGTGAATCTCCCTAATTGGGGCACAGACACCAATAAAAACCTGCTAACCTCCCACCATTTTATTCAAATCTAAAAAAAAATATCTTGCCTTTAATTGTTGTGGTGGGTCAATTGGAGAAAATTAAATGTGGAACCTGTACCCTACAATGTATCTCAACCTTTTTACCCTGCCTTTTTCTTTTCCATATGCAGTATGTAAATTATACTTTTAATGTGTCCATTTTGATGCCTCCCATGTAACCTCTGTTTCCAGTAATGAAGAATGCTATCAAAATGTTCATATTTCAATTTTTGTATATAAAAGAAAAAAAAAAAATTAGCAAAACAAGAAAACCTATGGATAAGCTGATCCATCCCTCTTTTCTGCCACAAGTGCAAGAATCCACAGCACAAGTTTGTATGGGTAGTCATCTCCCCACCTGTTGCAGTTTATTGGTGTAGATATACAGTGCCTTGAAAAAGTATTCACACCCCTTGAAATTTTATACATTTTGTCACGTTACAACCAAAAAACGTAAATGTATTTTATTGGGATTTTATGTGATACAAATGCATGCCACACTTTTTACATATTTATTTGTAAAAAAATTTGAAAACCATTTATCATTTTCCTTCCACTTCACAATTATGTGCCACTTTGTGTTGGTCTATCACATAAAATCCCAATAAAATACATTTACGTTTTTGGTTGTAACGTGACAAAATGTGTAAAATTTCAAGGGGTGTGAATACTTTTTCAAGGCACTGTACATCAGCACATGTTTGGATTAACTACCTATTTGCTATTATTAAGGGTCACTTTAGTCCTTCAATTCAATTTGAACTGTCCAGTTAGACTACATTTGTTACTGACGGCGTTTGCTACATTGCTATGTAAATTAACTTTGCTTTCTTTCTTCAGGACTGGGAACTGCACATCAAAGGCAGGATGCACATTCAAAATGTAATGAGTTACTCTGAGAGGTGAGTGTGAACTTTCTCTAGGTTGTGCTTGGGGTGTAAGCACAAAACTTATGACATTTTCTGCTTTGCTTCCAGTGTTGGGATAAACTGCGTGCCCAATTCCAGCGACTCCTCTCTGAATTCTGACTTTCAGACCCGGAACAATGAAGGTGAGAAATCCTCTTGTCTTGGAAGTAGATAATATAATGGACCGTATCACTAGTTTCACATTTGGCTCAGAGACCGACGTGCCCTTGAGTGTTGGACATGAGTGCCAGTAAATCATGGGGTCACACATGCCACCAATGCTAATAATCCCTATCAAACATTTACTCTTCCAACTCTCCGGAGCAATTAAACATGAAGTATTTTCAATAACTGTCTTGTTAACATAGATTATGAGGCTGCCTGAAAATATAGCTTGTATATAACCTGGGTCTGTTGGAAGTTTTTCAAACAACTTACCTTCTTGCCTATATATACATTCCTGAACTTTTACTGTATACATTTCCTTTATATAACTTTATTACTCCAATGTTCTGGCATGATTGTTTATTCTTATTGACCTGGAATCCAGTTTTAGCATTGAGTTGAATCCCCAGAGTGACACATATTGGAGGTCAACGTAAAACATATAAAACTCTGCTGGAGGAAAAACCCAGGACATTGTACTGCCATCTGTAGTACTTTTACTGTACTTTTAAATAGTTAGATTGTTCTACTGGTTCATAATTTACATATTATGTATTTTTTTCTCAACTAGTGTTATTGCCCATAGCAACCAATCAACATACATCTTTCCACACAACATAACAAATTAAGCCTATGTTTATATTGGATCGATTTGTCATGCGATTTGAGAGATCAAATGGCATGACAAGTCGCAACCTATTGGAGGCAAAGGCACTGTTCCAATCGGCTCCACACCAATTTGCAAAAGTAGTTTTTGCACTACTTTTGCCGATTTCGGGTGCAACTTCAATAGACATCTGTGCATGAAGCCACACAGATGTCTTATCAAGTAGCACCTGAAATCGCGCTGACCTTGCTACTTTGAAATTGCGCTACTTCAAGTGAAGTAGCGCAATTTCAAAGTAGCATCAATGTGAACCAGGGCTAAAATTTAAAAGCTGATTGACTGCTCTCCAATCGAGACAAAGTTTCTCTCAGACACTTTTTATTAACCATCCCCCATTGTCTATAAACTAACCATATTATTTTCATGCTGCTTAGTACAATGTATTGTTCCCTGAAAGTAGATGTGTTGAACGAGAGGATGCCAGTATTGTTGAGAACAGCATTAGTAAAATAGTCATAAGGCAACAAATTCATCTACCTCGGATAGACATCCAGTGGCGGCTGGTGCTCCAAAATTTTTGGGAGGGTGCAAACAAACTGAAAAATACTAAACCCCCCCCATCAATTGCAGCCTCACTGTGCCCATCAATTGCAGCCTCACTGTGCCCATCAAATGCAGCCACTGTGCACATCAATTGCAGCCACTGTGCCTATCAATTGCAGCCACTGTGCCCATCATATGCAGCCACTGTGCCCATCATATGCAGCCACGTGTGGCCTTCATATGCAGTTACTTGTGCCCATTATATGTAGCCACTGCGCCCATCATATGCAGCCACTGCGCCCATCTGATGCAGCCATTGTGCCCATCATATGCAGCCACTGTGCCCATCATTTCCAGCCACTTGTGCCCATTATATGCAGCCACTTGTGCCCATCAAATGCAGCCACTTGTGCCCATCATATGCAGCCATTGTGCCCATCAAACGCAGACACTGTGCCCATCAAATGCAGCCACTTGTGCCCATCAAATGCAGCCACTTGTGTCCATCATATGCAGCCACTTGTGCCCATCAAATGCAGCCACTTATGCCCATTATATGCAGCCACTCGTGCCCATCGAATGCGGCCACTTGTGCCCATCATATGCAGCCACTTGTGCCCATCAATTGCCACCACTGTGCCCATCAATTGCCGCCACTGTGCCTATCAATTGCTGCCACTGTGCCATATCAAATGCTGCCAGTGTGCCCCCCGCCGGCCCGCCATATGCACTTACCTGTCTTGGTGGGACAGCTCCTCGATGTCTTCTCCCGTCCCCTCTTCCCGTCCTCTGCTATGATTGGACGCCTGGTGTCCAATCACAGCACCTGTAATTTCAGCCAATCAGGTGACGGGTAACAGATCCAAGCACCTGATTGGCGGAGAGGCAGTTTAGTGTTATTAAAGCGAATATTAATCTGATTGACCTGCGAGTGCCCAGCATGACGCTCGCAGGTCACCTTTTTTGACGCTTATTAGAGCCTATGGCTCTAATCAGGTGCTTCAAAAACACCCCCGCCACTATATTTCAGGCTCCCTGCGCCCGAAAAGGGGCCGGGCGCCTAAACAGGGGGTGGAGGCGGCAGCAGCCATAGATAGATTCATGCACTGCCTGAATCTATCTATTGGTGCTTGGGGGGTGGCTGGAGGGGGGGCGGCGCCCGTGTGCCCTTATGGACGCACCGCCACTGTAGACATAACATTTTGTTTTAGAAGATTGAACAATGCAAGCAAACTTGAAATTTTATATCACTTTTTTCTTTTAATTTAACCTCTTTAGGACCGCCCACCCGCATTGTACTGTGGATGGGCAGCTCTTACAGGCAGAGCAATGTACCTGTACGTCGCTGGCCTCTTCCGGGTACAGGGTGAGCAGGCGGAAGGAACAAATAGATTTTTAGTACAAAGCAGCACATTATTCACACATCAACATTTATTAGGCACACTTACCCCTTTGATTACCCCGAGATGTTAACCCCTTCCCAGCCATTAGTACAGTGACAGTGTATAACATTATTACTGATCGCTATATTGGTCTCACTGGTGATGTCAAAGTCAGATTGCCCGCCTTACTATCACAGTGCTAATATAAGTCGCTGATTTCTGCCATTACTACTATAAAAAAAAAATTCCAGTATACTGTATATACCATAGTTTGTAGACGCTATACCTTTCATACAAACCAATCAATTTACACTTATTGTTATTTTTTTTTCCCAAAGACTTGTAACCGAATACATTTTGGCCTAAATGTATGAAGAATTTTATTTTATTTATTTTTATTTTTTTGTATTGGATGTGTTTTAAAGCAGAAAGTAAATAATGTTTTTGTGGGGTTTTTTTGTCAAAATTGTTGTACTTTTTTAATGCATATAATAGAAATAAAAAAACACAGTGGTGATAAAATACCTTCAAAAGAAAGCTCTATTCGTGTGAAAAAAAAAAATGAGTCAGATGCTCCCCCATACTTTTCTTCAATCCCTGTGTTTGAACAGAGGCAAGGGGAAGCATGAGGTAAGGTGAGTATGCGTCCGTGAAGAGCTGCCCCCAAACTGCTTTGCAGGCACTTCGGCAGCGGTGCCCATTCATTTCAATGGGCAGGAGCGGTGGAGAAACGGTGTATTCACTGCTCCTCCACCGCTCCAAAGATGCTGCTTGCAGGACTTTTTTTTAACGTCCTGCCAGGGCAGCGCCCCAGTGTGAAAGCACTCTGGCTTTCACACTGTGACTGCAGGGGAGGTGCTTTACAGGCGCTATTTTTAGCCCAAAAGCGCATGAAAAACGCCTCAGTGTGAAAGGGGTCTAAAAGTTTACATGTTGCTCTTCACTGTATTGGCAAAACAGGGGTTCACTTTAAACTACATTTTTAAAGTGGACCTGATGTCAATTTAAATATGACATTGCTGAAAATGGTGGAAGGTGCCTGGGGCAACTGTGGAACAACTGAGGCTGTACAGTCTTCATTTACTTAAACACTACACACATTAACGGAATTACCGTATTTACATTTTGCCCAATATAGTATAAATCTATACACATTATTTTTGATTTACAACTTTGATTTTAACTTTTTTGTTTATGTCAGGTCATTTGTTTGTTGTACCATGAAAATCTCTTTGCTTTGTCTCCAGGTTTTACAGTGGATATTGATCAGGTATATGTCACTCAGGCAACAGCTATTCCATTTATCCAGTCTGCAGTCACCTTCTCTGGACCGCCCATGGGTGCCAAGGTAATTAGTCTATTATATTCTCCAGATGGTTGTTGTCTGTTTTCAGTCTTCCTGTGTGACCACCACATATTTTTGGGAAAGCTGGGATTATCCACAATGGTTGTTCCTCATGTAGTGTTGGAAAAATACGGGTTTTTTATTTATATTCTGGCTAACAGATGTTTCTCCACATTGGGCACTCCAGCTGTTCCAGGACAGGCTGCTCCATACCTTCCCCATATACAGCGTTACCATCATGTGGAGGAACTGCAGAACACAACCATCAGAGTGATTTAATAAGATACTGGAATCTCGTAATACAATAAACACCAGCTGCAAATACTCATAAAAAGCTGGTAATGAATGTAAGAAGTAAATACTTTAGAAGAGAAGCCGTGATTTGCTATGCATTAGTTGAATTTGCGACTTTTTGACCCATTGGAACATAAGCACACATGTATTGACTAATGCTTGTAGTGAGAATTTTAGTATAGATTCACAGGCAAGAACTTCTCAATCACAGTTCAAAAGTCTAGTCTTTCAACTTGGACCTGGGAACTTTTAATCTCTGAATACTTTTATTTTACAGATGTACTGATGGCACATAAAAAGTGATAGAGGTGTCTAGCTTGATCATTTTACAAATACATACATACAAATACATACATACAAATAGCTTTAAAAAAAAAGAAAGCTTGGTCTGGCCGAAAGTATGTCTTTTTGCTAGGTAGAAACCTGGGAAGAAAAGAAGAATGGTGCAGGCAAGTGCCAGCTAAAGTGCGGGAGGTGGAGAGGACAGTAATGATTGACTTCTAACCTGTCCAACTGATTGGTTCTCCTGAAGTCATTTGGTGGATACATAGATAAATTGAGTGACTTTTGTTGAATTTTTTTTTTTTTAGATGTGCATGCACATCTATGGAAAAAATACCTGTTGCTATTGCAAACAGGAGCTCCTAACTACCTGTTTGAGCTGGAAAAACAGTGCCTCTGCTCCAGTAAAAAAACAAAGCAGTATTGCCAAGCCTGCCCACTTCTCCCTTGATGGACTACAAAATAAAACAATATCTCATATACTGTACATAACATAAAGGGGAGGTGTGTAGAAAATACAAAGTGGTTCTAAATGCTGAAGGTTTTTTTATCTTCATACATTCTATGCCCCCCCAATACTTATCTAAGCCCCACCTCGATCCAGCGATGTGCACAAGAGCAGTGTAGGTCTCTTGCTCCTCATTGTCGGAGATGCAGCAGGACATGCCCCTCTTCATTCCCTGTACTTTTAAATTTGACCTTTTATGCATGCTTTTCTCAGGGGCAAAATTGTAATTAAACGGTAGCTCTGTCTTGCTCCAAAAACCTGACAGGGCATGTGACTGATCTGGGCCAGCTCACCAACAAATATAACTGAGCTTCATGGTCGTCCTGCTACAAAAAGAATTGTAAATGAGGAGTGTACAGGAGCACAGACTACGGGTCATAATTATAAAGTAATGAATCTGACATTCATCAAAAGTATACTGCAGGTGGATTTTCCAGGTGCATGTGTTTTAAATAACAATGATTGATCAGTGAATGTTTGGTGAAAGTTACATTCACTGCTTTATAAATAGACCCCTACGTGAAAAGCTTGGATGTTACTGTTTCAGCCAAGACAGTGGCGAAGCTGCTGCTCTCCTCTAAGCCCGGTGCTAAGACCATTTGAAGTTCACTCCGGGGGGGAGGTTCTGAATGTTTGCACAGATGTCAGGATACCTGTCAGCACTGATGAGGGCAATGAGGTGCCTGGGATATCCCTGTATATCTTGCAGTAATTGTAATATATCAAACCATAATCATGGTATATGTGATGAAGGCCACAACAATTACCAAAACAACAGATGCAATTATATATGTAAACCAAAAGAGTTCAGGACTTTTTTGTGCCAGTATCAGAGCTCATTATTGCCCAAGGTATTATATGTACAGGGTGCCTAAGAATTTCCTGTAATGTACATAAAACATGTGTATATATAGTCTAGCAGCAAATTACTTTTGATATAGAAGAGGTCCCTTTCATTTCTGGGCATCAGGTATAACAAGTGAGAAGACATCAAGGATGTCTTATGCCCCGTACACACGGTCGGACTTTGTTCGGACATTCCGACAACAAAATCCTAGGATTTTTTCCGTCGGATGTTGGCTCAAACTTGTCTTGCATACACACGGTCACACAAAGTTGTCGGAAAATCCGATCGTTCTAAACGCGGTGACGTAAAACACGTACGTCGGGACTATAAACGGGGCAGTGGCCAATAGCTTTCATCTCTTTATTTATTCTGAGCATGCGTGGCACTTTGTCCGTCGGATTTGTGTACACACGATCGGAATTTCCGACAACGGATTTTGTTGTCGGAAAATTTTATCTCCTGCTGTCCAACTTTGTGTGTCGGAAAATCCGATGGAAAATGTCCGATGGAGCCCACACACGGTCGGAATTTCCGACAACACGCTCCGATCGGACATTTTCCATCGGAAAATCCGACCGTGTGTACGGGGCAATACACTGTAGAAGCACCTGATCAGAACATAAAACCTTTTCTGTTTAAAATGTATGTTTATACAGTAGGGAAAATAATTATTTGATCCCCTGCAGATTTTGTAAGTTTGTCCACTTATAAAGAAATGAAGGATCTATATCAACCAAAAAATCCATAAAAAAACACGATACAAAATTCTATAAATTGATTTGCAGTTCAGTGAGTAAAATAAGTATTTGATCCCCAAGCAAAACATGACTTGGTAGTTGGTGGAGAAACCCTTGTTGGCAAGCACAGAGGTAAGACAATTCTTGTAGTTGGTGACCAGGTTTGCACACATCTCAGGAGGGATTTTGGTCCACTCTAGTTTACAGATCTTCTCTAAATCCTTAAGGTTTCTTGGCTGTCGCTTGGCAACTCGAAGTTTCAGCTCCCTCCAAAAATTTTCTATAGGGTTAAGGTCTGGAGACTGACTAGGCCACTCCATTACCTTATTGTGCTTCTTCTTGAGCCACTCCGTTGTTGCCCTGGCTGCATGTTTTGGGTCACTGTCATGCTGGAAGACCCATCTTCAGTATTCTGGCTGAGGTAAGGAGGTTCTCATCATGGCTCCTCAATGCGGCCTTTACCTTTAGCAGAGAAACAACTTCAAAGCATGTTTCCACCTCTGTGCTTGACTGTAGGGATGGTGTTCTTAGGGTCACAGTCAGCATTTTTCTTCCTCCAAACACGGCGAGTTTACAGCACTTTCTTCCCAATTCTTCTCTGAATCATTTAGATGTTCATTGGCAAACTTCAGATAGGACTGTACAGGACTGTACATGTGCCTTCTGGAGAAGGGGGACCTTGCGGGGACTGTAGGATTTCAATCCATGGTGGCGTATTGTGCTACAAATGGCTTGTTTAGTGACTGTGGTCCCAACTGCCTTGAAGTGATTCACAAGCTCTTCCCGTGTAGTTCTGGGCTGATCCCTCACTTTTCTTATGATCATCCTTACCCCATGAGGTGAAATATTGCATGGAGCTCCAGGCCGAGGGCGATTGATAGTTATTTTGTATTTCTTCCATTTGCGAATAATCGATCCAACAATTGTCTCCTTCTCAACAAGCTACTTGCTGTTGGTCTTGCAGACCATTCTAGCCTCGTGCAGGTCTACAATCTTGTCCTTGATGTCCTTTGACAGATTTTTAATCTTATCCACGATGATGGGTTTGAATGGAATAAAGAGATTCTGTGGACAGGTGTCTTTTATAAACATAACGAGTTGTTGTTAGGGGAACCTTCTTAAATTGACAGGACTAATCTGTTTACTGTACCACATGAGCACATACTGTAGCCAGTCTGTGGGAGCCAGAATTATTGTTGGTTGGTAGGAGATCAAATACTTATTTTACTCACTGAACTGCAACTCTATTTATAAAATTTGCATCATGTGTTTTTTTTCAGGATTTTGGGTTGATATTCTGTCTATCATTTAAAATACACCTATGATAAAAATTATAGACCTTTCATTTCTTTGTAAGTGGGCAAACTTACACATCTGCCGTGGATCAAATAATTATTTTCCCCACTGTATATAACATATATGTATAGTGTAACAATATGAAAAGTGAACATTTAAATTAAACTTTCTCATTTTCTTTTTTTCACAATAGAGAACTTTCTCATTTTCTTGTAGCCATATTAGGTCAGTGATGCCACCAGTTTTGTTACGTGTGGCTGAGGGGCAGTGGATTCCATAGCGGCAGCTGATAGGGATGGCAGCCTGCTCTCATGTGACTGAGTTCGGCCTGAACCTTAACTCATCCTTAGTTCTAACTGTCTAAAGAGATAGCAGGGGTACAGTGCTTATTACAAATCTTGGCTAATCTTGTGATCATGTAGGAGGGTGCACCGTAATGCACACACTGGGTGCAATATAAAGAACTTGTATTGAAGTGAGGCAAAGACAGTTCACAACAAACCCAGTGAGAAGACAGCCCAACTGGGAACACTCACGAATACTACTACTGATTCTTCTGTAGGCTAATTTCAGCAGGATAATGCAGCATGTCACCAAGCTCAAATTATCTCACCACTGGTTTCTTGAACATGACAATGGGGTCACTGTACTCCAATGGCCTCCACAGTCATCAGATCTCAATCCAATAGAGCACCTTTGGGATTTGGTGCAATGGGAGATTTGCATCATGGATGAGCCGACAAATCTGCAGCAACTGCGTGATGCTAACATGTCAGTGTGGACCAAAATCTCTGAGGAACGTTTCCAATACCTTGTTGAATCTATGTCACGAAGGATAAAGGCAGTTCTGAAGGCAAAAGGGGGGGCCAACCCGGGAACTAGCAAGATGTACCTAATAAAGTGGCCGGTAAAGGTATATGGAGTATAGAGAAAGAGGTCAGCAGAAGAAAAAGGAGGGAAAGGACGACAGCTGCGAGACAGCCAAAGCATGGGCTTAAAGCTGGTCGACGGGTTCCAGACTTGTTCATAGATTGGAAACGTATTATATAATTAGGCTGTAAGAGCTTCCATGAGTTTGATCTCTCATATACGAGAGTGGAGCTCGAGTGTGTAAGGACCTTGTACCCCTTACCATTGAGAAGCTCAAACATCTTGCAGCTGTTAACACATGTAAAGTCAGTCTTATAGTGTCCTAGGGCTTATTAGGTGGAAGCAGACTGTGGCTGGGTCAACCTCAACATGTATCTGTAAAAGAGAGTGTAAAAGGGCTTTTACTTCCAGCCAGAAGGGGCACCTAATCCGATATGAGTGGGCTTCTCTGAGGGCTTATGTGCAAAGAACTTGGACTACCTGCAGTGACCATGTCTGTGCTCAGCCCGCAGGCCTCTTTGCTATGATGACACTTATTCTCCTTGTCCACTTTTCCGTGTGGCAGTCTTTCCCTCATTGCCAGAACACTAGTGCCGAATGCTTAATTTCCAGTGGCAATTTATGTGCAAAAATAGATGTGCGACCCCTATTTAATTGCTTTTAGTTTTTACACAGTCTCTGCTAATGGCAGCCCTGCTTGACTTCTGATCCCCCCTGCTGAGTGGCACAAGCAGTGGCTCTACAGAGACAGCTCTATGCTGTTGTAACAATATGTGCATGGAAATTATATGATTATAAGAAACTTTCATCAAAAATGGGGCCGACTGATGTCAACTTCTAATTTTCATTTTCAAAGCTTCACTGAACAAGCTGAAGATAGTAGCTGATTGGCTGCCTTGCACAGCTGCTCCAGATTCTGTCTGCTCTAATTTTGATAAATTCCCCCCTTCATGTCTATGAAATAAATGTTGTGGGTTTCATACATTTCCTCACTTTGCATTACCTCTTATAAATATAGTTGCAAAAATAGAGTTTGAAAAACTTTGGTCTGTAGACAAACTGGGGCTGGTTTGTTTATATTCAAAAATGACCAGATCCTCGCTCAACGGAAAGTGATACCAGACACCTGATTGGCAGGTTAAATGTTGGTAAATACCCAAGGGCAGAACAGACACAGGGAGCCATTATGGATGTTCGTGAAAACTTTATTTACCGGAAAACACTTTGATTACAAGGCTGAAAGTCATTTACATGGTAATATTCACTTCCAAATAAAGCATATGGCGTTTCACTGGGAGACGTGGCAGATATACTTGGCCCTGGCCATAATCATAAACAAAGTGGTCAGGTTTCTAGAAAAGTCTAGCCATGCATTCTGGAAATAGATATATTTATGGGTGTACAGGGCACAAGCTGGGTGCTGTCGCACTTTGTGTCCAGTTATTTTCTCTGACACACAGATGATTGGCAGAGGTGCTGTTTTCTTGGCTCCCTCATATGATCATACTGAATACATGTGCCTACAAACACACAGACTTCTCTGAGCCCTAAATTGACTCCATTTGTGTGCATAATTGTGCATATAGTCCTAAAATATTATTGCTAGTGAGAGGATGTAGACAGGACTTCTGAAAAATACAGAAAATCTTGTAAGGGTTTTTTTTTCTTTTTAACACATTCATGCACTGACATTCACATTGTGAAGTGTCTTGACTGTTGAAGTTCATTGTTTCCAGCCTTGATGCCCCTACAGCTTCTGTCATGCTTTACTAAGAGACCTTGACTGTATACCCTGCCAGTAAAGAAGACATAAAGTAAAAAGTAAAGGCAGATTTATTAAAATATTTGCTGCATGCTGTAAATATATATTGGTGAAAGCCATAAACTATTTACCTTTTTGTTTTATAAATTGTGATGTATCTCCATCTCCTACAGTATCTCCCCATATCACTGATGTGAATGCATTAGTTATGTGGTCTCTGCCAATTAAAATAATTTTGAAGGCCAGGCATTGCAAGACCTTTCTAGCACAGCTGCTGATTGGCCCACTGTGCTCTCAGTTTCCCAATTTCACCTAGAAGAGACCAGATGGCTAATTTATTGGCACTGGTAGAATCCAAGCCTGATCCTAGGGCCCAGTGGATGTCCAGGGGGGCCAGCTACAATCGTCATATTTCTGCATTAAAACCAATTGATCAAAGATGAGCAAAAGTTTCTTCCCAAAGAAGGATTGACTTATAGGTACATGATGTCTGATGGGGCCATGCTAGTACAGACATAGGGGGTTATTTACGAAAGGCAAATCTACTTTGCACTACAAGTGCAAACTACAAGTGCAAAGTGCACTTGAAATTGCACTGAAAGTGCACTTGGAAGTGCAGTCGCTGTAGATCCGAGGGGGACATGCAAGGAAAATAAAAAACAGCATTTTAGCTTTCACATGATTGTATAATAAAATCAGCAGAGCTTCCCCTCATCTCAGATTTACAGCGACTGCACTTCCAAGTGCACTTTCAGTGCAATTTCAAGTGCAGTTTGCACTTTTAGTGCAAAGTGGATTTGCCTTTCGTAAATAACCCCCATAGGGTGAATGAGATTAGAATGGCTTCCTGTGAATGAATAAACTGCAAGTACCACCTTCCACAGCGGCAGGCTGACTTGTAGTTTGAATGAATAATCAGCCAGCACACCCATAGTTCATTCACACTGCTTACAACTCTGCAAATGACAGCCCGTACAAAGTTACAGAGCTGTAGTCACTGAGTGCAGGAGCCTTTTTTATATAAAAGTGAACTTACCTTTAAAGGCTAAGTTTACCTTTTCGCGCAGAATTTCACTTTTCATAATAAATGGAAGCCTCCTCTAATGTTCTTTCTGCCCCAGCCATCCCAATATTCTTATCTCTCACTTATCTCATCCACAGAAGCTTTCAATTTTGACATTTCTGTTTGAATTTAAAAAAATTGCTTTTTGCTTCCATCACCTCCTGTAGATCATATCCCATAATGCACTGCCTTAGTGCATCTCAGAATAGGCATGTATTACCCACCTGGACCACACCTCCCTCATTATTATACCACCTCTTTATTTCTACTCACTTTCTGTACAATCTGATTGTATACTGTCCTTTAGATCTACCATCAGCTATGTAGTGCAACGGCCTGTCTGATTGGATACAAACTGAATAGATTTTTTTCAGGTGGATCCTGAAGTTTTGGTAAATCTAAAGGAAATTGTACAGAGATTGTACAATCAGATTGCATAGCGTACATAGGTGGACAAAGTGGACAGGGGCACTTAGCTGTCATGCCACGTTCACATCTCCACATAGTGTTTCGTCTCGTCATGCATAGCGCAAGCATGGGCTGCCCTACGTGCGACATACAACCCAAAGAAGCTCCAGGACTTTTTTTTAGAGCTGATCGTGGCACGTTTTTTCCCATGCTTGTTGGTGCACTTGCAGCAAAGTTGTCACGGTATCTTATGATCTCTTAAAGCAGAAATATATTCACCTCTGCTTGAGCGATGTAATGTCCACAAGCTTCTTTGCCGGCGCCAACATCTTCACCCAGTCTTCTTCTGGACCTTTGTCTATCTTGACTGGCCATGTTGGGATGATGTACTTCCTGCACATGTGCATGGGAGTTCATTCATGACTTGCTATTATTTATCAGATATGAGTCTGTTAAAGGACAAATAATAGTGATTTTCTTAAATTATTTATTGATGTTTATGGTGGGTGGCCATAAATGTGCAGGATGTCTTCCAGGGAACAACAGGTGGGGTTTGGCCATCTTCCTGTCCCCATGATAATGGTGTGACTGTAACAGCAAGGTATATGGTGCAATCTCTAGTAAATTAGCATGTAAAACTCCCATAGTTTTATATAAAACCAATTGTAATATGTGTCATATTATAGTTCATAAAACTACAAAAGTCCATAATTTCACAGTAAGGAATGGTGTATCAAGAAAGCACTAGGTGGGCAGCTCCTCCCAGAGACAGGAAAGTATCTCTGTAAGACAACAAAAACGCACAGGGGGGGGCACCTCTGAGTGCAATATTTATAAGAACTTTAATGCAGCAGCCAAATAAACACTCACATGTGTTCCATAAGCGGGTGCATCCATATTAGTATCAACAGAGGGGTTGCCCAAGTTCCAGGTGCGAGTCGGGTCACCGCTCATCGGATGTAGAGGAGGACTTCTGTGACCACCGTGGAACACGGAAGTAATATCACGCCCGGAGAACAGTCCTGTTGCCTTGGTAATGCGTTTCTGAGCGCCTCACGTGTTCCAAAAAATGTGAAGATCTAGTAGTATCAATAGAGGGGTCACCCAAGTTCCAGGTTGTTAGCTAGCCACTGCTGGTGGTGACGGACGGTGCAAGCCGGGTCACCGCTCATCGGCTGTAGAAGTGGACTTCATAACCACCGTGGAACACGGAAGTGACGTCATGCCCGGAGGATGGTACTGTTGCCCTGGTATCGTGTTTTAGAATGTGACGTCACTTCCGCGTTCCACGGTGGTTACGGAAGTCCTCCTCTACACCCAATGAGTGGTGACCCGGCTCGCACCGTCCGATACCACTAGCGGCGGCTGGTTACCGACCTGGAACTTGGGTGACCCCTCTGTTGATACTACTAGATATACACGTTCTTATGGAACACATGTGAGTGTTTATTTGGCTGCTCCATTAAAGTTCATATAAACATTGCACGTAGGGGCGTGTGTGTTTTATTTTTTTGATGGTGTGACTGGCATTGTATTTCATTAACACAGGATTGGGCTTGTCACAGTAACTCTCCAGTCCCCCAATGCTGTCCACATTACTGCATTGGCCCTTCAAACCAGAGATTATTTCCAGTGGTTTATAGCCATCCTAAGTGACTGAATTGCAGTCCAGTGACAGGAGTATACTGTCTGCAGATGAGTCTTCCAGACAGCAGTGTTTGCCCTCGCATAGTAATCCCAAAGATCATCCTGTGATCTCTTTTACACTGATCGCTCCAGGAAAACTGTGGCGGGGAGCTCAGAAATATCTTGTCACCCATCCAGCATTATGTCCTGTCGGCCAGTGCTCAGGCTGAATAGGGAAACAAATGCATAGAGACACTTCCGCTGAGTTTATCTGAGAGCAGAAAATTATTGCGGCTGAATTCATGAATGCTTTTTTTGAGAAAACTGTGTGATATGATAGATTTTTTTTAGCTGGGGTAAATTATGAAGTAGAGAAAACGGTGTAATATGATAGATTTTTTAGCTGGGGAAAATTATGATGTAGCAATTAGTTCAATATAACATAATACTAAATGACACACATTAAATATAATTTGACACACATGTGGCTTGTAACATTGGGGGTTATCTACTAAAACAGGAGTGTGTAAATTCTAGTGCAACTCTGGATAGAAACCAATCAGCTTCCATGTTTTATTGTCAAAGCTTAATTGAACAAGCTGAAGTTAGAAGCTGATTGGCTACCATGCACAGCTCCACCAGATTCTGAGCACACCAGCTTTAGTAAATCTCCCCCAGTGCGTTGTGTTCCTCTGATCAGATGCTCTAAGGTTGCAGAAGGTGTCACTGCAGTTCATATTTTCTCGTTCTGTAAGCCTCGGTTCACACCAGAGGCGGCACGACTTGCAGGTCGCCTCACCGAGGCAACCTGCACACGACTGCCCGGGCGACTTCCATAGACTTCTATACAGAAGTCGTTTTGCAAGTCGCCCGGGCAAAGTTGTACAGGAACCTTTTTCTAAGTCGGAGCAACTTGCGTCGCTCCCCTTAGAACGGTTCCATAGCACAGAACGGGAGGCGACTTGTCAGGCGACTAGGTCGCCTGACAAGTCGTCCCTGTGTGAACCGAGCCTAAAGAGTGTATGTACTACCAGCTGTGCAGGATGTCTGTAGTATATGGATTCTAGTCAACCATGGCAAGAGAAGATGCTTGGATATATGGAAAAATATTTCTGAAGGCAAGTCATGGAGTGCAGATAAAATGGAGGTTTAAAGCTGCCAATAGCCTAGAGATTTATGGGTTTGCATGCAACCCATAGACATAAGCAGAAAGGCAGGTCCTGTAAATGGCCGTATTGAACAACTGTTCTGTTATTTGTAAGCTACTGCTATTAATCTGAACAATCTTGAAGTTTGTAAACTTACTTTGGAAAATCCCCACACATTTTACTTCTTTGAATTCAGTGACACCTATCCACTATGCCCTGTGAGTAGACACTGCTGTGTCACACATTTCACAGAGCTCGCCTTTTAAACCACAGAGGTGCTGAGAGGAGGAGATATAGAAAGCAGAGTCAGTACTGAAATCACGGCTTACTCAAAGCAAGGCACCATGGGATATGTAGTCTTTAGAAATGGAAAGTAAATGGCGAAGAAGAGGCTATAAAACATGTAGGGAATTCAGGAAGTTGTGGAAAGTGGCAGAAAGGCAGCACTCACAACATGAAATGTTTTTTCAAGTAAGCCAATGTTAGATTGTCATTGCTCGTATTGCTTTTGCAATGATGATGTTATAAAATGTAAGTGTATGCTGTGACAATAGAACTTCTTTACCTTCCTAGCAGAATCAAGCTTTGTGGCAATGTTGATGTGATATCAAAATACAATGGCAGACAGGTCAATATAGGTCAGTGTTCTATGCACACAGTTCATTTAAAGGGAATTTATTAGGGTATAGTTGTAATGAAAATATAAAATCGAAGATGATCTAATTGATAAAGTGTTGATAGTAGAAAGGTCTGGGGGCCCCAGGTGTGGTCTGCTTTACCTGTTGTCTACAACTCAGAGAGAAGCTGTGCTCCTCTTCACCACCTCCCCTCAACCTAACTCCAGGATGCTTGCTAAGGATGTTCCAGCCTGCTCATGTGCTTAATAGGTAGTGCTACAAATGTGAACAGTAAAACAATGTATGTCGTTGCAGTTTGCACAGAGAAAATCGAATCTTGGAAGAGTGGTCCACATCTGTAATCTTCCTGAAGGAAGCTGCGAGAATGACGTGGTTAATCTGGGTCTGCCGTTCGGGAAGGTCACTAACTACATTTTAATGAAATCAACTAACCAGGTAAATCTGATGCGTCACCCAACCCCAATATGACTCTAAGATGTGATTTCAACTACAAGTAATTCACATTATGTTAAATACCAATGTGTACATGTTGTATATAACTGTTGTATAAATGTATGTTAAAACATAGGGCAAAGAACAGTAGTGTCCAGCAATGCTGGATTACTACAACTGTTTTTATTTAGACTGGTGTTTTACATGTTAATTTGTTCTATTCTTGTAATATCGCCATAGAAGTGCCTTGTGTGTTTTTTTTCCTGCTTTCAAGTTCAGCTTTACCTTAAAAAAACAGTAACACAACTCCTGTATTAGAGTGCCCCCCACTCTGGATGAAGGAGCAACATAGACACCTTTGGACAGCAACATTGTCAGTCTTGTGGGTAGGGGAGTGTTGGTGTATTTAAATCTGCTAGTACATATAACAAATTGAAGCCTAACTTCAGCCAACAGTTTTTAAGCAGTTACAGCAACAGTTTTTTCTTTCTTTTGGGATAAGGGTTTCACATAAATAAAATCCTTGTTAGTGTCAAATGGTTTGTCTCATCCTTCTAACGGCTACTCTTGCAGAACAGCCTGTTCTGACCAGCTCACCAGGTGATAATAAAGGAAAGAAAGCCTAAAAAGGAAAACAAATACAGCCATAACATCTAAGAATTGGTAAGCTGCAGTATAATAAAGGTTTGCTTTTAGGTTGAACACCGTCAAAATAATAGAAGATCAAATACCTGAATCAGAGATCTGCTTCCATCAGTTTATTGTTCATATCCTAATTAATCAGGCAAAAAGATGATATAAATGGGCCTAATTACTATGGAAGGCAGCAGTGCATCCTACGAGATATAAAACAAACTATTGATTTATCTCAATATGGACCCAGCTGGGTGACAGAAGGCTCGCAGGAGTTAAGGTTGCCATAGATGGATGGAAATTCAGCCGGTGCAGCAGAGACAAAAGTCAATCTGCTGACTGGATAAAAGTCACTTTAGTCTGAGGAACGTCCAGTAGATAGAATGGATTTGTGGTGCTTCCATTGTATGTTGTATACCTTGCCTGTTATTACTGTACAGTATGATAAACATTTATCTCTGGTGTCTGATCTATATACAGGCCTTCCTGGAAATGGCATACACAGAGGCAGCAGAGGCCATGGTACAATACTACCAGGAGAAGCCAGCAATGATGAATGATGAGAAGTTATTGATCCGCATGTCAAAGAGATATAGGGAACTACAACTCAAGGTAAGAGACTGGATGCTGTTTTCAGTCTTTAAGTAACAGAAAAGTAATGTCAGCTGTACCAATATGCCAGTGCGGTAGTCCCTATTTTTAATTTAGCTGCCATCAAAATGTATGGACTACTAAAGAAAGGACAATTCCACCAGAAGAAAGCCTTGTGTACCATCACCCCCCCCCCCCCCCCCCCAAAAAAAAAAAAACACATTTTTTTATGAGGCCCATTATTATGGAAGCTGTGCCAAAAAAAGGCAAGCAAAAAGCAAAGGTCTAGTCACCAGTGTTGACTTTGTAACTCTGTGTGAAGCTGGCCATCTTGGTCCAGGTAGAGCTTTGCTTCCTCATGTCAGTGTTGCTTCCCTGATGACTGGTGATCCGATGGCTGGTAAGGTTATGGTCAAGAAACAGCAGCAGAGATGAAGCACAGCTCTACAGGTAAATGAAGCAGAGATGGAGGAAGCACAGCTCTACAGGTAAATGAAGCAGAAGCAGAGACGGAGGAAGCACAGCTCTACAGGTAAATGAAGCAGAAGCAGAGACGGAGGAAGCACAGCTCTACAGGTAAATGAAGCAGAAGCAGAGACGGAGGAAGCACAGCTCTACAGGTAAATGAAGCAGAAGCAGAGACGGAGGAAGCACAGCTCTACAGGTAAATGAAGCAGAAGCAGAGATGGAGGAAGCACAGCTCTACAGGTAAATGAAGCAGAGATGGAGGAAGCACAGCACTACAGGTAAATGAAGCAGAAGCAGAGATGGAGGAAGCACAGCACTACAGGTAAATGAAGCAGAAGCAGGCAGATCATTGCACTGTAGCTTCTCAGGTACAGCTTCCCCTCTAGAAAAGAACACTAAGCAGCAGAGGCGGCTCTAGGCTTTGTGAGGCCTTAGGCAAAACTTACACATGAGGCCCCACGGACTGAGACGCTCCGTGATGAGGCCGCTATTCCCCAGGCTGCGGGCAGTATCTGATTTGTCCGTCAGCTCCTAAGCCACAGAGTCCCAGTGGGGGTAGGCGGAGCCGCCGGCGTCAACTTCAGTGATTGAGAACAGGCAAATTAGGCGGCCGCGAGGCCCCTGTGAGTGCGAGGCCTTAGGCGACCGCCTAATTAGAGAGCCACCTCTGCTAAGCAGCATAAGACAGTAGTGACATCATCTAATATCACTCCAAATCTAGTGATGCTAGCAGAGGTGGCAATGCCTTCAATGATCTCTCATTGGGTATATACAGCCATAAGGACCTTAGCACAAGACAGAATGTAAATGCCTTGGGGTACTGCTTGGGCACAATTAACATCTATAGATATTCCCTATAAAGATAGAAAAGCCTAACTGTTTCAGTTTATCTCCACTTTAAAAACAAGTCAGTAATAGAAGATCCCATATTTCTGTACTGATTGATCTATACACAGTGGCTGTAAAGCAGCAGATGTGCCTTTCACTCTTTGTTGATTATTGTAGTAGTGTAAGGTAACACGGGGTATTGTTGTGAAAGGAGCAGTAAAGTCGGAATAGGTGGATCCAAATTGAACAATATAACTTAACTCAACAGCCCTCACTGTGCACAAATAGAACTCACTGGTGATTTTGTATCCTCCTAATGCTTGTATTAAAGTTGCGTTTGAGATAACGACTTTGACCTGATTATTTTAGCCAGCAGGAGTTGGGCTGGCAAGTGTTTAGAACCCAGCAAGAGCTCTGCTCACACATTACATAATATTCCATCTGTGGTCAGGTCAGTGTAATAGCAGCATGCTAGTACGGCGTTGTATTTTTATAAGCCAATCATGAAACGTTTACCAACCCTGTGTGCTGCTTGCTGAGGGAGGAGAGTTTGGTAGTGAGCCCCATCCGCTGCCTGAAATTGCATAATGCAAGGCGTTCCTTACAATTCCAAGGCTAGACCCTATAAACCAGTTCACCAAATGAGAGATCTGCACAACTATAGGCACCTGCAGAACTGCGATGCCAACAATTATTCAGAAAATTATTGCCATGAAATGTGTGACGGGCCACAAGAGGCCAGTTAAGCTTTCATTGCAATCTGCAGCTGCAGTTTTAGTTGCATGAAATCGTCTTTGTTGAATGCTCACAAGATGTCATTTTGATGACACGGTTAGTTTTTATTAATGTATGCCTAGGAATTATACCATTTACAGACAGGCTCGGGTTGTAGGGGGGGGGGGAGGGTATTCGTACCCACCCAGTTTTCTTAGCTCAAAATGGAAAGGACAACAGCTGTGCCTGTTGTCTGGAGGTCACATTTGGCTCACTTGCAATTTGCTAGAAAATATCTCTTGAAGTTGTATGACCAATTAATGTTTTTACATGACAACCATATATAATATAACTTCTTCCAAAACAACACAGTTGTTATCCTTTATTATAATATAAATAGAATAAGTGCGTTTGCAATCAAGTGATCATAAAAACTAAATTCATATACTGCTTGCATAAATATTGTGCATAGTTAGTGAATCACATAACGCAATCAAACAGTGCTTGAAAATGGGTAAATTAATAAATAATGAAACATCAAAAGAGGATCAATAAAGATGCATCAGTCCCTTTAAAAGAAGGATCACATATCCACAGGTCTTTGAAAATCACCTAAATGAGTGAAACAGAAGAAAAAGTGGTGTGGAGGGATATCCAGACAGACAATGACTCCGGGGGATACTACAGATGGACCCTTACCAGGAACGGTGGACCTCCCTGGTAGCAAGGTCTTGTGAGCATGCAGATACAGCCCTCTGCAGGGACAGCTGGATTGTGGCGTCCGGATCAGCCGATACGTGCAGCGTTCCAATAGGGGACGATTCCAACGTGTCATCCTGGAAGGGGGCACCCGCAAAATGTATGGACCCACAGCTTTGCAGTATGGGGTCAAAAACGCTGTGATCTAATTGATCTGGTATATGGGGAATAGATTCTCAGAAGCCTTTCCGTAGAAGTGATATTCTTGCGGACATTTCAGAGTGAATCGACCATGCTCATAAAAACTGCTCAGGATCAGTGCAGAGACTTCATATGCTGGGGTGAATCCTCCTGGATTGGGCTTCCCGTGTTTGTCCTTTTATGCCCAAATGGCATACCTACTCATTGTGCCTTATTAAGTACTCGTTGGGTAGGTATTGGTGTCCCGCTATTCTCCCGCTATTCATATTCTCTGAAAAATGGCCAGGAAATCATAAATTCTGCCAGGGTGTGTAAACTTATGAGCACAACTGTATCTTACCCTGAACTAAAGCTTGGCCATACAGGATAGAAATTCGGCTGGATCAGCAAGAACCGGACAAATTTTCAATCCATCTATGGCCCTTTCCCATTCATGAATAGTTGATCTATCCATTGACTTTTCATGAACGGGCTTGATGGAAAATTTCTGCTCGATCAGTGCAGTCCTGCTGTCAGAATTCGATGACACAGATGGGGAGGATTTCCCTGTCCACCTTGAATGTGTGGATGGGGAAATCCACTCAGTTTTCTTTTTTGTTTAGCCGGCTGGCTGAATAAAATAAATAAATACAAAACTGAGCCATGTATGGCCAGCTTAGTTCACATCTTGACCTATGTGAAAAATGCTCTGGCTCAATACTGACACCTCTTGGTATAGTATTGCTTGAGCAGCAAGCGTACTTTTTTGCTCCCCTCATCCATTTCAATAAGCATTTTTTTGGGGGGACATATACACTTTCATGAATTATGAATTTAAAAAACAAAACAGTAAAGTTAGCTAAATTTTTTTGTATAAAGTGAAAGATGATGTTATGCTGAGTAAATAGATACCTAACACGTCATGCTTTAAAATTGCACACATTCGTGGAATAGCGACAAACTACGGTACTTAAAAATCTCCATAGGCAACGTTTTAAAAATTCCTACATGTTACCAGTTACAGAGAAGGTCTTGTCCTAGAATTATTGCTTTCGCTGTAACGCAGCAATATGTGTGCTCTAAACACCGTTTACGTTTGCGGGCGCGACTTACATATGCGCTCACTTCTGTGCGCGAACATGGAGGGATGGGGCGCTTTGAGATTTTTATTTTTGTTCTTATTTATTTTATTCTTTTTTACACTGTCCCTTTAATTTATTTATTTTTTTTCTGATCACTTTTATTGCTGTCACAAGGAATGTAAACATCTCTTGTGACAGTAATAGGCAGTGACAGATACTCTTTATGGAGGGATCTGGGGTCTATAAGACCCCAGAATCCTCCTTTGTGCTTAAAAGCATTCAAAATGTTTTTAACCACTTCAATACAGGGCATTTTCACTCCCTTCCTGCCCAGGCCAATTTTCAGTTTTCAGCGCTGTCGCACTTTCAATGACAATTGCGCGGTCATGCAACAATGTACCCAAATTTTTTCCTCACAAATAGAGCTTTCTTTTGGTGGTATTTGATCATCTCTGTGGTTTTTATTTTTTGCACTATAAACAAAAGAAGAGCGACAAGTTTGAAAAAAAAAAACACAATATTTTTTACCTTTTGCTATAATAAATAACCAAATTTAAAAAAAAAAATATATGTATATGTATTCTTCTACATAATTTTGGTTAAAAAAAAATGGGAATAAGCATACATTGATTGGTTTGCGCAAAAGTTATAGTGTCTACAAAATAGGGGATAGTTTTATGGCATTTTTATTATATTTTTTTTTTACTAGTAATGGCGGCGATCTGCGTTTTTTTATCATGACTGTGACATTGCGGCGGACATATTGGACACTTTTGACACCATTTTGGGACCATTCACATTTATACAGCGATCAGTGCTATAAAAATGCACTGATTACTGTTTAAATGTCACTGGCAGGGAAGGGGTTTTAACCGGTACTATAGAAGGGACGGACTGCACCTAAATGAGAAGGGTGCAGATCTGCTGGGAATGAAGATGGCCAAAAAGTTAGAGGGGTTTTTAAACTAGGCTATGGGGGGAGGGACCAGAGGTAGAGATAGTCAGCGCGGAAGATATTCCAGAGGGTAGTATTGGGGGCATTAGTGGTAGGTTAACCAAAGCACAAAAACACAAGGTAAGTATAGTAGCAAGTCCTAGTTGCAATCTCGAAACACCCAATACGAGGACAATATGCGACTAAACTATGTGGCATGTTCACCAATGCCAGGAGCATGGCGGACAAGATGGGTGAACTAGAGATACTGTTGTACGAGGAGGATTTGGATTTTGTGGGAATTTCAGAGACCTGGTTCAACAGCTCTCATGATTGGCTGGCAAACATTCAAGGGTATACCCTTTACCGCAAGGATAGAGAGGGTAAAAAAGGGGGAGGGGTATGCCTATATAGCAAGAATAATGTACAAGTGAATGTGAGAGATGACATCACTGAGGGAGCTAGGGAGGAGGTGGAATCCTTATGGGTAGAGCTCCAAAAGGATGAAGCTAAGGGGAAAATAATACTGGGAGTATGCTATAGGCCCCCTAACCTGAGGGAGGAAGTGGAGACAGATCTCCTATCACAATTTGGATTAGCAGCAAGGATGGGAAGCGTTATCATAATGGGGGAATTTAATTATCCAGACATAGACTGGGCGGAGGGAACCGCGCATTCATTTAAGGCTCGCCAGTTCCTAATGTCTTGCAGGACAATTTTATGGGTCAGATGGTAGACGCACCAACTAGAAATAAAACATTACTGGATCTACTGATTACCAACAATACAGACCTGATCACGGATGTGGAAATACGGGGCAATTTAGGTAACAGCGATCACAGGTCAATTGGTTTCAGTATAAATCACACAAATAGGAAACATAAAGGGAATACAAAGACACTGAATTTCAAAAGAGCCAACTTCCCTAAACTACAAACCTTGCTAAAAGGCATAAATTGGGATAAAATATTAGGAACAAAGAATACGGAGGAGAGATGGGTTTGCTTTAAGAGCATATTAAATAAGGGCATTAGCCAATGTATCCCATTGGGTAATAAATTTAAAAGAGCGAACAAACATCCTGGATGGCTTAACTCCAATGTAAAAATGCATATAAAAGCAAAGGAGAAGGCCTTCAAAAAATACAAGGTTCAGGGATCATCATCAGCATTCAGACTTTATAAAGAATGCAACAAGAAATGTAAGGGTGCAATTAGGACGGCTAAGATAGAACATGAAAGACACATAGCGGAGGAGAGCAAAAAAAATCCCAAGAAATTCTTTAAAGCGGGGTCCACCCACACCGCCAAAAAAAATAAATAATAAAAGCCAGCAGCTACAAATTCTGCAGCTGCTGACTTTTAATACATGGCCACTTACCTGTCCCAGGGTCCAGCGATGTCGGCAGGCGACGCCGAGAACCCGCTCGGTTCTCGGCAGCTGCCGCCGCCATCCTGGGTGAGGGAATCAGGAAGTGAAGCATTGCGGCTTCACTTCCCGGTTCCCCACTGCGCATGCGCGAGTCGCGCTGCGCGTCCCAAGTGGTCCCCGCTCTTTCCTGGGAGCTGTGTGTTTCCCAGGAGACAGCACGGTGGGGACGGGAAGAGTCGTAGACTCCCATGGGAGTCTATGCCGGAAGTGGGTGCAAATACCTGCACCCCCCTGAAGGGTGCCAAATGTGACACGGGGGGTGGGGGTTCCGAAAAGCGGAAGTTCCATTTTTGTGTGGAACTCCGCTTTAAGTATGTAAACAGTAAAAAAGGGAGGACAGACCATATTGGCCCCATAAAGAATGAGGAAGGACATCTGGTTACAAAGGATGGGGAGATGGTGAAGTTATTGAATTTATTCTTCTCCTCAGTCTTCACGAGTGAATCGGGGGGCTTCAGTAACCAAAACTGCAGTGTTTATCCTCATGACACAACACAGGAAGCACCTCCATGGTTAACAGAGGACAGAATTAAAATTAGACTTGAGAAACTTAACATTAATAAATCACCGGGACCAGATGGCTTGCATCCGAGGGTACTTAGGGAACTCAGTCAAGTGATTGCCAGACCGTTGTTCCTAATTTTTACAGACAGTCTACTGACTGGAATGGTACCAGCTGATTGGAGAAAAGCCAATGTAGCACCAATATTTAAAAAGGGCCCAAAATACATCCCTGGGAATTACAGACCAGTTAGCCTAACATCAATAGTATGTAAACACTTGGAGGGGATGATAAGGGACTATATACAAGATTTTAGTAATAAGAGCGGTATCATTAGCAGTAATCAGCATGGATTCATGAAGAATCGTTCTTGCCAAACCAATCTACTAACCTTCTATGAGGAGGTGAGTTGCCATCTAGATAAAGGAAGGCCCGTAGACGTGGTATATCTGGATTTTGCAAAAGCATTTGACACAGTTCCCCATAAACGTTTACTGTACAAAATAAGGTCCATTGGCATGGACCATAGGGTGAGTACATGGATTGAAAACTGGCTACAAGGGCGAGTTCAGAGGGTGGTGTTAAATGGGGAGTACTCGGAATGGTCAGGGGTGGATAGTGGGGTTCCCCAGGGTTCTGTGCTGGGATCAATCCTATTTAATTTGTTCATAAACGACCTGGAGGATGGGATAAACAGTCCAATCTCTGTATTTGCAGACGATACTAAGCTAAGCAGGGCAATAACTTCTCCGCAGGATGTGGAAACCTTGCAACAAGATCTGAACAAATTAATGGGGTGGGCAACTACATGGCAAATGAGGTTCAATGTAGAAAAATGTAAAATAATGCATTTGGGTGGCAAAAATATGAATGCAATCTATACACTAGGGGGAGAACTTCTGGGGGAATCTAGGATGGAAAAGGACCTGGGGGTCCTAGTAGATGATAGGCTCAGCAATGGCATGCAATGCCAAGCTGCTGCTAACAAAGCAAACAGAATATTGGCATGCATTAAAAAGGGCATCAACTCCAGAGATAAAACGATAATTCTCCCACTGTACAAGACTCTGGTCCGGCCGCACCTGGAGTATGCTGTCCAGTTCTGGGCACCAGTCCTCAGGAAGGATGTACTGGAAATGGAGCGAGTACAAAGAAGGGCAACAAAGCTAATAAAGGGTCTGGAGGATCTTAGTTATGAGGAAAGGTTGCGAGCACTGAACTTATTCTCTCTGGAGAAGAGACGCTTGAGAGGGGATATAATTTCGATATACAAATACTGTACTGGTGACCCTACAATAGAAATAAAACTTTTTTGCAGAAGAGAGTTTAACAAGACTCGCGGCCACTCATTAAAATTAGAAGAAAAGAGGTTTAACCTTAAACTACGTAGAGGGTTCTTTACTGTAAGAGCGGCAAGGATGTGGAATTCCCTTCCACAGGCGGTGGTCTCAGCGGGGAGCATCGATAGCTTCAAGAAACTATTAGATAAGCACCTGAATGACCGCAACATACAGGGATATATAATGTAATACTGACACATAATCACACACATAGGTTGGACTTGTGTCTTTTTTCAACCTCATATAAAATATATGTGAAAATATCGCGCTGTCAAAAATAAATGTGTGTAAGCAGCTAGCACATACAAGTGATCTGATCCTGTGAGTAAAAGCATATAAAGAAAAGTGCAGCGCTAACCACTAAAAACATAATCAATACCAATATTCATATCTCAGAAATAAATGGTATAAACAGTGCGTGAAATACATAAGTGTATAAAGATGTATAGTGAACTTTCTAAATCATAAGCATTAAGTCCGTGGTACAAGAAATGTTTGTAACACACTTGTAACCAATTAGTCCCTGAAGGGTGAAAGTCCTGAGAGGTGTGTAACACCAGAAAGTGAAAAAACTTATGAAAGTGTTGATAGGAGATCCACCACCACTCAAATTGGGGGCTTACTGGAACGACTGGACTCAGATGGGTGTACACCCACTGAGCCAATCAGGCTTGTAAACGTGGGGATCCGAGATGGTATCTGTGTAGCATGGACGCTAATCCAGGTAACCCGGGTACTTGTAAGGATATGTATATGGCAAATGGAACAAATCCACTCAGGCATCCAGAGTATATATGGGAAAACAGTGAGAGTACATAGCGTGATACTGTATAAAAGGCTTAAAGCTCATTTATTGAAGATAAAAACACTCACATTTCTGAAGGAAAAAACAGCGCTTTGAAATGAAGAGGTATAGCAGTGTTGGTGGTGTCAGCAATCCGTCCCACGGATTGCTGACACCACTAACACTGCTAAAGCAGTAGTAAAGCACTTAATTTTTTTTTTGTACCCTGCAAAGTAAAGACCTAATGTGCTAGTACACATCGCGTACTAGCATATTATGTAAAAGTTACCTGAAAATGAAGCCCTTCCAGCACCAAGCTGCCACCGCTCCCATCCTCACCCGTCTTCCATCCGGGTTCGCGAACTTCGGCTGTGTGACTGGCTGGAGTCGCAATGACGTCACTCCCGCACATGTGAGCGGGAGCCAGTTTCTGCACAGGGCTCTAAAGGAACAGCCCGGATGGCCGTTTCCTCAGAGCGCATGCATCAGTGATGTCATGGGCTGTATTTATAGTAAATGTCTCCTCAATGATGCACATTTAGGAGAAACTTACACTACCTATAGGTAAGCCTTATTATGGCTTACCTATAGGTAAAAGTCATGAATGGGAGTTTACTTCCACTTTAAATATGGAGGACATCTTGTGAGTGCAGGGCACTGTGAACCCACACCCTGAGCGGGCATCACATCGGAGCCTTGGCCTCACATACAATGATACAGAGAGTGGTGCAGATGTCATCATGCCAGCACTGCTCTCTGCATTATTGAAGACAACGCAACACTAGAGAAGAAGAGGACCCTGTCCATCATGGAACTGGCTTACAGACATCTGAAAAAGGTAAGGATATATAAAAAAAAACATAAAATACACACAGAGGGCAGGCCCCAAAGGGAGTAAGGTGGCTGTTGGGAGCTGGTGGGATGGGGAAGCACTCAGGTTGGCTTTTAATATACCAAAATATTCTCCAAATTGATTTCTGGCCTTTAACTGTTCATGTTAATAGATGCAAAGAGTGACATTTTCCAAGGTTGGGGAATATACATCTGGAAAAAGCAGTATATGTGCGTGACATTTTATCACGCAGTACGTCACCTAAACCACCCAGGTTGTAACATTTCTGTCTTGGAGAAATTTGATGAGCTATACATTTTACCTCAGGGCAGATACAGAGAATAGTAAATCACTGATGGTATTAATAGTGTGAACCTGACACCCTGAAGTTTTCCAGTTTGGTTGTATATATTAAATATGCATTAACTCCTGATGGTGGGTAGGGTTCAGAGTAGACAGCACTGTTTTTAGCTCCTGTGAGCTTGTATTATACCAAATTTGCCAGGAAGGTCTGAGCCTTCTCAAGCATTTCATTCCCTGACATGTGCTTGTCTATGGCAGCTGCACACCCCCCTGACCTGCACTTCTCCTGACCTGAGGGATTAGACTGAGCATGTGCTGCTAGGAACTGGGAAAGATACAAGTCATTAATTTGCCAAGATTCAAACTTTTATTTAATACAATAAAAAGATTAATCAAAAAGTGCATTCATGAATATCATTCTTCCTTAGATATTTATGAAATTTATGAAGATATTGAACTTTAACATTGTGCAAAGAACCGTTCTGTACAGCAATGACCACAGCCATTTAGTTAGTTGCCCAACACATGTAATAGGCTGCTGTGGTTTGCTGAACTTTGCAAAATGATAAAAAAATCATAAATGGCCAAACTAGGTGGATCACTTTGTATTTATCTTCACAAGGGTTGTCTGAATCTGAATTAAGGCAGTTTGTGTGAGTAGATTTGTTTGTACAGAAATTGTTGGTTGAGTTAAAATCATTTCTGTATTATAAATTACTTCAAATGCATTTTTTTACTGTGAGACACAAAATTGATTTTTTTGTTATAATTTTCACAAGTATCAGCATGCCATTATTTACTACTTTTCTTGTGCATCAAGAATTAGCGAGTCATTATTTTGAAACCCAAGTCTGACTTGTTTAGAGCCTCCAAGAGTTAGTGTATCCCTGTTATGGGATCCCACAATATGAGTGTATAATTATTTAGGGACCTCCAGGTTTCAGTGTGTCATGAGCCCAGGGTTCCAAGTGTTAGTGTTCAAGAAGAGGGGGGGACAAGGATATGAATCGTCTACCAATGAAACCAAATGGTTAGGGTTTGGTAGATCTCCATAAAGTGGGGGCACCTCAAAAATTGAGGTAATCCTGAGTAGTCTACTTACAGTTGTAGCACCAAACAAATGATCCAAGAGTTGAAAAATGATTTATTAGTTCAGTAAGTGGCGATGAAAAGGACAGACATTCAGTGTTTTTCTGGGGCCCAAAGATCTTCCCCTTCCTCAGGGCTTAAGTACAATGAAATGATTAAAGGACACGGTTTAAATAGTTTATTTATTTGCTGTATGAAAATTCAGATGTGAGCAGGACCAGTGGATCAAAGAATTAGCAATTACTGATTCTTCGATCCAATGGCACAAACAACTTTTCATACAGTAAACATCTAAAACCTGGTGACCATACAGCCTTTTCATTATGCTTAAGCCCTTAGAAAGGGGGAGATCTTTGTGTCCCCAAAATGTGTTGGATGTCTTTTGTCTTTTTTATGGTCACTTACTGAACTAAAAAATAATTTCTGGACACATACATTGTTTGACTCTATTTCTAGTGCAACTGTATCGAACGTCAGCGTGTCATTGGTCGAGGGCTCCAAGTATCAGTGGTGATTTACTAAAACTGGAGCATGCAAATCTGGTCTGCATAGACCAGGGGTCTTCAAACTACGGCCCTCCAGTTGTTCAGGAACTACAATTCCCATCATGACTAGTCATGTCTGAATGTCAGAGTTTTACAATGCCTCATGGGATGTGTAGTTCCACAACAGCTGGAGGGCCGTAGTTTAAAGATCCCTGGCGTAGACAGTGGCTAAGTCACTTCCGCCTAGCAACACTAGGGTTGTTGGTTCAAATCTCAACCACAGCACTACCTGCACAGAGTTTGCATATTCTCCCTGTGCCCGCGTGGGTTTCCTCTGGGCACTCCAGATTCCTCCCACACTCCAAAGACATGCTAGTAAGTTTATTGGCTCCGGTCTAAATTGGCCCTAGTATGTGTATGTATGAATGTGAGTTAGGGACCTTAGATTGTAAGTTCCATGAGGGCAGGGACTGATGCACCTATCATAACATGTAAAGTGCTGCTTAAATTGATAGTGCTTTATCAGTACTATAATAAATAGTAATAATAAACCAATCAGTTTCCAGCTGAACTTAGAAGCTTGTAGGTTACCATGCACGTCTGCACCAGATTTTGAGTGCTTCAGTTTTCATAAATCTTCCCCACTGTGTCGTTGGTGTAGGGCTCCAAGTATCAGTGTGTCATTGATCTAGCACCTACAAACTTTAGCGTATTGTTATGGGACTCCCAAATATCACTGTCATTGTTCCCAAATTGGTAGTAGAAGATTTTGTATGTCCAGAAACATATAAACACAAATGAACATTAGACCATGCATGAGTTTCTAATTAGGAATATATTAGCTTTAAATAACAATGAGAATTTTTATTGAAAAATACAATTGTTGTGTTGTAATTTTTGTAGAAGCCGGGCAAAACAGTTGATGCCATTATTCATGACCTTCATTCACAGAGGGAAAGAGACGTGTTTCGTGATACAGACAGGTAATATTGATCGTTGGGGGACATGGCTTAAGACTGAAGTTGGAATTTAAGTTTTTTTTATGGACATTTCTGTCTTTGATGCGTGTATTCTTACTGACAGACACAGAAATGAAAGGACGAGATCACGCAGTCCAGTGAGCCGCTCTCTGTCTCCGAGGTCCCACACTCCCAGCTTCACATCTTGCAGTTCTTCACACAGTCCCCTAGGACCTTCCAGAGCAGAATGGGGGAATGGCAGGGAGTCTTGGGAGCAGAACTATGGCAGATGGGAAGATGAGCGTGAACAAGGTTCATGGCGAGATAACGGGGAAGAGGAAAGAGACAGGACAGATCACTGGGTCCATGAACGGAGGTATTACTCCAGGCAGATTGATAAGCAAGAGATGGATGATCGTCCTGATGGGTCGAGAGGACACAGAGAGAAATACAGCAATTCTCACTCATCATCCAGACATAAGAGAGGGGATGGTGACTACTACAGGAAGGAGTCCAAGTCAAAATCAGAGACGAAAGCTTCTGATACATCTGGAAAAACCAAGAGGAAAGAAGAGAACAAGTCTCGAGATATGAAGGAAGTTCACACAGAAGATTCTAACAAAAAAGATGGCTCAGAACCAAAACCAATTAAAGAGGTTGAAGCCAGTATCCAACAAAGTGCAGATAAGAAGAATAAGACAACTGAGACAAATGAGGGTGTTAAAGAAGACAAAGATGTTGAAAAGGTAAGCAAAACCTTAATTTGCCTACTGCATGCACTATTTTTTAATATTCAGGAAATAACTTTAATGAAAATCTTTATGCAACAATGTGCACCAAAGCTATAAATATCATGTTCAAATGGGCTTAGTCAATAAGCCAAAACCAAAGTGTTGTTACTGATCTGATGTTAACTTTAACTGTTCTGATTATAGCATGCTGAAATCTGGTTTCTATGAGTCACTGCACTTTACAAAATATAATTACCTCCTTGCACTGTTCTTGAACCTGCGCTGGTCTGTTTCCGAAAACCTGTACCCACAACCCTGCTCATGACCTGCCTCTTAACTTGCTTGTATCTCTAAAATTACCCTAAAATTCATGCCTGAAGAATTACCCAAAATCCACTTTTAGCACTGTCGTGTTACCATCTTATAGAGACTCTTGAGCTACAGGAACATTGCTTAATTACAGAGAGAGACTGCTCAGTTATGGATAGAGGCTGCCTTGTTGCAGACAAATACTGCCCAGTTAAAGAGAGAAACTGGTCAGGTACAGAGAGACTCTGGTTACAAAGGAAGACAGCCAAGTTATCTAGAGAGACACTGACAAGTTAGAGTGAAAGACTTAGTTATAGAGATAGACTGCTCTAATAAAGAGAGAGATAGACTGCTCAGTCACTGAGAGAGACTGGTCAGTCCGAGAGAGACCCTGCCTAGTTACAGAGACAGAGACTGATGAGTTACATATAGGCACTGCCTAGTAACAGAGAAATACTGTCCTGTTAAACAACAATACTTTTTTTAGTTAGAGAGAGACTGGCCAGTTACAGTAAGTCACTGCCGGATTACAGAGAGATGTGGCCCATTAATAGGGAGAGACTGCCGTGACACGCAAATATAGCTACAGTAGGGGTAACAATGCTTTGCCATACTTCATGGTTTGTACAGGACATGAATAGTATAGTGTAGGCCAGAGCATTAATAACAAAGTGTAAGGGGTCATCTCTGATGGTTTGTCATATGTCTCTGCATTTGTCAATGTTATATGACAGGCAGTACTTCAAACCAGCTTGCATCCTGAAAGAACAAGAAAAAGGAAGTGGACCTCCATTACCTCCATTAAAAGCCTTGTGTATATTTATTGAAGTATTCTATGCACAAGCTGATCCACCTGTCTTACGAGCCCCACATGTTTCACTGGAGCTTACTTCAGAATAGGCTCCGGACAGAGTGAAATATGTTAGTGCTCATGGGACAAGTGGATCAGCTTGCACATGGCAAAGTTAGCGACTACCCCATTGTAGCTTTACTGCTACAGGACAGCTGCTCTGCGTAGAATTATGTGTATATACACATGATTCTGCATTTCCCGGTAGGGGGGGGGGGCGCGGCCGTCTGGCTGTGCAGTGATTCGTCACAGCAAATACTGGCACCTGGAGATCGGCTCCGAGCCTCACAGAACACAGAGTGTAAACAGCACAGAGCTGTGTTCAGTGACGAGGATGTAGTAAAAGCAGCACATAGCACAAACACATTTTAGGCACACATTTTCCCCTTGATTGCCCTAGATGTTAACCCCTTCCTATTCAGTGTCATTAGTACAGTGACAGATTATTAGCACTGATCACTGTAATAATGGCACTGGTAAAGTCAGTGTCAGATTGACCGCCGCAGTATCACAGTCCCGTTATAAGCCGCTGATCACCGCCATTACTAGTATAAAAATAAATAAATAAAAATTTCCAGTATATATCCCATAGTTTGTAGACGCTATAACTTACACACAAACCCATCAATATACAATGCCTTGAAAAAGTATTTATACCCCTTGTAATTTTCCAAATTTTGTCATGTTACAACCAGAAACGTAAATGTATTTTATTGGGATTTTATGTGATAGACCAACACAAAGTGGCGCATAATTGTGAAGTGGAAGGAAAATGATAAATGGTTTTCAAAATTTTTTACAAATAAATATCTGAAAAGTGTGGCGTGCATTTGTATTCAGCCCCCTTTATGCTGATACCCCTAGTGAAACCAATTGCCTTCAGAAGTCACCTAATTAGTAAATAGAGTCCACCTGTGTGTGATTTAATCTCAGTATAAATATAGCTGTTCTGTGAAGCACTCAGAGGTGTGTTAGAGAACCTTAGTGAACAAACAGCATCACGAAGGCCAAGGAACACACCAGACAGGTCAGGGATAAAGTTGTGGAGTTTAAAAAAGGGTTGGGTTATAGAAAAAATCCCAAGCTTTGAACATCTTACGGAGCTCTGTTTAATCCAAGATGGGAAGAGTATGGCACAACTGCAAACCTACCGAGACATGGCCGTCCACCTAAACTTACAGGCCGGGCAAGTTGAGCAGTAATCAGAGAAGCAGCCAAGAGGCCCATGGTAACTCTGGAGGAGCTGCAGAGATCCACAGCTAAGGTGGGAGAATCTGTCCACAGGACAACTATTAGTTGTGCACTCCACAAATCTGGCCTTTATAGAAGAGTGGCAAGAAGAAAGCCATTGTTGGAAGAAAGCCATAAGAAGTCCTGTTTGGAATTTGTGAGAAGCCATGTCGGGGACACAGCAAACATGTGGAAGAAGGTGCTCTGGTCAAATGAGACCAAAATTTAACTTTTTGGTCTAAAAGCAAAACACTATGTGTGGCAGAAAAACTGACACTTCACATCACCCTGAACACACCACCCCCACCGTGAAACATGGTGGTGGCAGCATCATGTTGTGGGTATGCTATTCATCAGCAGGGACAGGGAAGCTGGTCAGAGTTGATGGGAAGATGGATGGAGCCAAATACAGGGAAATCTTAGAAAAAAAACTTGTAAGAGTCTGCAAAAGACTTGAGACTGGGGTGGAGGTTCACCTTCCAGAAGGACAACAACCCTAAACATACAGCCAGAGCTACAATGGAATGGTTTAGATTAAAGCATATTCATGTGTTAGAATAGCCCAGTCAAAGTCCAGACCTAAATCCAATTGAGAATCTGTGGCAAGAATTGAAAATTGCTGTTCACAGATGCTCTCCATCCAAATTAACAGAGATTAAGCTATTTTGCAAAGAAGAATGGGCAAAAAATTTCGCTCTCTAGATATGCCAAGCTGGTAGAGACATCCCCAAAAAGACTTGCAGCTGTAATTGCAGTGAAAGGCGGTTCCACAAAGTATTGACTCAGGGGGGCTGAATACAAATGCACGCCACACTTTTCACATATTTATTTGTAAAACAATTTGAAAACCACTTATCATTTACTTCCACTTCGCAATTATGTGCCACTTTCTGTTGGTCTATCACATAAAATCCTAATAAAATACATTTACATTTTTGGTTGTGACAAAATGTGGAAAATGTCAAGGGGTGTGAATACTTTTGCAAGGCACTGTATAATTATTGGGATTTTGAGATTTGATGTTTTTTTTATTATTGGATATGTTTTATATCAGAAAGTAAAAAATATTGTTTTTTTTTTCAAAATGGTCAGTCTTTTTTCTTATATATAATAAAAAAAACCATAGGTGATCAAACACCACCAAAAGAAAGCTTTATTTTTGTGGGGGAATTTAAGTTTCATTTGGGTACAGAGTTGCATGACCACGCAAATGTCAGTTATAGTAGTGCAGCGCTGCATAGTGAAAATGGCCTGGTCATGAAGGGGGGTAAATTTTCCAGAGGGCAAGTGGATAATAAATATACACAAATCTTTTAATGGATTAAAAGAAAGGGGGATTCCCCTGTACCCTCGCCAGCTTCCCTATTTATAGATACGTAGAAAAAACTCTCAAAGGAATATGGTATAGGCATTCCTTTGTCAGATGAACACCACCCGTTTTTGCTCCCCAGTGACATTTAATATCTAGATTTCCCTGGTGTTTGGGTTATCAATAACTGACATTTTTTGGGGGATTGCTGTAGCTTGGCAAAATTACTTTTTTCTCTCCCTCCTCATTATCTTGAGGCAGTCCCAGTGTCTGCCTATTGATGGACTGAGTCTTGAGGTGTAGACCGCTTATTCCCTCTGTGTTGGAGGTTTACATTGATATGGTGGCACCAAGGCTATGAAACCCTATAATGGTCTAATTCGTGTTACTTATCTGCTATATTTTACTGTACTGTCTGCAGTTTTACCCCTGAGAAAGGGGCCCATGTCTCTGAAATGCATAGGGTACTCGTATATTCTGCAGACTGTGCAAATTAAATGCTTTTGCATTACAACGCTTTTTGCACTGTGTTCACTATTGTATCATTTTGTGTTGAAATATTGGAATTTGTATGTATTTTTACTTTTTTTTTTACCTTGTATGATATAATTACAAAAACCAAGTTAGACTTACCGGTAACTTGTTTTCCAGAAGTAATTCAGGAAAGCACCTGAGAGATGGTGACTCCTCCCACTAGACCAGAGGAAACACCTTCTTCCTCCAGAACTTTAAAGGGAGGCACCTCCCTACCATACCTCTGTTGTAGAAGATAACCTCCGGCCCCAGCTGGAACACAAAAACACATACGCTAGTCATAGCATAGTATATTAAATACAATAGGACGGGATGTTGCTGTCCTGAAAGACTTCTGGAAACCAAGTTACCGGTAAGTCTAACTTGGTTTTTACCCAAGGCGTCTTTCAGGACAGCAGCTGAGAGGATAACAGAGACTTACCCCCTTAGGGCGGGACAACAGCTTGCAGGACCTTTCTGCCAAACGCCTGATCGCTAGCAGATGTGAGGTCCAGCCTGTAATGTTTCACGAATGTGTGAAAACTTGACCATGTTGCTGCCTTGCAAATTTGTTCAGGGGTGGCACCAGCTCTCTCTGCCCAAGTGACTGCCAGTGCTCTGGTTGAGTGTGCACAAATTCCTGCTGGTGGAGACAGACCTGCATGCGAATAAGCCTCTGAAATGGATAATTTCAGCCATTTTGCTAAAGAAACTTTAGAAGCCTGGCAACCTTTTCTGTTGCCTGAAAATAGCACAAATAGTGAATCTGAACATCTAAAGAGCTTTGTCCTTTCCAAGTAACACAACCAAGTCCTCTTGACATCCAACATGTGGAAAAAAGTCTCCTTCTCCCCTGTTGGGTTAGGGCAGAAGGTTGAAAGTACAATGTCTTGAGCACGATTCTGCACTGAAGCTACCTTCGGTAAGAATTTGGGGTCTGTCCTAAGTCTAACTCTATCTGGAAAAATAGACAAATAAGGTTCCTTAATTGATAGAGCGTTTAGCTCACTGATCCTGCGTGCAGAGACAATAGCAATCAGAAACACGGTCTTAAAAGGGAGATATCTGGAAGGCGCTTCTTCCAAAGGCTCAAAGGGACTCTTTGTTAGAGACTGCAGGACTACCAACAGATCCCATTTAGGGAAAGACTTAAGTGGTGCTGGTCTAGACCTCGTAAGAGCCTTAAAAAATCTCATTACCAGCGGGTTCGAGGCCACAGATTTTTCTAAGAACACTGCTAGCGCAGAAACCTGCACCTTCAGGGTACTAACCGCTAGCCCCTTGTCAGTTCCATTTTGTAAAAATTCTAGAATGGAAACAAGACTCCCTGGGTCCTGAGCAGATGAATTACACCATGTATTGTAAACCTTCCAGACCTTGGAATAAATGTCCCTTGTCATGTTTTTCCTACTTGACATTAGTGTTGTACTCAAACAGTTGGAAAACCCCTTGCTTCTTAGGAGCTGCTCCTCAGATACCAAGCTGTGAGCACCAGAGTGGCCACCTCTGGATGATTTACCAGGCCTTGTAACAAAAGATCGTGCCTGAGGGGTAGATGCCAATCAGGTGTGACCGCCATTCTCAGAACGGTTGAAAACCAGGCCCTTCTTGGCCAAAAGGGCATGATTAGGATGACTGGTACCATCTCCTTCTGAATTTTCCTTAATATTAATGGAATTAACTGTAATGGGGGGAAAGCGTAGCACAGATGGAATTTTCATGGATACACCAAAGCATCTGTCCCTAGTGATTGTTTAGGGCAAAGAATTGTGGAACCTGAGCATTCTCCTTTGAGGTGAACAGGTCCACCTCTGGCTGCCCCCATTTTTCAGCAATCATAGTGAAAACCTCTGGGTTCAGTGACCATTCTGCTTCTTGAATGGGGTTCCTGCTCAGGAAATCCGCTACCCTGTTCAGGGTCCCTTTTAGGTGGACTGCTGATAGAGACAGCAAGTGTCCCTCTGCCCATCAAAGAATTTCCATGGCTAGTATTTGCAGTAACCTGCTCCTTGTACCCCCCTGCCTGTTTATATAAGCCACTGCCGTGGCATTGTCCATTAATATCTGAACATGCTGAGAGTGAAGATCCTGAGCAACAGCCTTTAGAGATAAGGCGATCGCCTTGAGCTCTCTCCAGTTTGAGGACCTTGTTGCCTCCTTCTTGGACCAGTTTCCCTGAGTGAAACTCTTTCCTAGGTGGGCCCCCCAACCCCAGGAACTGGCATCGGTTGTCAGTCTTTTCTCGACCAGAAACCCTAGAACTAAACCCTCCGATAGGGCATCTTGCCTCTTCCACCACCATAGTGATCTCTTCACCTGAGTTGGAATTTTTACCTCTGTTTCTAGGGATTCCAATTTGTGATTCCATAATCTCAGGAGAAAAGCCTGCAGGCATCTGAAGTGTAGTCTTGCTCACTGAACGACCGGCATTGATGAAGTCAGAACACCCAAAGCTGACATAACCTGTCTTACCATCAGCTTCTGGTTGGTCTGTAGTAACGACACCGTATCGTGAATCTTGTCCTTCTTCTCTAAGGGAAGAAAGATCCTCTTATCCACAGAATTGATTAAATAACCTAGAAACCGAATCTCCTGAGATGGGACTAGGAAATATATTTAGAAGTTTAAAATCCACCCCAGAGACTCCAAATGGCTGCGTGCTCTGCCTAAATTGCTCTGCAATTCCTCCCTTGAGGGGGTGAAAAAGAGCAGATCGTCTAAATAAGGAATTACTGCAATTCCCTGAAGACGAAGTGGAGCTAAGGCTTCTGCATCACCTTGGTGAAAATTTGGGGTGAGGCCCTGAATTGTGGATGATGAATCTTGCCTTCCATCCTTCCATCCTATTGACGCTGTGAAGCAACATGGAGTCAGTAGATTTCTGACTAAGAAAATTGAGTCCATCTTGAACTTTCTGTATTTGATGGATTCGTTTAGAGGTTTTACCAGGAAGATATGGGTATAGAACCCCTCCTGCCGTTCTTTTAGTGGCACTTGGATTACTACACCCTGCTGCATCAGTTCCTGTAGAGAGAACTTCATAGCCAGGGCCCTTACTGGATCTCGTGGGGTATTTGTTATCAGAAAACTTTTTGGGGGGCTTCTGGAAAACTCAAGAGTGTAGCCCTGCGAGAGAGTGGTCAGAATAAACTGATTTGAAGTTATCCCTGACCACTGCGGAAGAAACTCTCGTAATCTTCCGCCCACCCGCAGGGACGAGTCATTGTGATTTCTCGGCCTGTGTAGGAGGACGGAAGAGAATTCCGCCTTTACCTTTCGCTTTTTGTGCGGACCAATTTTTCCTCCTCCCCTGAAACTTGCTGTCTTGCTCTTGAGCTTTTTGAGGTTGAAAAAGACATTTTGGGACCTGCTTTTTCTTTTTAACCGGGAAGGGCCTCTTTTTATCGGCAGTTCTGTCTAGGATATTACCTAGATCAAGGCCAAAAAGAAGGTCACCCGAAAAGGGAATCTCACAAAGCTTGCTTTTTGACACTGTATCACCTGGCCAGGTCTTTAGCTATAAAGCTCTTCTTGCAGCATTTGTCAAAGCTGCTGATCTAGCTGACATTTTAATTGCTTCAGCCGAGGCATCTGCAATATAAGCAACTGCAGAGATCAGGGCAGGAAAAGAATCTAAAATCTCCTGTTTAGGGGAATCTTCTTAATTGGTTCACCCAGTATTCCAGATTCCTGGCTACACATGTTGTGGCCATTACTGGCTTCAAATTGCTCATGACAGATTGCCACAATCTCTTGAGCAAAAGATCCATGCGTTTGTCCATTGAATCCTTCAGAACCCCCAAAAGACAGGTCTGTGGATCTTGAGACTTGGGAGAAGGCAGCATCCAACTTGGGCACCTTATTCCACACTATAGAAGGGTCCTCCTCAAAAGGAAAATACCTTTTGTGGGCTTTGGAAAAAAGGGTTTTCCCTCTGGATCCTGCCATTCTTTTTTAATGGCGCCAGAAATGACTGAATGGACTGGGAATGTCCACCCCTTAGGCTCGTTTAACCCTGCATACATGCGGTCATGAAGAGATAATTGATTCTTTTCTTCACTTAAGCCAAGCGTAACATGAATAGCTTTAAGGAGCCCATCTACCTCTTCTAGGGATTAGAAAAATAGGTGCAGCTCTAAAAAAATAATACTAAATATAAAAAATATCAAAGTGAGTTGAACGGATGTGAATATCAACATATAAAATTCTCATAAATGTCCATTTATCGATGAATCAGAGTCCATCCTTTTGTGAAAATGAAATCACCACGTGAATATAATTATAATAGTGCTCAGATAGTCCCCTATGTAATGAAGGCGTACCATGGATATTGGACCTAGGAATAGCATATGCCACATAGGTCAACACAAACGTTTACTGCCCAATGGCAATGGTATAGATGATGAAGATCCAATGAAGCGGAAAACGGTCCAGGAGGCCTTCTCAGGGATATATTGTGAAAAAACCACACTTGTGTAAATACCACCACCCGTGTGAATAGAGGCTTACCGGAAGGTTGGGACCCAAAACAGCATACGCTGGATGAGTCAAACAGGCTTAAAAACTGCCCACTGGCAATGGGGAGGGGATCCTAATGTCACTCTGGAGGAGAGATCCTAGGGGTAGTTCACCGGGGTATCTTCTCCATGCAGAACTTTAAAACGTCCTCAAACATGTCCCACATAAGATGAAAAAAGGGGCCATATAGTGTAATTCTGTAAGATACATGAGTTTATTAAAAAAGAAAAACACATTTAAGAAGTAGTCAAGCGCTTGTATATGTTAAAAATGGCGGCAGTGGAGTCCTCCCGACGCGTTTCGTCACACAGGTCTTCGTCTGGGGTCAAAGAGCACCGAGCACCAGGAGGGGAAGAGGAGCCCGATTACTACCGCTGCAGATGCCTGGGTAGGACGGGAGGGCAGTGGGTCTCTAGCGGAGGAAAAAAGAGAAGGAAGCCCTGTCTCTCAGAAGCACCCAAGAGATCTTGTCTCCCTCCCAAAGGAAACACAAAAAACTGAGGTGTGGTAGGGAGGTGCCTCCCTTTAAAGTTCTGGAGGAAGAAGGTGTTTCCTATGGTCCGGTGGGAGCAGTCACTATCTCTCAGGTGCTGTCCTGAAAGACGCCTTGGGAAAAATAATATTTTTAACTTTTTATACTGTCCAACTTGCCTTTAAAGTCCCATTAAATGGGGTGAGTGCTTTCTATGAAGCTTTTAATGGAGAATGGTTTTCTTTGTTTTGATGCTTGAGAGTGGACTTAATGGAGTGGCCAACGACCGATGAAGGCCTGCACCCAGAGTCAGTGGAGTGAGGGGGAGGTGTACCAGTATCAGAACTGAATACTTTTGCTTCCTGATTTATTTATTTTTAACTGTCCCAGATCTACTTTGCACTATGAATATTGTTACACTAATGCTGCCCATACATTTGGTAGTTTGGTTAACAGATTTGCAATACGCCACCGTCAGTTTCTGTTGATTTCCAGTAGAGTGCCAAAATAATTGAAATTGTGGTTAAACTGTAAATTAAATAAAAAAGAAAGAAAAGATGTTTATGTCTCTGGATCACTGATCATCTAATGCATGTTTGTCAGCCTGGAGTCACTGAAGAGGAAATGAACCATAACTCCGTACCCAATAAAGCTGAGGGTGAACCGGAAGAGCCAGATATTGAACCTGTGATCAAGCACAAAGTAAGTACAGCACAATTTAAGGCTCGAGTTTGGCAATCACAGGCCCAACTCACCAGCTCTAGAACAGCGAGACTGGCTTGTGAAAACTGGTGCAAGTGAAAAATATAGCAATGTCTCCTAAAACAACCAAAGAGATGCTAACTTGTGTTTTCTATTCAAGAAACTGAAAATATTCTCTGTAGCTGCTATAGGCAATGCCTCTAGTTTACTTTGCTCTGGGTTACATCAGCCAGTCATGTTGCCCTTACAAAAACATGATTTAGGTGATAGCAACAAAATATATGCCCATCAACTACCGATATCAATGAGGTGGGAGCTGTGTTTGCCTGCTTCTTTTTATAACTGAGCGTGTTAAAGGCTAGAAAAAAATTGCTTCCATGAACCTTAATTACTGTGTCACTTTGCTCCACCCACTGCGATCTTAGAAAACAGTTCTAGATGTCTAGTTTAGGATATGTAAAATTTCCATATCAGCAATTCTTTCCAGCTTCAGAGACTGAACATTGTTAAAGTTATTGTAAAGCTTAGTTTTTTTAAATAAAAAACATGATATACTTACCTGCTCTGTGCAACGGTTTTGCACAGAGTGGCCCCGATCATCCTTTTCTGGGGTCCCCCCTGTGGCGCTCCTGGCTCCTCCTCTTCTCGAGTGCACCCACAGAGAGCCGCATTCCATGGGGGCTATCGTGCAGGTGTGCTCCCCAATCCTGTTGCTGCGTCTATTGACACAGACAACAGAACTCGGCCCCACCCCCCCTGTGTCACTGGATTTGATTGAGAGTAGCGGGAGCCAATGGCTTCTGCTGTTATAAATCTATCCAATGGGGACACGAGACAGCGGCTGAAGCTGCTATGCTCATCTTTGCCGCTGGAACGATCGGGCTCAGGTAAGAAAAAGGGGGGTCTGGGGGCGTGCTGCAGCACAGAAGGGTTTTTCACCTTAGTGCATAGAAAAAAAAAATGCAGTACATCTCTGCACATGTCCGGTGTGAATTTTAGGTCCATTTTCACTGCAAATCTCCAAAGCAGCTGTTCAGCTGTGATTTCAATCCATACCAGGCCCTTCAGGTCTGGTGTGGGTTTTTAGGGGAACCCTACGCAACAATACAGAAAAAAAAGTCTCGGGTCCCCCAAAATCCATACCAGACCCTTATCGAACATGCAGCCTGGCAGGCCAGGAAAGGATGGGATGAGCGAGTGCCCCCCTCCTGAACCATAGCAGGCCACATACCCTCAACATACCCCCTCCCAAAGCACCTTGTCCCCATGTTGATGTGGACAAGGGCCCCTTCCCCACAACCCTAGCCGGTGGTTGCGTGGGGCTTATCGTATTCTGAAAGCCCCCTTTGATAGGGGGCCCCAGATCCTGCTCCCCCCCATGTGAATGAGTAGGGGTACATTGTACCCCTACTCATTCACTAAAAAAGTTGTCAAAAATAAATAAAACCACAGACAATTTTTGACATGTCCTTTATTAAAAAAACAAAACAAAAACAATGTCCCCCAGTGTAGATCCAGTGCCAATCAGAATGAATGTTGCCGCAACTTGAAAAAAAAAATAAGAAAAAAACCTCTGTACCATTCGTTGGCTCCAGTCGTCTGACAGTTCTTAAATAACTAAGAAACGGAGCCATCCGGCGAAGTCACCGGGGTGGCCACGCTCCCTTGTGACGTCCTCGACTGGTGCAATTTGGGTCGATAATGACACAAGGGGCGGGGCCATCAGGTTATTTAACAACTGTCACACAGCAGAGCTGTCAGACAGCGGGTATAGAGCTTTTTTTGGGGGGGTTGAGGCGGCATTCATCGCGATTGATGCTGGATCTGCAAGGGGGACATTGTTTTTGTTTTTTTAAATAAACGAATTGTCAAAAACTGGTCTATGTTTTTATTTATTTTTAAACTTTTTTGGGGTGAATTAGTAGGGGTACAATGCACCCCATATTAATTCACATAGAGATGGGGTCGGGATCTGGGGGCCCCCTTGTTAAAGGGGGCCTCCAGATTCCGATAAGCTGCCTACCGGTAGACCCCCACAACCACTGGCCAGGGTTGTGGGGAAGAGGCCCTTGTCCCCATTAACATGGATGGTATGAATTTGGGGGGGGGGGGGCTGTTTTTTTTCTCAGTTCGTGCTCAACTCATGAGATGTGCGATTCAGAAACGTTCCCATAGTAGACAATGAGCCTGGAATTCGCATTTGTTGAGAAAAAAGCAATTCTCTCTGGGTGATTCATGTACATTGCATTTATTTTAACAAACTTTGTTTCAGAGTGTTGCCTGTTTCTGTTCTGCTGAAATAGCTGTTGTCTGCAGAGTGAATATGAATAGGAGTGACTTTTTAATTTTGTTCAGCCGATGCACTTGCAGGATCTGTATTACTTTAGAAGTAATTAACCCTTTAGGAGACTCTCATCAAAACTGACATTTTTGCTGCAGAGGATTCCTAAAATCTGATTTTACAAACAAATGGCCACTGCCCGCCGCTATGACTGGCTTTTACAGGAAGGAGCATATGGAAGGGAGACGCACGTCAAACAAAACCAAAGAAAGTTCCCAGCTCCTTTTACCATTCAGCCCGCAACCAACCAAATAATACTGTCTAACAGTATGCGTTAAAAACTGGGGTTTACTCTGCACACATTAGCAAATACATGCGTAAGCTGTATTTGCCACTTTACGGCACCCCTGTATTATCTGCATGAGCTTCTACTATGGAGGTTCTCAAAATTTGCAGATAATCTGCAGATAATACTAGAATGCCGTGAAGTGGCTCCTCAGCTTCCGCAAATATTTGCAAATGTGTGAAAACTAAACCCCTGTAATAAACAGAAGGTTGAACATTTACAAATCAGTGGTGCGGCCATAATGTGGTCATACTGCTTATAAATTATAAATAAAACACTGCAAGTTCATAAAGCTTTGCAGTATGTTTTACAAATGTGCATTGCACTCCGCTGGCATCAGGAGTCTAGATTATGAATACGCCATAAATCGGGGGCTGCAGTGTGTGAACCCCAGCAGAGTATGGGGGAGAGCAGAGTAAACTGATTCACTACATGTTTACTAAATGCTGGTAGTCATTTTACAAACATAGTGAATAGTTACAGTTTACCAAACCGGCAAATATAAACTTTAGGTTCTCTAACACAACCTTTATAAATACTGTATGTGTGACACAGAAGTTAAAGTGGTGTTCCGGCCAAAATTATACTTTTTAAATAAAAATACCCCTATAATACACAAGCTTAGTGTATTCTAGTAAAGTTAGTCTGTAAACTAAGGTCTGTTTTGTTAGTTTATAGCAGTAGTTTGTTATTTTATAAACTTACAGCAGGCCGTGGCCATCTTAAGTGTGGGCATCTGAAGCCAGACTATATTTCTTTCTGCATCTCATCCTTGCAGATCTCGCACATGCTCAGTGCAGCACAAGCAGTGTAATAGGTTTCAGGTCAGGTTTCCATAGCAACAGCAGTGTCAGAGGAAGTTGCCGCCCCTTCCCAGAAGGCATTGCAAACAGGAAATGATGCGAAGGGCCACGGCCAGGGAGGAGGAAGTGAAAAATGAATACAGCAGATATACAGTAGGTGCTGAGAAAAAAAATTTAAAAATATCCAATTCGTTTACAGTGCACAGTTTAGTGAGGGATGCTGAAGAGTTGTAAAATTGAATGGAACTAAAGGCTGAAGGTTTTTTATCTTAATGCATTCTCTGCTAAAGGTAAAAAACCTTCTGTATGCAGCTCCCCCATATACACAGACACACAGAGCCGGTTTGGGAGAGCGCAAGCACGAGTGCCCCCAGAACAAGCAGCTTACTATGGAGGCACTCAGCGGGGGAGGGGCCAGGAGGGCTGGCAGGGGACCCAAGAAGAGGCTGTTCTGTGCAAAACCATTCAACAGAGCAGGTAAGTATAACATGTTTGTTTCTTTTGTTTTTTTTTTTTTAATGTGAACGTTTACAAGCAATTTAACAGAGCAAATTGACAAAACAGCAGTAAAACCATCCATTTGATCCTCTATTAATAGCCCACAGTCTCCAGACTTTGCGTCCTTTCCTATATTTCAGCATATCAATATTAACTCACAGACTGATTTTTGTGTAAAAGCCTAATTTATCAATATTGATAACAACTATTAAAGGGCAAGCTTACACTACACGCTCCAGGAGGGTATATTGAACTGATAATTTATACCCTTCATAGGCAGCTACTATTATATATACAAAAAAACACTAATCACAATGAGTTAGAACAATTATAAATAAAATCACTCTAGTAGCACTACACCTCTCGCATTCCAAAAAACACCACCAAGTGATAGAATGTGGGCAAAGCCCTTTCACTCTGCAGTGAGCAAAAATGTATCTCGGTATTGATTGTCCATATGATAAGTGTTATTATTCACTTCCAGATTGTGACTCCAGACACCAAAGTGCAACACTTGGACACCGTTCCCCCTTGACACCACACTCCCCAAAATTAGTTGGCATAAATAGCAGGATTCTCCCAATCCCATTGGTTGTTCCATCAATGGTTGATAATCTCGTTCATAGCAAACACCATTCAACAGGGGAGAGAACAAACCACATAGCGTAATCCGGTACAAACATTTATTATATAATCCATCCCTCATTAAAGTTACACTCACAAAGATCATAGAATAATGAGCCTGTTAATCAAATAAGTGTATCAATGCTTTGCTATTATTGCCATTAGGTCTATGCTAAGCTCTCACTGAAGGGAATATTTAACTCTCTGTCCTGAATAAACCCAATACAAAGCATGGTATGCCGACTAGAATATAAACATTAAGGCTTTGGTCCTTCTGATCCCTTCATTTAATCTTGCAAGCCTTTAGCAGCGCTACTAACATGCTCTTTAATCTAATAATAAATCAACAATTTGCCGTGTTAAACCAGCAGTCATTAAGAGATGGTATTGCATGAACTTAAGCATTTAGGTCCTAAAAAAAGAAGTGTACCCATTGATGAAAATGATCCGTTGACTTGTGTCCCAGCCTATGTTATTTCATCTGGAGCAGTCGAATTTGATATATAGTTGACACTGGTTTGCATAGCTGTTGTGTAAGGAAATTGCCCTGCGTTGACCTTGTCTTGTAGCTTTGCTTTGCACAGTTTTTTTTTTCATGTTTTCTGCATGTATTAATTACTTTCCATGACTTCCCTTGGCAATATTAACTCAGAGACATATGACCGGGCTTATAAGCCTCTTTCTGCAGTCTGCATTCCTAAAAAAATTTATATATGGATCAAAGTTCTAAGGAGACCTTGTAGTCTATTCACTTTCCTCAGGTAGCAAATGGTATATGATCCGTTTGTGGTTAATGAATGTTTGTTTCTCAGAAAATGTTCTGGGACTACCTCCAGCTCCATCTCTTTCTAATCATGAGCTAACGGTCAGATGGAGACACTATCAGTATCTATGTGGGCAGGCAAAATGGTCTTTCAAGCACGGACAGTAGCTACGATAGCAGCACTGAAATTCCTTTAGGGCACTGATATACAGATTATTAAACAGCCAGACCTGACAATGCTGCGACAGATTTAATGGCTGGGGGTTAATATTTCCCAAGCCCAACAGACTGCTTGAAGCATTGCCATATAGACCTTAAAGCAAGACTATACTTAAGACTCTCTGGCACTAGCTGTAAATCGTGCTGCAAATAATTTTGCTGATGTACAGGCATAACAGGACATTTGTAATTTACTACAGTCATATTGCAAACATTGTAGACTGTAGACATCTGAAGTACTTTATTTCCACCTACTGTATATATGAATTTCTTTCAAGATGTATGGATAGTTTAGCGAGTGCAAGGTATGTTTACTGTATAATGCACAATACACATACTGTAATTACTCCTAATAAAAGCATTAATTACATAATTTTCACCAAGAAAGTCCACATCTTTATTATTTTTTATGTAGAGTGCTTAATATTATTAGTTTGCATGGACACACATGACCAAAAAAATCATCAAAAGAGCTGAAAGTTGATTTTCCAATGGATGCATGTCTCTTTTAACATCTTCAGATCATGGAACAATTGTGCAAAAAATGCATGTGCAGTTCTTGGGTAAGCACCAGTCTGATATGATCTGTAACTATCAAATCTGTATATTACAAGCTATCTTTTTGATCGTTGAGATTATTACTAAATACGGAAAGATATTATTATCTTATAATACATAAAAAATCCCATTCACTCGAAAATGGTGAGCACTGTCTTATATCGTTGGGGTACTTTTTGTGGTCCTTTTCACACAGAGGCAGTTAAATGTAAACCTGCAACCAGTGCTTTTTCACCATTTATGTCAATGTCCATAGCTCATGTCCCTCACTATGTCTGAGCACTTCCTAGGATGCTACCAATACCTATTCCAGAGGAGGGTCCTCCTTGCAGGATTCATACCCCACCAACCTATATACAAAATGCCACCACCAGTACACTGTCCGTGATAAGATGCATTGATGAATTGAAGATGGTGCTAACAGCCCTCTTGATAAAGCATACATATATTGACAGTCCAAATAAGTTGTGGGCACCAGTCCTCAGGAAGGATGTACTAGAAATGGAGCGAGTGCAAAGAAGGGCAACAAAGCTAATAAAGGTTCTGGAGGATATTAGTTATGAGGAAAGGTTGTGAGCACTGAACTTATTCTCTCTGGAGAAGAGACGCTTGAGAGGGGATATGATTTCAATTTACAAATACCGTACTGGTGACCCCACAATAGGAATAAAACTTTTTCGCAGAAGGGAGTTTAACAAGACACGTGGCCACTCATTAAAATTAGAAGAAAAGAGGTTCAACCTTAAACTGCGTAGAGGGTTCTTTACTGTAAGAGCGGCAAGGATGTGGAATTCCCTTCCACAGGCGGTGGTCTCAGCGGGAAGCATCAATAGTTTCAAATAACTATTAGATAAGCACCTGAACAACCACAACATACAGGGATATACAATGTAATACTGACATATAATCACACACATAGGCTGGATTTGATGGACTTGTGTCAACCTCACCTACTATGTAACTATGCATCCACCACATCTAAGGACTGGTAAGCTGCTTTAGGTATGCTTTAAAATTGTATTACTTCTGTTTGATTCATAAGACAGTGCACCACCTTCAGTGTGAAAGTGACAGAACATAGGCCACCCATTGGGTGGTTTTGACATTGTTAGTATGCTCAAATCATAGCTTTTTCTAAAATTTAGAAGTCTATTTGCTGTGTAATCTCCTGGTGGTATCACATTTCAAAAGTCTTTATAAGCTAAGTTGGAAAAAGGTTAATGTGCTGGTAATTTGCAACTGACTGCTAACATGAAGTCTGTACCATTACACAGGAGCAAGACTGGGAAAGTGGAAGTGAGCTGGAAGGAGAGAGCTGGTACCCAGCAAACATGGAGGAACTTGTGACAGTAGATGAAGTTGGAGAAGAGGATCTGATAGTAGAACCTGACATCACTGAACTTGAAGAAATAGTTCCAGTGGTCCAAAAGGACAGTGACAACTGCGTTCAGATGTGTGCGCATGGAATTGATGCTGTGGATTTACAGTGCAGATACAGTGAGAGAACCAGGAGTGTGTGTTCCCCGGTAGTAATGAGATGTGTATCCCTGAGAGAGAGTGCAAGCCCTGACAGTAGCTGCGGTGAGACAGCTGCAAATGCTCCTGATGTCACTGTGAATTCTGAAGACAAAGGTGACCCAATGGATGAAAGTGCCAAAAGTCCCAACAGACTCTCAAACAAAGAGCCTGCTAGACAGAGCCAGGGGCACACTATGGACCCTCAGACTCCCGAGTACACAGAAAAGACTGCTTTAGATTTTTGTAAGAGAACAGACTCTGAGGCAAACAGCAACACGACCATGATGGACGAGCACATCCAGGAGGAAGGATGTAATAAAAGAGAGAGCGAGAGTTCAATGTCTGGTATGTTATTGGCAAAGTGATCATATTCTCAGTTCTGAGCAGCATAAACATTTGTTGTATGTTACCTGAGATTAGCATAATCATCTACAAAGGTAACATAAAAAGTACCAATAAACCTGAAATGCATTCTTTGTTATAATGAATATAGGTATTGCTGTCACATAAATACATGTAAAATGTTCATGAAGAATTCCCAAATTGACAGTATTGGGGTTTATTTACTAAAAATTGACAGTTTTTTTTTTTTTAGCAAAACTTAAAAGGGGTGTAAAGGTTTGTTTTTTTTTGTTAATAAAAAAAACAAACATGTTATACTTACCTGCTCTGTGCAAGGGTTTTGCACAGAGCAGCCCCAATCCTCCTCCTCTGGGGTGCCCCGCCAGCACTCCTGGCTCCTCCCTTTCATCGGGTGCCCCAGGGAGAGCCGCTTTCCCTGAAGGCACCCGTGCGGCTCACTCCTGGGTCCCACTGCTGCATCCATTGACACAGACAGCGGGACTCGGCCCCGCTCCCATGTCACTGGATTTGATTGACAGCAGCGGGAGTGAATGGCTTCTGTTGCTATCAATGTGTCTAATGAGGAGAGAGACAGTGGCTGGAGCCGCTGGGCTCCTGCACACCGCTGTGTGGGCTTTAGATAAGAAAAATGGGCTTTAGATAAGAAAAAGGGGAGGTCTGGGGGGAGCTGCAGCACAGAAGGTTTTTCACCTCAATGCATCAAGGAAAAAACCTTGAGACTTTACAAACACTTTAACCAGTTGCCGACCAGCCGCCGCAGTTATACTGTGACAATTTGGCTTGGCGAATTGCGGTACGGGTACGTCGGTTCCTGCACTGACTTTTGCGGGAGCTCACCCGAGGATCCGGCAGACTCGATGTCTGCCAGCCACCCACGATTGCGGGAAAGAGGCAGAACGGGGATCTGCCTTTGTAAACAAGGCGGATCCCCATTCTGACAGGGGGGAGAGAGAAATCAGCTGTTCCCAGTGATCAGGAACAGCGATCTCTCTCTACACCCAGTAAGCCCATCCCCCTGACAGAGTGCTTTTACACTGAAAGCGCCCGGGCATCAGCGGTAAAGCGGCGCTATTCGGCGCTAGCGGTACGGTTTTAACCCCCAGCTGCAGCGGCGCTTTGCCGGCGCTGCCCCATTGTTTTCAATGGGCAGGAGCGGTGTAGGAGCAGTGTATTCACTGCTCCTACACCGCTGCAAAGAAGCTGCTGGCAGGACCTTTTGTGACACCCTGCCAGCGCAGCGCCCCAGTGTGAAAACACTCGGGCTTTCACACTGAGTTTGCAGCTGAGGCTTTTTTCAGGCACTAATTTTAGCAATGTAGCGCCTGAAAAACGCCTCCAGTTTGAAAGGGGTCTTAGAAAGCACCTCCCTAGGGAACACTTATCCATTTGATCACCATTAGTGTTAACCCCTTTCCCACCAGTGCCATTTATACAGTGATCAGTGATGCATTTTTATAGCACTGATCACTTTATTGGTGTCACTGGTCACCAAAAAGTGTCACTTAGGGTCAGATTTGTCCGCCGCAATGTCGCAGTCCCGCTAAAAATCGCAGATCACTGCCATTACTAGTAAAAACAATAAAAAGTCTAAATCTTTCCACTATTTTGTAAATGCTATAACCAAACAATATACACTTATTGCGATTTTTTTTTTTTTTTTACTAAAAATATGTAGCAGAATACATATTGGCCTAAACTGATGAATAAATTTGTTTTTTTATATATATATTTTTTTGGCTTTATATATTATAGCAGAAAGTTAAAAATATTTTTCAAAATTGTCAGTCTTTTTTTGTTTAAAGCGCAAAAAAGAAAAATCACAGAGGTGATCAAATACCACCAAAAGAAAGCTCTATTTGTGGGAAAAAAAGAACATCAATTTTGTTTGAGTACAGCGTCGCACAACTGCGCAATTGTCAGTTAAAGTAACGCAGTGCCGTATCGCAAAAAATGGCCTAGTCAGGAAGTGGGTAAATCCTTCCGGGGCTGAAGTGGTTAATAAAACAGGCTGAAGTTAGAAGCTAATTGGCTACCATGCACAGCTGCACCAGATTCTGAGTGCTCCAGTTTTAGTAAATCAACCCCATTGTGTAGATCCTATTGTTTTGTAATCTGCTCTCAGACTGATGTGCGTTTAAAGCAGTCGTAAACTTTGCTTTGTGACTTTTACCTACAGGTAAGCTTACAGTAAGGCTTACCTGTAGGTAAAATGAATATCTCTTAAACGTGCACCGTATAGGAGATATCTGCTTGTTTGGCAGCCGGTGACGTCACCGATGCATGCACTCTGAAGGAAGGACATACTCATGCCATTCCTTGAGAGCTTTGTTCCATGGCCGTGACTCCTACACACATGCGCGGGTGTGACATCATCGCGGTTTGGTCATTCAAATGGTTTGATCCCATGAACCGGGAAGAAAGACCGAATGAAGATGGATGCCCTGTCAGCGGTGACAGCGTGCCAACGGAGGGCTTCATTTTAAGGTAAGTCTTCCATGCAGTGCATACTAGCACATTATGATATTACCTTAGAGGGGGACTGGACTTTTTTTTGTTTTCTAATGACTTTATTACCGCTTTAAAGCTGATCTTAATTTAGTTAATTTCAACTCTGGCTGTGTGTAAAATGTAAAAATGCAAATGCATCTAAAGCTGGCCATACACTAATATATTTTTGAACAAAATTATTATGACCAGAAAATTCAATGAGCATTCTTAAAACAAACATTTAAAAAAAAAAGATCTACTAGTGTACAGCCAACTTTAGTATCCCTTGGCTTGCTTGATGCACACACAGACCATATCTGCAGGTTTTGAAGCTGTGTTATAATATATGAAAACATATACAGGTATAAAGATTAATAATTAGCTAGTGACTGGATTGCTTAGTGGTCTGGGGTGGTGTATGAGTTATTCGCAGGCTGTAATCTGAATGATTAATCCTGAGTGCTCTATATTTGGTGCAGTAAATGACCATCTTTTACACCACCCTATTAGACATGCCTGCTCACTTGAGATTTTTCCTCACTGATGGACTGAACAAAACAGCTGAACTATAGTCTGATCACTTTTCTGGAGAGCTTCCACCTTATTCCAGTCCAGTTATCCTATTCCTGGGTTATTTTTCACCTCTCTTTAGGCCACATTTGATGAGCCAGCCTGTCTCACAGCTACATTAGGAGACTCAATTAGGATGTATATGGGGTGGGTAATAAATACATTATGGTTAAACACTTATGCCGCATACACACGAGTGGACTTTTCAGCAGACTTGGTCCGATGGTATTTCCGGCGGACTACCGCCGGACTTTTTAACGGACGGACTTGCCTACACACGACCGGACTTTCCGGCAGGCTAGGTCCGCCCGTCTTTCCGACGGACTTTCGTCGGAGTTACGGCGGACTTTCAGAATGAACGGACTTGCCCACACACGGACAAGTCCGTGCATTTTGAACGTGACTCGGTTACAACGGGACTAGAAAAGGAAGTCAATCTCGCCGCTTTTATCGGCGAGATTGACACCTTGCGAGCCCCTGTCGTGGGGCATCCCAGGCCCTTAGGTCTGGTATGGATCTTAAGGGGAACCCCCTACGCCGAAAATCCATACCAGACCCCGATCCGAGCATGCAGCCCGGCCGGTCAGGAAAGGGGGTGGGGACGAGCGAGCACCCCCCCCTCCTGAACTGTACCAGGCCGCATGCCCTCAACATGAGGGGTGGGTGCTTTGGGGGGGGTGGGCGCCCTGCGGGGCCCCCCACCCCAAAGCATCTCGTCCCCATGTTGATGAGGATAAGAGCCTTCTCCCAACAACCCTGGCTGTTGGTTGTCGGGGTCTGCGGGCGGGGGGCTTATCGGAATCCGGGAGCCACCTATAATAAGAAGGCCCCCAGATCCCGGCCCCCCACCCTATGTGAGTGAGTACTCTGCCCTTGCGTCGTATCTGGTCCGTCGGACCAGCATACAGACGCATGCAGACGAACTGGCGAGTCCGGCGGACTAAGATTTAAAGCATGCTTTAAATCTAGGTACGGCGGAATTTGGGGAAAAAAAGTCAGCCGGAGCCTACACACAGTCGGATTGTGCGGCGGACTCTGGTCCGCCGGACCAAGTATGCCGGAAAGTCCGACCATGTGTACGCGGCATTAGAGTAAACACGAAAATGGTGCATTTAAATTAACTCAGGGGGCATAAGGCTTCAACTTTAGTGAATACAGAGAAGGGGACCATTTAGTGGCATTGTGTGCTTGTAGAGAGCTCCTAGATCCCCTAAACCTGCAACCTTCTCATATGTTAACCTCAACTGAAATCATACCTCCCAACAGCCCTGGATTGGGCGGGACTTTCCTGCATTTATAACTCTTTCCCGCTATCCCGCTGTACAAGGACTTTGTCCTTCATCACTCAATTATGTAGTAATTTACAGCGCAAGTGTGAATATCAAGCACAGCCAGGGATTGGCCAGAAAACCCGCTGGATGTGCTCTGTGCAGCTGTCAGATTAAAGCCTTGATGTCGGGGATGGGCGGGACTGCTACTCACACCCACCCCTTTGACAAGCAATCAGCGTATAGGTAAACAGCACACTTATACATTGCTGACCGGGGTTATTTTCAGACATGTGGAAGCCCTGCACTCACAGCATGGCTTCTGCTGTTAAAAGTAACAGCTGAGCTCTCCTCTATGGCTCCTATAGCAGCCTCCCTGCTCTGCACTGAGAGTGGGGAGAAGAGCTGGTCTGTGAGTGCAGCATGAGAGAAGTAGAGGAGGAAGGGGGTGAGCTGCATCATTATCCTTATCTCCTTCCTGCTCTGGGAGGGGAGATTGGGAGCTGGAAATGAGAAGAGTGTACAGTTAGTGCACAGAGAAAGTAAACAAGGCTGTGACAGAGCCAGCTACAGAAAGGTATTTTTACAAAGATAACCATGTGAAAGATGGTAGTGCTTTGGGGAAGGGGAGGGCAGAGGAGAGGTGTTGTGTTTTCTGTGTGTGTGGTTTGAATGTGTGTGTGTGTGTGTGGTTTGTATGTATTTTTGTGTGTGTGTGTGTTTGGTTTGTATGTGTGTGTTTTGTATGTGTGGAGGTTATAGCTGAGGAGAGGTGCAGTAGTGAGATGTTAATAGATGAATGGACTCCCCCTGTACTTAGCGCTCTCTTGAACCCTGTGCATAACTTACTCCAGAACCCACCTTTCTGTACGTAACGCTCTCCAGAACCCTGCACTCTGTACGTAACGCATTCCAGAACCCTGTACTTGGTACGTAACACACTTCAGATCCATGCACTCTGTAAGTAACGCACTCCAGAAGCCTGCACTCTCTGTACACAGTGCAATACAAAACCCTGCACCCTGTACATAACACACTCCAGAACCCACCTTCCTGCACATAACAGACTTCAGAACCCTGCACTCTGTATCTATTACTCTCCTAATTTCTGTACCCATTAAGCCCCTGCCTCTGTTAAGAGTTTGACCACACCCACTTTTGCCCTGGTGAGTGTAGCATGCTGCCAGACACTTGCTACCTTAAGTGTCCCTCATTCTGAAGTTCAAAAGTTGGGAGGTATGCTGAAATTGTTTCCTCAGCTCTCTATGGGTGCCCTGTGAGGCTAAGTTCACCTTTTGCAGAAAATATTTTATGCATTGTAGGGGACCCAGTAGATCTAAAAAAAACATCCAGCTTTGAAAAAAATTCAGTAATATTATCATACCTGTAGGCTATTTGGGCCCCCTAGAATTTTGGCTCTAAAGCTTCCTCCCCCACATCCTCGTGTGTTGCTAGAATGTGAAAATGGTTTTCCATCCTGAAATGCTGAGACTGAACATCCAATGGTTTTCTCATCCTAGCCAGATGGCAAGATGTGGGGGCTGCTAACTGGGAGATTTTGAGCCAGGCTTTTGGGGGGACCTAAATGGCCTTCAGGTATGACAACAAAATGAATGAACATTTTACAAAGCTGCACCATTTTTAACATTGACTGGGGCCCCTTGACTGCATAGGCTATTTTCTGGAAAAGGTGAACTCAGTCGTTAACATCCAATAGGGAGCTGTGTGTGGGAAGGGGGTCACACCTAAAGTCAGTGGTGGTGCTCAAAATTTTTGGGCGGGGCACAAATGAACCGAAAAATTCTAAAAAATACTGAAACAAAAACATCAATTGAAGCCTCACTATGCCATCATATGCAGCCAACTGTGCCCATCATATGCAGCCAACTGTGCCCATCATATGCAGCCAACTGTGCTCATCATATGCAGCCACCTGTGCCCATCATATGCAGCCACCTGTGCCCATCATATGCAGCCAACTGTGTCCATCATATGCAGACTCTGTGTCCATCATATGCAGCCAACTGTGCCCATAATACGCAGCCTCTGTCCTTATCAAATGCAGCCAACTGTGCCCCATCAATTGTAGCCTTTGTGCCCATAATATGCAGCCACTGTGCCCAGCGCCCGCTGTCTGCCCGGCACTTACCCCATCGTGGTGGCGTGTCCTCTGTGCGGGTCTTCTTCCTGTATCCCTTACCGCCCCTGCCTTCAGCCAATAAGGTGCCCGGAATTACATCCGGGCCTCCTGTTTGGCTGAGAGGTGGTTCTGTGTTAGCAAAGCAAATATTCATTTGCTTTGCTAACAAACCTATGTGCACTGGAAGTGCAATGGTTTGTGTACCTTTTTTTGAAGCCTATTAGAGCGAATGGCTCTAATCAGGTGCTTCAAAAACACCCCCCGCCACTGTAATTCAGGCACCCGAAAAGGGGCCGGACTCCTGAATTAGGGGGTGGCTACAGCGACCGTGGATAGATTCATGCAATGCATGAATCTATCCATAGTACACAGAGGGGGTGGCTGGAGAGAGGGGGCGGTGCAGGAGCGCCCCTAATGGACGCACCGCCACTGCTTAAAGTATTACTAAACCCACAACAGTAAAATCAGTCTTTATATGCAGTAAAGCATGCTTGTTATACTCACTGTGGAACCTAAGGGGTTTCTCTACATTGTGTAAAAAGGCTGTTTGATCCTGTCTTCTCTAAACCTCTTCTCCTTCCACTGTCCCCAATATATTTCCTTATAATACAAAGCCAGGGGACACGCTGCACATGCTCAGTTTGGTGTGTATTGCTAGAGAGTTTTTTTTTATTTCTTCAATCTGATAAGCACAGGGCCAATTAGCACTGTTCAAATAGAGGGTCAGGGGTCCTAGTTCATAGAATTACAGTAGAGAAAATATTTAGTTTAAATGTTCCTACCTGATGTCTAATTGAAATTATTTTCTATCATCAGAAGTGAAATCCCCAGACGCACCAAAAATGGAAACAAAAGAAATTCATTCTCTTCCTTCCTGGGAGCAGGACAATGTGTTTACTGAGCTGAACATCCCTCTGGGTATGTATGCTGCACTTAAATGTGTTGACTCAAGAAATGATGAGACAGAGAAGAGTACGGTAGTGCTGTAAATTAGTAATGCACAGTCAGGTCCACACCTAAATAATGAGTAATAAAAGGTATATGGATATAGCCCATGTGCTGAAAAGAACAAGCACACCCAAATTGTTTTCACACATCGGAACCCAGTTTACATAGAATTGATAGCAAAGTAAACCGATGGTTCAGCACAGCTCCAACCAAAACTTTTGTTCTAAATAGAATGGGGAAGGATTAGAACCTCTGTTTAGTTATGTACCTATTTGAAAGATTTTCCCTTATTTGCCGTGTGGTCACTGAAAATAAGCAAAATCTTCCCAACGGGGCAACGGCAGTAGAGAACATTATTAAAGTGGTCACTAGGACAGTGGATGGAGAATTCTCCTCAGTGGGGACACAGGTTCCAATAAAACAAAACAGAGGTTATGTTTTGCACTGTACCGTACCAGGCCACATGCCCTCAACATTGGGAGGGTGCTTTGGGGCAACCCTATCAAAAAATATTTTTTTAACATTAAGCTTTAAAGGCTACCTAACATATTTTGCATTATAATTACAGCATTTAGCTTTAAACACTTAAAGGGATTGTAAACCCTTGAGGTTATTCACGCTTAATGCATTATATGCCCCCCTCCCCCGTTGTCCTTACCTGAACGCTGTCTTTCTCAGGCCGGAAACAAGCACACCAGCTCCAGCTGGTGTCTCGTGTCCTGATTGGATAGATTGATAGTAGCGCAGCCATTGGCTTCCACTGCTGTCAGTCAAATCCAATGACCCGGGGGTGGGGCCGAGTCCTGCTTTCTGTGTGAATACACGCAAAAGCAGGACTTGGGAGCGTGCCCGCACGGTTGTCCACCAAGGAGAGCACTTCTCCAAAGTGGACACCTGATGCGGGGAGGAGCTATCAGCGCCGCCGGGGGGACTTCAGAAGAGGTAGATCGAGGCCACTTTGTACAAAACTAACTATGCAGTGGAGGTAAGTATGACATGTTTGTCATTTATTTACATTTTTCAAACTTAATTTTTTCAAATGAGGGTTTACAACCCCTTTAAGGATCAAGCCTATTTTTGACGCTTGTTGTTTACAAGTTAAATCAGTATTTTTTGCTCGAAAGTTACTTAGAACCCCCAAACATTATATATATATATATATATATATATATATATATATTAGCAAAGACTCTGGAGAATAAAATGGTGGTCATTGCAATATTTTATGTTACACGATATTTGCGCAGCGTTTTTTTCAATCGCAATTTTTTGGGAAAAAATACACTTTTTTGAATTAAAAACAGTAAAGTTTTTTATTCTATATTGTCAAAGAGGATGTTGCGCTGAGTAAATAGATACCAAACATGTTATGGTTGAAAATTGCGCACACTCGTGGAATGGCGACAAACGACGGTACTTAAAAATCTCCGTAGGCGACGCTTTAAAATATTTTAACGGTTACTAGGTTAGAGTTGCAGAGGAGGTCTTGTGGTAGAATTACTGCTCAATCATGGCGATACCTCACATGTGTGATTTGAACACTGTTTACATTTGCGAGCAAAATTGAAGTATTCGTTTTCTTTGCTGCATGAGCACGCGGGGACAGGGGTGCTTTAAAAAAAAAAAAATTCTTGATTCTTTTTTTAACACAGTCCCTTTGAAAAAAATAAAAATCTGATGACTTTTATTGCTGTCACAAGGGATGTAAACATCCCTTGTGACAGTAATAGGCAGTGACAGGTACTCTTTATGGAGGGAACGGGGGTCTAAAAGACCCCAAATCCGTCCTTTGCACTTCAAAGTATTCAGATTGCCAAAATCGGTGATTCTGAACACAGTCATTTTTTAAAAATCTGCGCCATTGGCAGTCGAGTGAACCGGAAGTAAAATTGCTTCTGGAATTTTACTACGGTACTTAAGCACCCGGACTCTCCTACTATGAAGCCATGTTGTTGTTCTAGATGTAGTATGCGGTTTAGCATCGTCCTGCTGAAATATGCAAGGTCCTCCCTGAAAAAGACGTCATCTGGATGGGAACATATGCTGCTCTAAAACCTGGATATATCTTTCAGCATTGATGGTGCCTTTCAAGATGTGCAAGCTGCCCATTTTATACCCACTAATGCACCCCCATACCATCAGAGATGCAGGCTTTTGAACTGAACACTGATGACAAGTCAGGAGGTCCCTCTCTCTTTAGTCCGGAGTTCGCGGCACTCGTGATTACCAAAATGAATGTCACATTTCAATTCATCTAACAATAGACTAGTTTTCCACTTTGCAAGAGACCATTTTAAATGAGCTTTGGCCCAGAGAAGACGGCAGGTTTTCTGGATCGTTTGCAAAGATGATAGAGCTTTACCTTGCATTTTTGGGTAGCACAGTGAACTGGAAGTGTTCCTCAGTCCATCACAGAATCATACCATCTGATGGCCCAAAGATCACAGGCATCATTAATCTGAAATTGTTTGACAATTTTTAGACACAGCTTTTCACAGACTGATCTTTACTTCTAACACACTCTGACTCTCTAAGGGCTCTTTAACACGGACGTGTCCATGTACGGAGCCCGCTCTGCTCAGCGGGGGATCGCTCTGTCGATCTCCGCTGTGCAGGGACAGACCTGTCAGAGCGCCGCTCTCCCCTATGGGGGATCGGATGAAGACAGACCGTAGAGTCCGTCGTCACCCGATCCGATGACGAATGGAAAAGTAGATTTTTCCTCCAATCACACTTTTTCGGATCGGAGCAGGTCGAATGTCAGCGGACATGTCACCGCTGACATCCGACACTCCATAGAGGTCCATAGAGCGTCCGTTCAGGTCCGCCTAAAAAACTGACAGGCGGACCTGAACGGATCGTCCATGTGAAAGAGGCCTTAGATGCGCTTTTTTATACCTAATCATATTATTGACCTGTTGCCAATTAACCTAATTAGTTGCATGCTCTTCCTCATTAATACCACTTACTTTGTCAGCTTTTTGTTGCCCTGTCCCAACTTTTTTGAGACATGCTGCTTCCATCAATTTCAAAATGACCTTATTTTTTTCCTAAAATGGTAAACTTTCTCAGTTTAAACATTTGATTGTGACTAAAATATGGTTTTATGAGGTATGCAAATCAATGCATCCTGTTTTTATGTAGATTTTATACCGCGTCCCAACTTTTTTGGAATTGGAGTTGCATATAAATATTGATAGAGATAAACAGTAAATGTACCATACATACAGTATCTCACAAAAGTGAGTACACACCTCACATTTTTTAAATATTTTATTATATTTTTTCATGTGACAACACTGAAGGAAATATACTTTGCTACAATGTAAAGTAGTGAGTGTACAGCTGGTATAACAGTGTAAATTTGCTGTCCCCTCAAAATAACTCAACACACAGCCATTAATGTCTAAACCGCTGGCAACAAAAGTGAGTACACCCCTAAGTGAAAATGTTCAAATTGGGCCCAACTAGACATTTTCCCTCCCCGGTGTCATGTAAATCGTTAGTGTTACAAGGTCTCAGGTGTGAATGGGGAGCAGGTGTGTTAAATTTGGTGTTTTCGCTCTCTCATACTGGTCACTGGAAGTTCAACGTGGCACCTCATGGCAAAGAACTCTGACGATCTGAAAAAAAGAATTGTTGCTCTACATAAAGATGGCCTAGGCTATAAGAAGATTGCCAAGACCCTGAAACTGAGCTGCAGCACGGTGGCCAAGACCATACAGCGGTTTAATTGGACAGGTTCCACTCAGAACAGGCCTCGCCATGGTCGACCAAAGAAGTTGAGTGCACGTGCTCAGCGTCCTATTCAGAGGTTGTCTTTGAGAAATAGATGTATGAGTGCTGCCAGCATTGCTGCAGAGGTTGAAGGGGTGGAGGGTCAGCCTGTCAGTGCTCAGACCATACTCTGCACACTGTATCAAATTGGTCTGTATGGCTGTCATCCCAGAAGGAAGCTTCTTCTAAAGATTATGCACAAGAAAGTCCGCAAACAGTTTGTTGAAGACAAGCAGACTAAGGACATGGATTACTGGAACCATGTCCTGTGGTCTGATGAGACCAAGATAAACGTATTTGGTTCAGATGGTGTCAAGCGTGTGTGGCAGCAACCAGGTGAGGAGTACAAAGACAAGTGTGACTTTCCTACAGTCAAGCATGGTGGTGGGAGTGTCATGGTCTGAGGCTGCATTAGTGCTGCCAGTACTGGGGAGCTACAGTTCATTGAGGGAATGTACTGTGACATACTGAAGCAGAGCATAATCCCTCCCTTCGGAGACTGGGCCACTGGGCAGTATTCCAACATGATAACGACCCCAAACACACCTCCAAGAAGACCACTGCCTTGCTAAAGAAGCTGAGGGTAAAGGTGATGGACTGGCCAAGCATGTCTCCAGACCTGAACCCTATTGAGCATCTGTGGGGCATCCTCAAATGAAAAGTGGAGGAGCACAAGGTCTCTAACATCCCCCAGCTCCGTGATGTCGTCATGGAGGAATGGAAGAGGCAACCAGTGAAGCTCTGGTGAACTCCATGCCCAAGAGGGTTAAGGCAGTGCTGGAAAATAATGGTGGCCACACAAAATAGTGACACTTTGGGCCCAATTTGGACATTTTCACTTGAACATTAAAGACTGTGTTGAGTTATTTTGAGGGGACAGCAAATTTACACTGTTATACAAGCTGTACACTCACTACTTTTCATTGTAGCAAAGTGTCATTTCTTCAGTGTTGTCACATGAAAAGATATAATAACATATTTCCAAAAATGTGAGGGGTGTACTCACTTTTGTGAGATACTGTATATTCAGCATGCATAACAATGCACCCAGTTGCATGCAAAAAACATTCTACCATCTTTATTTATTATAGGCATTAATATAGTACTGACAATTTACATGGGACTTTAGATACTGTATATTCATGCCACCTTCTGCCCTTGTGGAGCTTACAATCTAATGTCCCTATTTCACTTTCAAACAAACACTCACATACATACTATATATAGTTTAGACAGGAGCCAAGTAACCTAGCAGCATGACTTTGAAGTGTGGGAGAAAACTGAATTACCCAGATGATACCCGGACACACAGGTAGAAAGTGCTATCTCCATGCAGATAGTGTCCTAGCTGGGATTCAAACTGATGATCCCAGTGCTACAAGGCAAAACATACAGAAAATGCAAAGTTACATCATTGTTAAAAAACACACTGCAACATGTATAAAATGCACATAACAATAAAAATGAATTCAAAATACAAAACCATTAAAGAGTCCTAAAGAAGCAATACCAGTTAAGCTAATGAAGTTTGGGCAGGGCAAGGAGAGCGATGTTACCCTAAGGTTCCCCACACACCAAGCCTCCCGGCAATCCTAACACTTCCCCTTAATTGTATACTAGCCTCTCCTGCAACTGGATCTTCTGCAAGACCAACCCTTCCTGCTCGGAAAAGGAACCAGCAACAAGGTTCCAGAGCTGAAAAATGATACCTAGAGGCTACCTGTGATTAAAACAATTTGACAAAACAAATGGTAATATTATTAAATTCTACAAAAATGTGTCTCAACTCTTTTTTTTTAAGGTGTGGAATTTGTGGTTCCAAGAACAGGCTTCTACTGCAAACTATGTGGCCTTTTCTACACCAGCGAAGAAGCAGCAAAAACCTCTCATTGTCGAAGTCGAGTGCACTACAGGAACCTTCAGGTACTTATTCATAAATATTTTTTTTTTTTATTAAAAGCCTCTCTCCTGCACTACTTACTTCAGTTTTCTGTAAATGAAAGCATCCGTTAAGGGCGTATAGGCACCGCCCCCCCTTCCCATCCATGCGCCCGGCCCCTTGCAGGACGCCGGATGCATGAATTACAATGGTGAGGGGGGTTTTTTTGAAGCACCTGATCAGAGCCAGAGGCTTCAAAATAGGGTAGGCTCGGAGTGCAGAGAATGTGAACAGAACCCACTCAGGTGTGTTACAACAGCAAATGAATATTTTATATATTATATAATATATCTATAGATCTATAGATATATCTATATATATATGAAAAAGTGCAGAAACTTTTTAAAGGCCTCTGTTTTTTTCACATTCCTTTTCATTGGCATACTAATGAAATAAAGAATACCTTTCCATCTTTATTGCATACCTTATTTTAGACCAAGTGATGTCATCAATGGGTCTCTGTGTTTCCCTAAGTTCCTCCTGAACTTGAGGACATCATTGCTTCTAGGAAAATATTGATTGTTTTCACCCTGAACTGAGGAAGTGGCAAGTTGAGCCAAAAAGAGTGTTTTTTTATTGGGTGAAAAAAATAATTTTTTTTTTGTTCAGTAGTCGTGACGACTCCTACCTATTTTTACACATCCTATTTCAGGTGCCTCTGCCGATCAAACTACTGACAAGTCTTTTTATTGGAAACTCCTTTTGCACACAACCAATTCCCTGCACCCACATGAGAATCCCAGAGTGGACCCAGGAGGGGAACACCCAAGGCTTAAGGCCTGTACACACGATACAAAAATCGGAAGTAAAAATTTCACACGACAAACGATCTGCCAATTTTCGGACCGTTAGTATGGTGCTTTTGACCGCCGATTCCAATTTTTCTTATGACAAAAGCTGGATGTGCAGACTATAAAATGTAATCGTACGTGAACACAACGTCCGATTTTCGTTTAATTAGTGCGGTTTTCGTCCAAAAAAAAAAAAAGTAAGAGCAAGACTATGCATGCTCAGAAACTAAATAAAACACATACAAAACTATTTAACACAAGACATCACTTCTGAAATTAAATTTGGTCGTACGAGAAATTTTCGTATTATGAGTAACCACTTTCGATATGAGACTAGCATGCAACAAAAAATGGACGAACGTTCATCCGAAAATCTAATTGTGTGTACAAGGCTTTAGAGAGCAATTATCTCTTGCCTGTGTGGGATTGGGTAATCTCCACCCACGCACTCAGAATGTTGTGTGTTTTCCCATTCCTTTGGGTGACCGCAGCCTCAATAGCTGTAGTATTTTTTACCTTCTTTCTATTGTTCCCACTGTAGAATAACTTTTTTGAGTTAATTATTATGAATTTTTTTTTTTTTTTTTTTTTTTTTTTAGTGAAACACCATAATAGCTATGAAGTGATATACTACACTATAAGGGCTCTCCCATCTCCCTCCCCTTTCTTTTTTCAGAGGACACCCTAACTACACCTGAGATGACTAGCCAGCTCCGTAGGGGCCTTACATTTTTGGACTTTGCTCAACCACCACAACCTAGGCAGACCATGTAATGATTCTCTGACTTGTAAGAGAAAAGCTCACAGTGTGCAGTTAAATCAGAGTAAGCAATTTCAGGCTATAGTTCAGCTTTAAAGTGGTTCTAAAGGCTCAAGGTTTTTTACCTTCATGCATTCTATGCAAGAAGTTACAAAAAACCTTCTGTGTGCAGCAGCCCCCCTAATACTTTTCTTTTAACAATCAGGAGTGCTTTATTGAAGGAAAGAATACATACATTATAGCAGAATTACATTCATTTTGTTACAAAGGCACAATGTATAACAGTAGTATAAGCATTTCACATGGTACATATACAATTATATAACCAGCAGTGTAGACCGTATTCCAATACATTAGTGAGTACATTTCTCATTCCTGTGTTCAGGTATTGTATCCCATGAGAAAGGGGAGAGGGGGGGGGGGGGGGAACCAGTGGAGAGGGAGGGGCGGAGAGGAGGGAGAAAAAGAAGAGAAACAGAAGTGAGACAGAAGGGTCCCGGATCACTATACCCCGTTGATTCAATAGCCCCCCTAATACTTACCTGAGCCTCATCGTGATCCAGCAATGTGCATGAGAGCGTCAGCTCTCCGGGGTCTCTCATTCCTCATTGGCTGAGGCAGCAGCTGCCAATCACAGCCAGTGAGCCAATTAGGAGAGAGAGAGGGGCGGGGCCAAGACACAGCTCTGTGTGCGATTAGACACGCAGAGAGGCGGCTGGGGAGCGAGCCTGCCTGGTTGCCCCCACAGCAAGCTGCTTGCTGTGGGGGCAGGAGGGAGGAGCCAGGAACGCCAGCAGAGGAACCAAGAAGAGGAGGATCCGGGCTGCTCTGTGCAAAACCACTGCACAGGGCAGGTAAGTATAACATGTTTGTTATATTTTTTGGAAAAAAAAAACAAGCCTTTAATATCATTTTAAATAAGATTCAATTCATGTAAATAAAAGGTAAATGGTGAAAGCATCCTCAGCTGTGATTTAATTTATCCCAACCCCTGTCTCTGTCACTTCTGCTGGACAGTTGGGTCTGCATGCCAACTTATGTCAAATATAATTTCAGGAAATATGTGAAATAGAAAAAGGAATTATAAAAAGAAATACTGTCATTACATGCATTAACCACATACAGTTATCATTTTGATGACAGTGATCCTTTCATAACCTGTATGTTTCTGAGTCGAGCACTGTACACAGCTTATTTTCAATATGCCCTCTGGTAATTTCCCAGTTGAAAACATTGAGTGGTGTCAGTGACAAGCAGCTGGTGTGAAAGGAGCAGTGAATGAAAGCTGCTAATAGCTGTAACGTCAGCACAGGCGCACCCGTCCACACAGCTCATGCACACTCTGCTTTTAAGGAGCAATGTGTCTCTTGCTAAATCTTCACAGAGACTTCACGTCAAGATAACAGGACTATCAGGCTATTTTAGTTGTACACTGCTCAGCTTTTTACAGATTAACTCTGAGTGTATTAAGAACCTTGATAGATGGATCAAAAATTCTCAGTTTTTCATAGCTTCCAACTGCCCCTTAATTGAAGGGCATGTTCCTCCTTTGGAACAAAATTCCTTTGTCCCTCTTTCCTCTTCAGTTGTCCTTTTTTGGCCTGATATATAGACTTTCATAAAACTATACAAAGTAACTACATTCAGTAGCTGACAAACTCTGGGGCGGGTACTGAGGAGCACCCAGTACAAAAAGTTCACATCACTTATGCCCCATACACACGGTCGGATGATCCGACGGAAAATGTGTGATAGGACCTTGTTGGCGGAAATTCTGACCATGTGTGGGCTCCATCACACATTTTCCATTGGAATTTCCGACACACAAAGTTTGAGAGCTTGCTATAAAATTTTCCGACAACAAAATCCGTTGTCGGAAATTCCGATCGTGTGTACACACATCCGACGCACAAAGTGCCACGCATGCTCAGAATAAATTGAGAGACGAAAGCTATTGGCTACTGCCCCGTTTATAGTCCCGACGTACGTATTTTACGTCACCGCGTTCCGACCGATCAGATTTTCCGACAACTTTGTGCGACTGTGTGTATGCAAGACAAGTTTGAGCCAACATCCGTCGGAAAAAATACATGGACTTTGTTGTTGGGATGTCTGATCAATGTCCGACCGTGTGTACAGGGCATTAGAGGTCTTTTTGAAATATTTATTAGTTAAGTGCATCAAGTAAAGCCAACGTGTCTCAGAGGTAAGGCCACCCCTCAGGGATAGTATGCAAGAGAACAATAAAAACAAAAAATACAATGCATGCGGATGCAACGATTACCTATGCATTCTGTGCGGTTAAAGATGGCTTTTTACATAGGTGTACGCCTATGTGAATGAGGCCTAAAGGAAAAGTACTGGTAAAGTAGAGCACTTGTGAGTAAAAGCACCATTCATGCTTGCAAATGGTGCTGTTAACAATTACATGAAGAAGATCCAATGGGGGTTGCCAGTGATTAGCTATGGGCAGCAGCCCTATTGAAAGCAGTAGAAGGCTGACAGCTCGCACAGCTAATCACAGGTGTGAATACCTGTGATTAGGGATGAACCAGTACCATTTTCTTAAAACCGAGTATGAGTACCGATACTTTTTTTAAGTACTCACCCATACCAATTGCTGATACCAATTACCGATATCTATCGCCAATATACACTTATTGGGATTTTTTTTGTACCAAAGACATGTACAATGCCTTGCAAAAGTATTCACCCCCTTGGCATTTTTCGTGTTTTGTTGCCTCACAACCTGGAATTAACATGGATTGTTTGAGAATTTGCATCATTTAATTTACAGAACATGCCCACAACTTCGAAGATGTTTTTTTTTTTTTTATTGTGAAGCAAACAACAAATAGGACAAAATAACAGAAAAAGTCAATGTGCATAACTATACACCCCCTAAAGTCGATATTTGTTAAGCCACTTTTTGTGGCTATCACAGCTCCAAGTCGCTTTGGATAAGTCTCTATGAGCTTGCCACATCTTACCACTGGGATTTTTGCCCATTCCTCCTTGCAAAACTGCTCCAGCTCCTTCAAGTTGGACGGTTTGCACTTGTGAACAGCAATCTTTAAGTCTGACCACAGATTTTCTATTGGATTGAGGTCTGGGCTTTGACTAGGCCATTCCAACACATTTACATGTTTCTCCTTAACCCACTCAAGTGTTGCTTTAGCAGTGTGTTTGGGGTCATTGTCCTGCTGGAAGGTGAACCTCCATCCTAGCCTCAAATCACACACAGAGTGGTACAGGTTTTGCTCAAGAATATCCCTGTATTTAGCACCATCCATCTTTCCCTCAACTCTGACCAGTTTCCCAGTTCCGACTGCTGAAAAACATCCTCACAGCATGATGCTGCCACCACGTTTCACGGTGGGGATGGTGTTCTTTGGGTGATGTGATGTGTTGGGTTTGCGCCAGACATAGAGTTTTCTTTGATGGCCAAATGTTCAATTTTAGTCTCATCAGACCAGAGCACCTTCCTCCATACATTTTGGGAGTCTCCCATGTGCCTTTTCGCAAACTCAAAACGTGACATTTTGTTTTTTGCTGAAAGTAATGGCTTTCTTCTGGCCACTCTGCCAAAAATCCTGACTCTATGGAGCGTATGGCTTATTGTCATCCTATGTACAGATACTCCAGTCTCTGCTGTGGAACTCTGCAGCTCCTCCAGGGTTACCTTAGGTCTCTGTGCTGCCTCTCTGATTAATGCCCTCCTTGCCCGGTCCATGAGTTTTGATGTGTGGCCATCTCTTGGCAGGTTTGCTGTTGTGCCATGTTCTTTCCATTTGGTTATGATAGATTTGATGATGCTCCTAGAGATCATCAACAATTTGGATATTTTTTTTATAACCTAACCCTGACTTGTACTTCTCAACAACATTGTCCCTTACTTGTTTGGAGAGTTCCTTGGTCTTCATGGCAGTGTTTGATTAGTGGTGCCTCTTGCTTAGGTGTTGCAGCCTCTGGGGCCTTTCAAAAAGGTGTGTATATGTAATGACAGATCATATGACACTTAGATTGCACACAGGTGGACATCATTTCACTAATTATGTGACTTCTGAAGGTAATTGCTTGCACCAGAGATTTTTATGGGCTTCAAAACAAAGGGGGTGAATACATACGCACATGCCAATTATCATTTTTTTATTTCTGAAAAATAGTTTTATGTATATATTTTTCTAATTTTACTTCACCAACTTAGACTATTGTGTTCTGATCCATCACATATAATTCAGATTAAAAAAAAAAAATTGAACTAAAGGCTGTAATGTAACAAAATAGGTAAAAAGCCAAGGGGGTGAATACATTTGCGAGGCACTGTAGCAGAATACATTTTGGCCTAAAAACCCAGTAGAGAGCAGATACCACCAAAAGACAGCTCTATGTATTTGTGTAAAAAAAAAAGATAAAGATATATATATATATATATATATATATATATATATATATATATATATATATATATATCTCAAAAAATAAAAAAATCAAGTTAAAAAAAACAGGAGAACTGGCCTTGGGTGTGTGCGGACTTCTGCAGGGCAGTGCATAGCCCAATGTAAAAGGAAAGCCTTTAGTGAAGAGCTGTAGGTGACAGTCCCTATATGTCAGGGACAATCAAAGGCTGGCATCATATCTGATCTGATCTGCTGCTCCAGAAATCTCCTAGAAGAAGTGTGTAGGTTTATAGGTTGGACTTGATGGACTTGTGTCTTTTTTAAACCTCACCTACTATGTAACTGTGTGTTGTGATTGCACAATTTGTTATTTTTCTATGACTCGTGCCCCCAGCCCAGCACTGGGCCTGCAGGACTTACACAGCTGCAATGACAGGCAGCGATGGAAGTTTCTCCTGAAGAGTGCAGGGCAGAGAAGCGTGCTCGGTCATGTCCTAATACTCAGGTAATACAGAACTTGCCTTAGGGCATAGTTGGGTAAGAAGGACATGCACGGAGAGCAATGACCCCCACCGCCGGGCACCCAACCCACACATGCAGCCAGCTCCCTCTGCAGCAGGGCTGTGCACCGCCCGCATATACTTTCCACTCACCACACCGAACTGTAACCCCCGGAGCCCACGGGACTCAGGTTCTGGTAACTCTCAGGCACCTCCCACGAGGTCTTACTTCCTGCCAGTAGAATCCTGGGGGCATGTTGGAGGACATTGCTGCTGCAAACCCCGGCTGTCACGAACACTCGGACAGCTGAAATATCATTGGTTGTTAAGGACGTGGCGACCCCGCTCCTTAACAAGCAATAATTGCCTATTAACAGCTAAAAGAACCAAGCCAGAAGTTAAAGGTCGAGGGTATCGGAGCATTTGCACGAGTACTGATACTCGTGCAAATGCTTGGTATTGGTGCAACCCTACCTGTGATGATTGGCCCTGGATGCAGAAAGTTTGTAAAAATCCTTAGAGTGTCAGGTTTCTGTGGTAGTGAGGCCTTGTAGAACACCAACCCAGGGTTCCCCAGGGTGCAGAGTCTAAGCCCCAGCCTGCTTCCTTAGCAGGGCCCCTGATGGTGGGGGGATGGACTATCAGAAAGCTGGAACCAGGTCAAAGCCAACAGGTACTTCCAGCTCACGATACAGAGACCACTTGCGTATGCAGAGTACAGATGGCAGGAAACAGATGAGTATCTGGGAAACAAGCCGAGGTCAGGGTAGCGGCAGACAAGCAAAAACAGAAGATGAAGCCAGGGTCAGTTCACAAAAAGTCAGACACTCAATACAGGAAACACTCGGCAGACAGGAGCTCTGGGAATTAGGAAGCTACTCAGGCAACGCGGGCTGCACTGAGCATGTGTTATATAGAGAAGTAAACTGAGAGGCAAGCCAGGAAGTGATGGAAGGGACAATAAATATAAACCCACGGAAAACAAGGTGACACCCATAGGTGAGCACAGAAGCCAAACAACACATGTGAAAGGAATCAGAGGACTAGGGCAGCACTGCAGGAAGGAGGTAAGAATTACACAGGCAGGAGAACTGCTGGCTAAATTGTGATAAGGAGGACTGTACATTCCGGAAGATGCTGAGTTGGTGTTTATCAATCTTTGGTCAGAGCCCCAAGATGTTAGAAGATTATATTTTGAGTCCAGTATTATTGGCAAGCTCACAGCTGAGATCTCCAAAAAAAGCACAGTGACATTTGAGGCCCTGACATGAAAAAAAGGTGATCTCTTAAATAGATCAGTTATAGAGGGAAAGTTATCTATGATATATGCTTTATAGTTGCAAAATGTACACATGACAGTATTACGTTGGAGTACAGAAAATGAAGAATCAGTGGGCACACATAAAAGTCAAATACAGATAAAAACAATTGTGAGATGTGGGTGTGCGTGGTCATCATTTTCCTGGGCTATAATGGTTCTTTACAGACATTTGAGAACATTTCCCCGAGCTGGCTGTTTAAATGGATTCAAAAACATACGTACTGTAGGTCATGTAGTTACACACACACACACACACACACACACACACACACACACACACACTAGCTGGAGAGCTCTGGACTTTAGAAAAGCTGAATCAAAAATAGCGCAAGTGACATGACTTCTATTTTAAGTGATGTGACTAGTATTTAAAAAATAATTATCACAATTTTTTAAACTATTAAAGTAGAACTATAGGAAAACCTTTTTTTTTTCATTTTGGATAGAGTAAGGGAAGAATATAACCCCTGTCAGTTTATTTTTTGCCTTCTGTGTTCCATTGGGGTGATTTCCCTTCACTTCCTGTCCCATAGTCAAAACAGGTAGTAAGAGAATATCCCTCTCCACTCTATTCAAAACTAAAAAAAGTTTGCCTTTAGTTGTACTTTAAGGTCCCCATTGGACAACATACATGTAGTACATTGCCCCATCTTCCAAGGTGCCCAGGAATACTAGCAGTGATGTCGGACATGGCTGCTTTGTGTCTGTCTCCAGCTCCCAGCTTTTGCCCAAGGCTAGCACTAGCAAGAGTGCAGAAGGGGAGGTTGACACATCTCACCTTCCTCTGCATCCGTCATGTTGGTGCTTACCTTGGGCATGTGCTGGGAGCTGGAGACAGGCACTTGCTAGCAAATCAGCCATCTCCTTACTAGCTGTGGGGGGCTGTGTGCCAAAGTAAAGGGGTTGCACTGTGCAACATCACAGCACTGCAGGGTACCTAGAGTAATGGGACAAAGAACTACATGGACCATGTCCTAAAGCGAAATAAATAATGCAAATAATTGTGATAATTCTTCTTTAAGGGCTGGTTCACACTGCAAAAATGCACTTCAGATCCGTTCCGGATGCATTTCTGCATGCGGGTTTTTAACACTTTTTTGGGTTCCGGTGATTTTTGATGCGTTTCCGGAAGCATTCCAGGTGCTTATTTTCTTATTTTTTCTGTTTTTCTTTCACTATGCTAGGGTCTAGTGCATTTTTTATGCGTTCCAGTGCATTTTTGTTGTGTTTTACTGCGTTCCAATACAGTCCAGTGCAGGAAAAATGTAGCTTTTTCTACTCTTTTTTTTCTGTTACTGAAAAGCCCTGGAACTGACCGCACTGGTGTGAATTATGCCATTGGAAATCATATGTAGCGCCCTGCTCCTGATGGGCAGGTGCTATTTATGTAAATTTAAGTTGTATGAAGCTGTAGTTTAGCTCAGACTAATTATGGTAAATTTCCTGGCATTTGTACCAGTTCAGCTGGGTTGTGTCAATTTCCACTTGGCCGTCGGTGTCGCTGTGGCCACTGGTAAGTGTTGTAAATGCAACAGACTGGATGTATCGGGTACCCCCTTTTACTCAGAAATAACCTGGTGGGAGTGGTTCACTTGCCGTGCATTCTCGGTAAGGGTACTTAAGGTATAGGCGCCAATTGGCCGGGGTTCGTTGTTCCTGACCTGGAGGCCCACCTGGCCCAGGGTATGCCGTGGCAGCTCTGCTGTCTCGGGGCTGGCTGGCCCGAGGCTTTGTTACTACAGAACCAGGCCCAGGAGTTCTGGGGACTACTGATCCAGAGGTTGGTCCTGTGCTGTCTTGCCTGTGGGGAGAAGCTGATCGATTGGAGGAGACCAGGGGAGGACTTCTCTAGAGGTGACCAAGCCAAGTATGCTGGTATCCCAGGAGGAGCCTGGAAACCCAATCGGGGGATGCAACCTGGATTATCTAACTCGCAGTAATCGCCAGGTCGGTGAAAGAATCTGGTACGGTGCAGCTAAACTTAAAATCTAATCAAAGTTTGGTTACACCATCCTGTGGCAGAGGATTGTGTACGACCGCAACGATATTCTGTTTTTTTCCATCAAGTCTGTAGCAGAGACTGTGTTCAAGCATTGCACCTGGCTGCTAGGTCAGTGAGAAAGACCTATCCGGTGATTGCTATATCCAGTTGAGGAGACCGTTAATCTTCTGGATAAGTAGAAATACCCTAACCTGCAATCTAAGGTACCTGAATCTCCCTTAATCCTCCATCCCTGTTCTTTTGGATTCAAAGAATAAAGAATTGCAACGAAAGAAACTAATGCCGCGTACACACGGTCAGACTTTTCGTCTACAAAAGCCGGCTGACAATACGATCATGTGTGGGCTTCCCCGGACTTTTAGCGGACTTTTCCAGCCGCAAATCTGACGGACTTAAAATTTGAAACATGCTTCAAATCTTTACGTCGTAACTACGCCGGACCCAGAAATCCGCTTGTCTGTATGCTAGTCCGACGGACAAAAACCCACGCTAGGGCAGCTATTGGTTACTGGCTATCAACTTCCTTATTTTAGTCCGGTGTACGTCATCACGTACGAATCCGTCAGACTTTTGTGTGATTGTATGTAGGCAAGTCCGTTTGTTAGAAAGTCTGCCGCAAGTCCATCAAAAGTCTGTCGGACGGGCTGTCGGACTTCAACCGAAGTTTGTGTGTGGCTAGGAATTGATCCATCAGCCTATCTTGTTGATGTTGATGTGTGTCTATCTTGTTGATGTGTACAGCTAATAATATATCTCTCCCCTAACCTCAGACAAAAGCAAGTATACCTACCTTTACAGATATATTCTGTTTAATTGCATCTCTATAAGGTAGTATGTTAGGATAAATGAGCATGGTAGGCTCATTGACTTAGGAAAGGGTAGGCATTCTTCCAAAACTCTGTGCACAGATTGCAAACATTGATAGTTACACTTGTAAGGACACAGTGCCCAAGGACATTCATGATAATATCCTTTTACAATGATTGTGTATCTGTGAGTATCACTGAACGTCATAACCTTTCAGAACACAACTAAAACATCCTGTGCGAACCCTGGAACACCAGCATGTTACATGTGTGAAACATTCTGTTTTCATGTTCTGTCAACTTGAAATCGGTTTGACATCTGTTACATTAATTGAGATAAATAGTTCAGCTGCTACTTACTGGCATTTAAAATACTTAAATGACAAAATATAGCAGGAAATCTAATTTTATATGATAAACTGTATTATCATATGATATGATAAACCTCCCCAAGCACAATTGTGGGGATTTCTTTGTCCTATTTATTTTTAATTTTTAGCCCCACCACCACTACCATTCCTGCAACTTCCTTGGATACTTGCATCACATCTCCCAGGAGGCTGCAGGATCTGCACACAGAGTGGGTGGGGGCGGTCCGGCACGTATCAGAGCTGGCTGCCTGCACTCAGAAGAGGCAGGCAACTGAAGAGAACCAAGATAGCGGTGCAGGACCCACTGTGTGGCACCTGAACAGTGGATTGCTATATTATATGTACACACACACGCAGTACACCCAGGAAATATTCACAGCACTTCATTTTTCCACATTTTGTTATGTTACAGCCTTATTCCAAATCGGATTAAATTCATTATTTTCCTCAAAACTCTACAAACAACGTGAAAGAAGTTTGTTTGAAATCTTTGCAAATTTATTAAAAATAAAAAAAGGAAAAAAAATCACATGTACAGAAGTATTCACAGCCTTTGCTCAATACCTTGTTGAGTAACCTGTTGGAGTTTGAGTATGATGCTACAAGCTTGGCACACCTATTTTTGGGCAATTTCGCCCATTCTTTGCAGTGCCTTTCAAGCTCCATCAGGTTGGATGGGGAGCATTGGTGCACAGCCATTTTCAGATCTCTCCAGAGATGTTCAATTGGGTTTAAGTCTGGGCCACTCAAGGACATTCACAGAGTTGTCCCGTAGCCACTCCTTTGTTGTCTTGGCTGAGTGCTTAGGATCGCTGTCCTGTTGGAAGATGAACCTTTGCCCCAGTCTGAGGTCCAGAGTTCTCTGGAGCAGGTTTTCATCAAGGATGTTGCTGTACATTTCTGCATTCATCTTTCCCTCAATCCTGACTAGTCTGTCAGTTCCTGCCACTGAAAAACATCCCCGCAGCATTATGCTGCCATCACCATGCTTCACTGTAGGGATGGTATTGGCCAGGTGATGAGCGATGCCTAGTTTCTTCCAGACATGACGCTTGCCATTCAGGCCAAAGAGTTCAATCTTTGTATCATCAGACCAGAGAATTTTGTTTCTCGTGGTCTGAGAGTCCTTCAGGTGCCTTTTGGCAAACTCCAGGAGGGCTCTCATGTGCCTTTTACTGAGGAGTGGCTTCCGTCTAGCCCCTCTACCATACAGGCCTGATTGGTGAAGTACTGCAGAAATGGTTGTTCTACTATTTTTATTTATTTTGTATTTATTTCAGGTACTTATATAGCGCCGTCCATTTACGCAGCGCTTTACATATACATTGTACATTCACATCAGTCCCTACCCTCAAGGAGCTTACAATCTAAGGTCCCTAACTCACATTCATACAAAAAAACTTCTGCCTCCTGGTTCACTTTTGCTACACAGCTGTTTGAGGCCTCAGTATACAAATACCATACTGGTGACCCCACAATAGGGATAAAACTTTTTCGCAGAAGGGAGTTTAACAAGACTCGTGGCCACTCATTAAAATTGGAAGAAAGGAGGTTTAACCTTAAACTACGTAGAGGGTTCTTTACTGTAAGAGCGGCAAGGATGTGGAATTCCCTTCCACAGGCGGTGGTCTCAGCGGGAGCATCGATAGTTTCAAGAAACTATTAGATAAGCACCTGAACGACGACAACATACAGGGATATACAAAGTAATACTGACATATAATCACACACATGGGTTGGACTTAATGGAAGTGTGTCTTTTTTCAACCTCACCTACTATGTAACTATGTAAGTCTGATCCCTCAGATCAACAAGCTCTCTCACAGATTACTCTTTAAGCTCCTTGCTGCTCTGTCACTGACTGCACCTGCATTCTGCAGATATCCACACTCTGGCTGCTCCTATGCAGCCTCACTGACTGGCTGAGCTCTGAGGAAGAAGGGATGTTCCCTTCGAAACTCGTCAGCTGGCAGTGATTTCTGTGAGTTCCTCTGTGACCCTTGGAGAGCTCCGTTCATCTTTGACTGAATGCTGCTACTTGATGACTATTCATATTGCAATAATTTACACAATTGTTTGTGAGTAGTTTTCTTTTTAACATTTTTAATAAATGTATCCAAAGGATAATGCACAAGGTTGGCGCACCCCTTCTTTTCCTTTTATATCTTTGACTATTAGGGTCCCCCATCCTTGAGGGCAGCAAAGCCTTTGTCATTATATAGCCTGTCTGGTAATCCACTTGTGCGCAGGAGCGTTTCTGCTCTGCTATCAAAATCTCCTGAGGAGATATTGGAGTCCTGACTCCTATGCAGAGACCTCCTGTCTCCCGAGTGGAGCACTGGACTGCCCATATACCCTGCTGGCCTCGGGTAAGCTTTGGACACAACGGGTTGGAGATTTCTTCCCATTCAAAGTCTCTGGGCTCCAGGAATTACAAAACCTGGAGAAAAATTAAAAGCCACCATTCTCAGCTCAAAACATATTCTGGAGCCACTCCAGAACCTGAATTTATGTGAAGCCTGCGTCCCTTTTTCCTATGTTTACACAGTGGCAGGGCCTCACACTGTCACAATACATATTAGTAGAAGTGTGTGTGTCTATTAAAAAGGATAAATACTGATTTGTTCCTGTTTTATATCTATATCTGTTTTATAGCACAACGTACATAGTGCAGTCGTTTGTTATACATTGCACTACCTGCCTGGAGTTTGCATGTTCTCCCCGGGCCTGTGTGGGTTTCCTCTGGGTACTGTGTTTTTTTTCCCCACACTACAAAGACATGCTGGTAGGTTAATTGGCCCTAGTATCTGTATGTATGTATGAATGTGAGTTAGGGACCTTAGATTGTAAGCTCCTTCTATATAAATATCTGTAATAAATAAATAAAATACAGTGCGCACTGTTACATTGATGACACTAAATGTAGATTTGCATTAAAGCGGTTGTATAACGCTGGACGTTTTTTTTTTTTTTCCTCCTGCAAGGTAAAAAGTCATAATGTGCTAGTATGTATCATGCATTATGTGAAAACTTACCATAAAACAAAGCTGTTCCAGCGCCGCAATCTCAGCACTGCAGGGGCTTCCATCTTCACCCATCTTGTTCTGGGTACGCGGGCTCCGGCTCTGTGACTGGACGGAGCCACGATGACGGCATGCGTGAGAGCCGCCGTTTCACGGCACAAGGCTCTGAAGAAATGGCATTCCTTCAGAGCGCCTGCGCCACTGATGTCACTGGCTGCATGTAATGTAAATATCTCCTAAATGGCGCACGTTTAGGAGTTATTTACACTACCTATAAGTAAGCCTTATTATAGGCTTACCTATAGGTAAAAGTCAGTAAGGGAAGTTTACTTCCTCTTTAAGGCTCCATGCACACTGGCTTAAAAAACATTTCTTCTACAGGAGTTTTGTGTTCTGCCTGTAGAAGCAGCTCAATGTTATCCTATAGGGGGCAAATCCACTTTCCACTACAAGTGCAAAGTGCACTTAAAATAGCACTTCGAAGTGCAGTCGCTGTAAATCTGAGGGGTAGATCTGAAATGAGGGGAAGCTCTGCTGATTTTATTATCTCCTTCAGATCCACGCTATAGCTGAATGACGGCTACAGGATCTGCTTTGCCAGGAGAGAGTCAGTAGACGCCCCCCCCTTTGTAAGCTGGCCGCGTCCCACTTCAGGGCGCGTGAGGCGCGCGCGCTGTGATCACCCGAGTTAATGAGACTTGGGTGATCACAGATCCGGGTAAGGGATCGATCCCGACCGCTTACCACGTGATCAGCTATCAGCCAATGACAGCTGATCATGTGATGTAAACAGAGAATCGTTTTAAAAAAGCCGATCACCGGCTCCTGTTGAAGGGACATCGGTCGGGAGCAGGGAGAGGCGAAGCCGCCTCATTTGTGCCCACCAATCAGTGCCCACCAATCAGTGCCTACAAGTACATCAATGTCTCCTATCAATATCCACGAGTGCCACCTATCAATGCCCACCAGTGGTGCCTCATCAGTGCCACCTAGCAATGCTGCCTATCAGTGTCGCCTACCAGTGCCGATTAGTGCCCATCACTGCCGCCCATCAGTGCCAGCTATTAGTGCCCTTCAGTGCCACCTATCAATGCCCTTCAGTGCCACCCATCAGTGCCACCTCATCACTGTCCACCAGTGCCGCCTATTAGTGCCCACAAGTGCCGCTTATCAGTGCCCATCAGTGTCGCCTTATCAGTGCCCATCAATGCAACCTATCAGTGCAGCCTATCAGTGGCCATCAGTGTAGCCTCATCAGCGTACATCAATGAAGGAGGAAAATTACCTGTTTGCAAAATTTATTAACAAAATATAAAACGGTTTTGTATTTTTTTTTTTTTTTTTTGGTCTTTTTAAATAAAAAAAAAAAACCCAGAGGTGATCAAATACCACCAAAAGAAAGCTCTATTTGTGGGAAAAAAATGATACAAATTTCATTTGGGTACAGTGTTGTATGACCGCGCAATTGTCATTCAAAGAGTGACAGCTCTAAAAGCTGAAAATTGGTCTGGGCAGGAGGGGGGGGTTTAGGTGCCCAGTAAGCAAGTGGTTATCCAATCATGTGCAAGCTAAAATGCTGTTTTTTTTATTGTCCTTGCATGTCCCCTCGGATCTACAGCGACTGCACTTTCATTGCAATTTCAAGTGCACTTTGCACTTGTAGTGCAAAGTGGATTTGCCTTTAGTAAATAACCCCCTATGTGTCCATGCACATTAGGACGTTAAGAGGCATATTTTGAGGTTAACGTTTAAAGAAAAAAAAAAATCCTTCTGGTTGGCCTTTCTGATTGGAGCTTCGAGGCAGAAAAAACGTAAAACTCTCCTATACTCATCTAAACTTTGTACAAAAAATGCTCTATATTAGCGTTTTTTACTCCAGAGAGAACAGGCGTTTTTTAAAGCCCAGTGTGCATGGAGCCGAATATATTGGCAGTCAGTAGCATAGCAGTCAGCGGAGAAGTGCAGTGGTCCTGTGTGGTTCCTTCTGCTGACCCCTAAGTCACTATTATATTGTAGTTATGTGGGGTCCAGCGGATGGAACCACAGAGGGCATAGAGGGACCAGCCATCTGACACTTCCTGGAGTATTTTGAGGCCAATGTAGCTCTTAAAGACAGCAGAGATCGGCAAGAGATTAGAGACCATTTGCTAAAAAAGTCTTTAAGCCAACAGTGAGGACTATGAGAGAGAATGGAAGATTGGTATTTCACATTGGGAGTGCTTTTATAAACTGTGTGAGAAATGTATAGACTGCTTTTTTTCGCCCCAAATGTTCTATAAGAAACACATGGATATTATTTTGTCACTTGTCGTTACAGTTAAAAGCAGTATAAAAAAAAAAATCACACATATTATACACACTCTGCTTGGCAAATAAGCACTTAAAATCAGCATTGCATGGTGATTTTATAGGCTGTTTTGATCATTTATGGGGGTTGGCTCTTAATGTGCCAAGCAGTGCAGTGATTGTTTTGAGTTGTTAAGACGCAAGGAATCAAGAGCCTGGCACCATTGATAGATATATGATACCAGTGGCAAAAAGCTTTGTGTATTCCCGCCGGCCCAGTCTGTAGTGATACACTTGGTTAATCGGAGATATCCCACCTTGTGAAATGTTGTTTCTCATTAAATCCATAAGCTCAGTGCTAGTGAGAGCGAAGACAGATGCTTTCACTTAAAGGGGTTTAAGTGGCTGACACTGGCTGGGCTTTCCCCCAGGACAAGATGTTACAAGACAGTTGGTGCACTTGTCATTTTTAATAGGTCTCTGTTTTGTGCTGTCATTATCCCCGGGTAAAATATGAGGCTCAGGGCTGCAGACCACAGCAGCAGCCAAAGTCTAAAATGAGCAGACATGTATCACGGTGACTTCAGAAGTTTTTGGCCGTTTCCCTTACACACTGGTGTGTCATTTCAAAGATTTTACACTCATGTCACTACGTGTCATTTGGAAAAGGCCCATATCCAAAGCTTTTTCTGCCCCAGAGTAGGAAGCATGCCAACGTTTTATGATATTCTGAAAAACATATAATTATAGAATATAATGACAATCTTAAAAGATCAGGAAGTATTAACATCTCCTATGTATTAATGCCATGCAAGGTATGATGTTTTCTCCTGAATGTTGTTTGACAGAATGGCTATTTTTAGCTGGACTGACTCACAGCCAAGAAGCTGTTTCTATCGAAATCTTATGCCCAGATGAGATTTTCCCTTATTTCCTGTGTTAAGTAAGCCTTCCCCAATCTTCCCCAATCTGTCCAAAACCAAAAGAAAATTGATTGAATGTCATTTTGAACTTTTCATGTAAACTAGTTCAGATTTTTGCTTAAAGTAAACTTGTCCTGTTGATGAATTATGGTGCCTAGTTAGACAATATATCTGTTAGAGGTTTTTATCAAGTATTCAGGTTAACTAGGAACATTCTTTCCAGAACATTATACATTAGTGTTCTTCTAAATGATGTGAGTTATTGCTTCCTCCATATTGTACACCGTGTAGCTATGGATGATGCTGTCTGTTTGAGGTGACCCATACCATCCTCTTTGCTTACCCATGTAACAGTCCCTGTGTTTCCCCTCTTTCCCCCCTCTCCTTTTACAGGTTTCTGGATAGCCTCTCATAGTAAAACTCAGACTCAGAAGGTCAAGTTAGTTGTTGGGCCCCATGCACACAATGGGGTTGATTTACTAAAGGTAAATAGCAACAGCAGTTACTGTTCTAGATCTGAGGCAAACATGCAAGGAAAATAAAAAACTGAGTTTTTGCTTGCACATTAGATGATAGAAATCAGCAGAGCTTCCTCTCAAATCTAGAGCAACCGCATTTGCAGTACACTTCTAGTGCACAGTATATTTGCCTTAAGTAAATCAATCTCCCTGTGTTTAGCCCTGGTGCATGAGGCTCCTAGGTTTAGGGTTCAGCTTCTGCGGCTGGAAGGTGCACTGATTTCTAGTAATGTATGTGCCCAGGGACCAATGACAGTCTGCAAGCTGCCAGAAGCAGGACAGGACAGTGCACCTGTGCCTTCTGCCCGCAGCTAAACGCCCAATGCCCAATGTGCATGGGACCTTACACTGTCTGCCTGGTTAGAGTTACATTGTTCCTCCTTTCCTGACTGGCTGGGACTTTTAATTTCATTTTTTTAGCTAAAAGAATAAATATATAAATCCAGGTAATGGGGCCAAGCATGTACAAAAGGAAGCTGAAGTGAAAGTAAATTAAAGCGGAACTGTACTAAATAAAAATATTTTTTTTTTGCAAGAAGTGACATGCAAAGTTCCATCTGCCAAAAAATGTCTCCCTGTGGCTCCTACCAATTCTTTATTCTGTATACACTGCTTATGGTTCATGCACAGAACAGTGTACATTCCTGGCTCATTTCCCGACATCTATAAGATGTTGAGAAAGTGCACATGGACTAGAGTAACACATCATCAGTGGCTGCCCAATGTCAGAGTCAGAAGAAGACATCTGAAGATGTCAGCCGCAGTGACAGAGGGGGACAACAAATGTATCTCTGGAGGAGAACATACTGAAAGTTAAGCAAGCCATACTGTTCTAGTATACTGTGCAAAAATGTCACATTATGACAAAAACCAGCCCACCACAATAGAGATGAAGTACAGCTTTATGTGCATTTTTACACAAAGTTTTCACAGCTGCTATCAACAGATTGCTAGAGAGTTGTGATATGGTATATAATAAGGAAGCCATGCATGTGGCCAGGTAACTCAGATAATATTGTTTGAAGGTAAACGTATTTATATACATATAGTCACAGAAAATCTGTTTTCACTTTTTCTCCAGAGTTACTTGTCACGGTTGGCAGAAGTAGGTCCAGAAAAGAGTGAAGTAGAGAAGCTGGTTGCACAGCAGGATGATGTGGGGATTGTTCCTCAGTTTGAGACAAGCAAACCTTGAAGATGTGGAATGAACAAGATAAACATGAGGATGGCGTGATATTCTCAGTGGAGGACATTACAGGTTGTGTGCAGGCTGGAAGAGTTTTGGTAAAGGAGCCAGAGCAATGATAACCCAAGGAGCAAATCATTGCATACGTGTTCAGCACAAACATGGTGAACAGCCAAATCAGTGTCCCCCCAATGATTACCCCCCGACAAACACCCCCCCCCCCCACACCTACATTTAGTCATGAAACTCTTCACTGGAAAAAGACTTTATGACCTATAAAGGAGTTGTTCTGGCTTTCTAGCCAGCACTGGTATGTTAGGAGCGTTCTCAATAAGATACATGTTTTAATGATCGACAAGCAGGATCAGAGCTCCTTTCCTGCGCACTTCTAATTATAAAGCGATGATACAACCAAAGATTCCTCAGTGACTTTTAATCAGGTAAATTTAGGGGAAGGTAGCTTGCCTGCCAGATTGACAGGCATAAGATTGGTAAATGAGTCTGTACAGTGGGTGAACTTTACTATAGTCGGAGGTCTGTGTGTGTAGGTTGGATACGGAGTGCTAAGACGAGCACTGGCGTAACTTAGGATCTGTAAATGCACATTGTGCCTCGATTGATCTTTTATATTTAAAAAAAAAAATGACTCAGGGATTTTATTGTTTTCTTACAGAGTGTAACTAAATTCAGATAGATCATTATCTTATGACCAGTACCTCTGAGTACAAGTGCACTAGATGTGATGTAAAATTAGGTGCAGATGTTCAGAATGTGTGTACATCTCCACTATTAGTCATAAAAGGCCAGGACTGCTAATATTGTGACCGTGTCTCTCTTCCCGGTATGCTGATGGAGGGGAGTTGTATAATCTCCCTGCAATGTAGTGCATAGTTCTGGTGAAAGGTGGAAATATGCATCACATATTTGGGGTTTTAAATGTCAGAGACTCAGGTTTTTATAGCCGCTCTGCGTTACCACTAACATTATTCTGACAGTGCCAGCACAATTTTGTAGTCCTCTCTTTTGTGTGTCAATTTTTATTGCTGCAAAAAAAGAAAAACACTGAAAAGGGGAAACTTTTCTTAAAAAGAAACCTATTCAAAAATGTACAGCAGTCTGTTAAAATCAGAACATAATAGTTTAGTACCAGGTTGCCCAGCGAGGATAAATTTCACTATAAATATACAATTTACGTTCAGTAGATAAAACAGATGCTTTTTTCAGCAGAACAAAAAAAATTCTCATCTCTCAAACCTATCTGGACAATTTCGTACGACTTATCAGAGCTGAACAGTTAATAAATTGCCTTCATACAGTCTGGAAACGTTAGATGGCTGGTTTAAAAGTGGCACTTCTTATAAAGACTCTCAGCTGTTGAAACCAGGGCCATACCTGCCGGTACTTCCAGTTCCTTAGCAGCCTGATGGTCAAAGATTGATCAGATCTGCCATAGATTATAGTGTGCCTAAGCAGCTGTTACCATTTTGTAAGGGTCATATATCACAGTATGTTTTCCTAGTTTTAGGTTCATTCTGTCTGGCTTGGTAAAGGCAGGCTTTTCCTGGCATCACCATGAAGTACTGTCTGTACTGGTCCTTATGTATATAGAATAGTACAAAACTTTATAATGTGAATTTTATTTTATTTTTTACTGCTTTAAATAACTGGTTCACTGGGATCTATATGTAAAATCTAAAACACAGAGTATTTATGGCATTTTTATACTGTTACACCAAGAGCTTGCACTCATATTTTGTATGTTCTTGATGGAGTAAACAACTTTTTAATCATCGGGATTACTGATAAAATGAACAGATTTTTTTTTCACCAAGGATTTTCCAGAGCCTTTAAACCCACCTATCTTGGCACATACAATTTAAATTAAAGTTTCAAAGCTTTGTACATTTTATAATGACCGCCTGCTATTCCCAGAGCCATGCAGCTTGTAGATACAGGTCAGATAAGGGCCTATGGACACCTAGTGCACTGCCGTAAAGCATGTGGGGTATTTGCAGCTGCAAGAACCGCATAAAGTAAAGCAGTCCACTCTTATTGTTTGATCTTTTACCTCTATTAAATCCAGCGCCTCTGCGTTAAGGGAAGTTTCTGGAACCCTGATGAAGAGGGACACTTGATGAAATGCATTGACTTTTCCTTTCCAGCTCACCTGAGAAAATAAAAATGCGTTTTGGAGTCTCTACATTCATTGGAGACAGATTACTGGCAAATATTGTTTATTTTAGACTCTCCCTGTTGATAATCTGCCCATGTGTGCCATTGGCCACTTTGAAGCTCAAAGTCAGGTGAAGGTCATTTTGGAGGCCGGGATGGTAGATTTAATCTCTTGAGGATTTCAGTTATGTGTTTATATGTCCCTCAAACAATATCTTCCACCGATCCTAAAGTGACCTGGATGGTAGGCCAAGTATGTTGTGGAAAAGGCCTCTAACAATCCAGATGTAAACAACGACGCCTCCAGAAATTATCGGATTTATCATTTCAAACAAGGAAGACGTCACTCCAGGTGAGCAGTCACTACAGTCCGGATGCGCTGGGTGCAAGTCACGGCTCGCCACCGATGATCAATAGGAAGAAAAGAACGGCTGCACACCACAGGAACGTTCCAACAATTTTATTCCAAACATATCAAATGACAGCCAACAAAGACAGAGTGTCCGAACCCAGGAGGTGACGTGTGCGTTCCACACTGACCTCAGTGCTTCTTCAAACCCGTCTTTGTTGGCTGTCATTTGCTATTTTTGGAATAAAATCGTTGAAACGTTCCTGTGGTGTGCAGCCGGGCTTCTCTTCCAGAAATTATCAGAAGGAATATCCTTAAAGCGGTATTTAACCAAAAATGTAATATATTGGAGCTTACCAATATTTAATTTGTTTTTTTCTTCTCCCTCTGTTTTCACCTGGTGATCTGGCCAGTAACACACCTCCTGTATTAGAGTGCCCACCCCCCTCCCCCACTCTGGATGAAGGAGCACAGGGGACAGCAGGGGAGGGGGAGTGTTAGATGTACTAGAAGATTTAAATACAGTAATCTAATATTGTAAAGCGCTGCGTAAACTGTCGGCGCTATATAAATCCTGTATTATAATAATAATACAGTAACAAACTGAAGCCAACATTAGCTCACACTTTATAAGCAGCTGCAGCAAACATTTTTTTTTTTGTCAATAATGTTTATTAAGATTTTCCAAGACAAAAAGAAAATACAAATAACATTGCATGGTAGCAAAGGACTATTATTAAATTACTATGCCACTGATCCTCTCTGATACAGAATGCATCAACAGTAAAAACAAAATGAAGAACAGGAGGTTTTCACTGTTAGGCTTCTTAACACAGGGAAAGGAGGATAAGATAACCTCTACGCCAGTGTTTCTTAACTTTTTTTAGTCAAAGGCACCCTCCAAAATTATGGACAGTCTTGAGGCGCCCCATTCTAAAATGTTAAAAATATTCTGATAGTTTTACATGATGCAGCAACATCAATACATATAGGACACCCAACGCTACAGGTGATTTAATCTTCCAAAGCAAATACACTGTTGCAAACTGGTACTGACTAGTATTCCAATGTTTCTCTTCTCCCTCAGTTTTTCTCCATCACTTAGCTAAAGAGACCCAAAAGCTGATGGAGAAAGGCAAGGGAGGATTAAACAAGGATGATGTGTAGGCAACGGACATCCTCCTTATCAACTGATGATGTCATTAGTCGTTAGGAGGTTGGCAGCTAAAAAGTTGTAATGGTGTACAATGGAAACCTGTGGCTTTGTGTAACTAAAAGGCAGCCTTCGTCCACCCACCAGCTTGTATACAATGTTGGGGCATCTTTTAGGCATTTTGCCAAGGCAACCCTGAAGAAACCTCAAGGCACCCTGGTTGAAAAAATCTGCTGTAAGCTACATATGTGACAATTCTTATGCCCCGTACACACGGTCGGACTTTGTTCGGACATTCCGACAACAAAATCCTAGGATTTTTTCCGTCGGATGTTGGCTCAAACTTGTCTTGCATACACATGGTCACACAAAGTTGTCGGAAAATCCGATCGTTCTAAACGCGGTGACGTAAAACATGTACGTCGGGACTATAAACGGGGCAGTGGCCAATAGCTTTCATCTCTTTATTTATTCTGAGCATGCGTGGCACTTTGTCCGTCGGATTTGTGTACACACGATCGGAATTTCCGACAATGGATTTTGTTGTCGGAAAATTTTATCTCCTGCTGTCCAACTTTGTGTGTCGGAAAATCCGATGGAAAATGTCCGATGGAGCCCACACACGGTCAGAATTTCCAACAACACGCTCCGATCGGACATTTTCCATCGGAAAATCCGACCGTGTGTACGGGGCATTACAGTGACAGTTTTTTTTTTTCTTTTGGGATAAAGGTTTTACATAAGTAAAAATTAACCACATCCCGCCCAGCCTATAGTAGAATGATGGACGGGCAGAAGATTAGTTGTCCTGACTTAGCGTTCAATGACATCCAGCAGCAGGATAAGCCGGGGGTGCGCAGATCGGCGATCTGTGGTGCGGTGTTTTCGCTCCCACAAACCGCAGCTCTGATCTCAGTAAAGAGACTAAGATGTAGGCTCTTTTTTACGTGATCAGCTGTGACCAATCACAGCGGTAACCAGGAAGTGGCAGTATTCGCCTTTCCTCAGTTTGCGATGACAAGGAGTGAGTAGAGGAGAGCTGATCAGCTGCTCTCCTGACAGGAGGGGAGGGGTCTGCGCTGATAATCAGCGTATTGATTATCAGCGCAGCCCCCATCAGAGGTGCCCACCCCAGATGCCAATCAGTGCCCAGATGCCAATCAGTGCCCATCCACATGCTAATCAGTGCCCATAACAAATGCCAATCAGTGCCCATCAGTAAGGTCTGTTAGTGCCCATCACAGATGTCAATCAGTGCTCATCTGTAATGCCTGTCAGTGCCTCCTCATCAGTGCTGTTTATCAGTGCCATCTATCATTGCTCATAAGTGGCCATCAGTGCTGCCTATCAGTGCCATCTATCCGTGCTGCATATCAGTGCTGCTTATCAGTGCCATCTATCCGTGCTGCATATCAGTGCTGCTTATCAGTCCTGCATATTAGTGCCTTCTCATCAGTGCCCGTCAGTGAAGGAGAAAACGTACTTATTGATACAATTTTATCACAGAAATTAAGAAAACTTTTTTTTTCGGTCTTTTTAAAATTTGTTTAGCAAACAATAAAAAAAAAAAAAACAGTGGTGGTCAATTACCACCAGAAGAAAGCTCTATTTGTGGGAAAAAATTATAAAAATTAAATGTAGGTACAGTGTTGCATGACCGCGCAATTGTCATTCAAAGTGTGACAGCTCTGAAAGGTGAAAATTGGCCTGGGCAGGAAGGGGGTAAAGTGCCCAGTATTAAACTGATCATTGTAAGCACCCTGTCAGTGGTAAATGGTTTGTCCCAACCTTGAAACTGCTACATCTGCAGAACAGCTTGTTCTGTTGAAAATCAACAGATTTCCTGTCCAGATCACTAGATGAAAATAAAGGAAAGAAAGTCTAAACCAAATGAATGCAGCCATCACATATAAGAATTGGTAAGCTGCAGTAAAATAAATGTTTACTTCTGGGTTTAATATTGCGCTAAGAAGCCCAATACACATATTGTTCAAACTGGCTGTGGAAAAATAAAGTTTTTTTTTTCTCTATTCAGAAAGGTAACACTGGATAAATCAGCCATATGTTTATACCTTATTGTTCAAGATTCGATAGGGGCTTCTGGGATGACTTTAAAAATAGTTCTTCTTCATGTACTGAATGTTACAATAAAACTTTTAAGTGATACAAATTCACAAAATGAAGTATAATTGTGTCACAGACACCCATAGAGGCAGCAGAGGAGAGTGCATGATTTCTTAATTTTCCTATAAACACTAGAGGGCAGTGTGTTACTAAAAGATGTCACCCCTTATTAAGAGGAAGTTAGTTAAACATCAATGGTTTTTGGTGTCTCACCTAGGCTTCACTAAAATGTTAAAAGTTATTTAATCTAATAAATACATATATTTGCTCAGGGCAAGGGCAAGCACCAAACACTAAAAAAAAATATGAGGATTCAGACTCTTGTATGAATAGCCTTATTAGGGGAACCTATCACTTGTTCACAAGGGAGTCAGTTATTTTTTGGCTGGCCTGGTATTGATATGTAAACAAAATTATATTGCTGTATAGATACCAGTAATGTGCTAGATAAATATTAGCTGAGTGCACAAGACAAGCTGCTTCCACAGTGTGCTTGAGACAGGTAGGATTTAATTGCAATTTGCTGCTACAATGGGCAGAGTCTGGATCATTACAATCAAATCTCTACAGGAAGAACTAGGTAAATCACAAGATCAGCTTGTACCTATCTGACTACTGCAGTGTTCCTGTGGATAGCTATTGGGGAATTTTCTATCCTTGGTTTATTGAGGCTTGCAATTGGTAAACAATACTTGAACTGGACCAGAGAAACTATTTATTGAAGCTTATAAAAAATCATGTTTATTTAAATTATGGCTTATAAACATTTTAACATTGAAGTCTGTCACAAGTGTTCTTCACTTCTGTTTCATCACAAAGTATTTTAAATGGAGTTTGATAATGATTATTTTAATAAAGAGGATTTTCATGCATTTGGTTGACCTGTTTATATTTGTGATCTGATGTATGGGGCAAAATGGCCTTTGCAAGTGTGTTTGTGAACATGGGCCATAGCCAGTGTGTGTTTGTGAACATGGGCCATAGCCAGTGTGTGTTTGTGCACATGGGCATTTGCTCTGTTCTGTTTTACCCAATCTGACAGGACCTCCCAGAATACCATTAATATTAATACCAATTATTAAAATATACCATTAATCTGTTTAGATTTTTTTCCTGTGCTGCCTGTTCATATGACCCCAAGCAAAGAAGCAATAAAAAAATGTGTATGTGTACCCTGCCCATACTGTCCTTATGACATCCCATAAGGAGATGACAGGATGTCACTGGGATGGGAAGTAAGGCCCCTTTCACATTGGGGTGGGAGGTGCGTCGGCGGTAAAGCGCCGATATTTTTAGCCGTGCTTTACCGTAGATTTAGTGGCAGTATTTGGCCGCTAGCGGGGGTGGTTTTACCCCCCCACTAGCGTCCAAGAAAGGGTTAAAAAGCGCCTCTGCAGAGGGGCTTTGCTGGTGGTATAGCCGCGGTGCCCCATTGATTTCAATGGGGAGGAGCGGTATACACAACGCTCCTTCACCACTCCAAAGATGCTGCTAGCAGGACTTTTTTTTACCATCCTGCCAGCGCAACGCTCCAGTGTGAAAGCCCTCGGGCAGATCTGCGTACTGTCATAGTCAAGGGGTTAAGAAACTGTTGCAAAGTAGAAATTTAGAACAAAGCTTAATTAGTAGAGGTCGACCGATATGGGTTTTTCCCTGGCCGATTCCGATATTTAGAAATCGCGGTGGCCGATGGCCGATATATGATGCCGATTTTTTTGGGCCGATATATTGGGCCGATTTTTTTTTTTCCCTTCATCTCATAAAATCTAACAGTTAGACCCCTTTCACACTGGGGCGTTTTTCAGGTGCTTTTGGGCTAAAAATAGCGCCTGTAAAACGGCTCCCCTGCAGTCTCAGTGTGAAAGCTCGAGTGCTTTCACACTGAGGCGATGCGCTGGCAGGATGTTAAAAAAAAGTCCTGCAAGCAGCATCTTTGGAGCGGTGTATACCACCACTCCTGCCCATTGAAACGAATGTGCACCGCTGCCGAAGCACCTGCATAGCGTTTCGGCAGCAGCGCTTCATGGGCGCATTTAACTCCTTCCTCGGCCGCTAGCTGGGTTATAAGCGCCCCGCTAGCAGCCGAATAGCGCCGCTAAAATGACGGTAAAGCGCCGCTAAAACTAACAGTGTTTTACCGTCAACGCATGCCCGCTCCAGTGTGAAAGCAGCCTTAAGTAATAAGTGATACAGAAAATTTTTTATATTTAAACATTTATTAAACAAAACAAACCTCCAATCAGTTCACTTGTATGTATAATTTAGATGAGAAAAAAAATAACTATCTTAAATATTAAATACACAAAAACAGGTAATCAAAACGTTTGGACGAAAAAAAATGGGCTAACTTTACTGCTTTTTTTTTTTTAATTAATTTTTGAAAAAAAAAATTGCGTTTGAAAGACCGCTGCGCAAATACCGTGTGACATAAAATATTGCAACAACCGCTATTTTATTCCCTAGGGTCTCTGCTAAAAATATATATATAATGTTTGGGGGTTCCAAGTGATTTTCTAGCAGAAAATACAGGATTTTTACTTGTAAGCAACAAGTGTCAGAAAAGATTTAGTCTTTAAATGGTTAAACTGAAAACTTCTCCACGAGTTCAGTCTATTGATAAAAAGAACCAAGAAGAGATACAAATGTATCTTCTTATCAGATTTGGCAGGCTGCCCAGAGGAGGAGAGAAGAAAACTTCAGACAACTTGCACTGACTTATATTACTGAAGTCATTTGCAAGTCCCGCTGAAGCTATTATCGGCTTTTTTTATCAGCACAATCGGCCGATGCCGATTAAGTAAAAAAAGCCAAATATCGGCCGATATATCGGTCGACCTCTATTAATTAGTCTCAAGTATAAAAAAGATCCATGTTTCTTACAGCTAAAAGTTTCTTAATTTTCCTGTAACTGACACATGGAAGTCTCTGCTTACACTTGGATACGGTTCTGTAGGCACTGTTCTACAAAAGGCCTACACAGTGAGTCATTCAAACAAGTTCAGTGCACAGAAAACTATACCATCAATCCGCTTAAAATAATGATAGGCAAACTATGGCACATAAGCCTAGTGGGAACACAATGGGGGTTATTTACGAAAGGCAAATCCACTTTGCACTGCAAGTGCACTTGGAAGTGCATTCGCTCTCAATCTGAGGGGAAGATCTGAAACGAGGGGAAGCTCTTCTGATTTTATCCAATCATGTGCAAGCTAAAATGCTGTTTTTTATTTTCCTTGCATGTCCCCCTCGGATCTACAGCGACTGCACTTTCAAGTGCACTTGCAGTGCAAAGTGGATTTTCCTATAGTAAATAACACCCAATGTCATTTTCAGTGCACATGAAAGCACCATTGCCATGAGCTGTCAATTACAAGGCCTGGTCTTCCATTCTGTACCTTCAGACCACCCACATCCATTATGGTTCAGAGGCCTGCCTGACGTCACTGCCTTTATCCCAGTATAATCATTTGTCTTCCACCAGCTGTGGACACTGGTTTATGTGAAGAAGCCTGACTGCCTACCTCTTCCTCCTCTTAGTGGAACCACCAGCTGTAGCAGGTATGCATTTGAAACCCTTGCATTTCTTATGGTGCAGGAATCAGAGCTGATCTGAGAACAGAAGTTGCAGGATTTGGGCCTTTCCGAGGTCTGAGGTCTTTGCATGTGGTATCGAATACATGTTTTGCGTGTGCACCAGTTAACCACTTGCCGGCCAGCCGCCGCAGTTGTACTGTGGCAGAATGGCACAGCTGGGCGAAACGACGTTATGTTACGTCGCTTCGCCCTGTGGCCACTCGCCCCTGAAGCCGATGTGAGTGCCCGGCAGTCACAATCCCCGCCGGGCACTCACATCGGCACATTGTCATATATTTGAAATCAAATCTTTATTATTTTGTGGAAATAACATGGTGTGGGTGGATTTCTGCCAGTCACAGGCTGTGTCTCGTGACACAGCCTGTGTCTAGGTGTAATATCCCGCCCCCCGTTGTGTTTAGCTGGTTAGTGGGCACATAAGAGGAGGGAGGGAGTGGGCTGTCATTTATCATTGTGTATATGCCTACATGTGTGATTCTATAGTCACATAAGCTGATCAGATGGAATAAGGAGGAAGTGCCCAGCGTAGAAATTCACTAAAAACTGAGCATGTGCAGAGTTGCCACCACAGCTGCAAAATTCCTAGCTGAATTGGGGACATGAACAGAAGGTGGAGATAGAGAACAGCAGGATCAACCAGGTTTTTTGCAGAAAACGAATCTCATAGTGACTGAGTGAGTATGAACAGCATGTAATACACCATTTATTGATAGTTTAATTATGTGGGTTTAGTGACGCTTTAATGTGGAGAAGGTAGCTGATCCCCAATTTAAAGTAATTAATGCACAAAAATGGGTTTAACAAATATGAAACAGGAAAGGAAATAAAAACAGAGTAGTTTACAAAGAAATGTGAAAAGTGAAAAATGTTGAGAAGCTATTCGCCTAAATGGTAAATTTGAACCCTGATTTTACTACACCTTGTTACAAGAAATAGAAAAATAACAGATTTACTGGCAAGATCAACAGGTAGTAAAACTATGCTACAGGGGGGTAGAAAATTGCTGTGTTAATGCTACTGACAGACTATACTGTATATCATTTTCTATTTTGCCCAGTTTTAGTTTAATTCACTGTAAAAAGAGCAATGCACAGCAGCCCACATTGATAAGCATCACATTTTATTAGACTGGTCATACCATCAAGAACAGAAAAGAAGTCGTGCTGCTCAGGAAGAAGCAGACCTGATTTGGTCTTGGCCAAAATGTCACATTCCAACCCTCTCCACCATGCACATTCCGAGAGTGTATAAATGGCAGGCAGATGTTCTCAGCTGTCAGCGGCTGAGTCTGGAAGAATGGGCCCTTCACCCAGGTGTTAGCAGACATTTATCTGTGGGTGGGGGGACACCACATATGGATCTCTTGATCTCCAGATTCAACACGTTTGTGTCACAAACAAGGGATCCTCAGGCATTGGTGGTACATGCCCTGGTGATCAATTTTCCCTGATTTATGCTTTCCCTCCACTGCAGCTTCTTATTTGCCTGTTGCACGGGATAAAAGCGGAGGGCATTCTGGTAATTCTTATAGGGCGTACACACGGTCGGACTTTGTTCGGACATTCCGACAACAAAATCCTAGGAGATACACACGGTCACACAAAGTTGTCGGAAAATCCGATCATTCTGAACGCGGTGACATAAAACACGTACGCCGGGACTATAAACAGGGCAGTAGCCAATAGCTTTCATCTCTTTATTTATTCTGAGCATGCGTGGCACTTTGTGCGTCGGATTTGTGTACACACGATCGGAATTTCCGACAACGGATTTTGATGTCGGAAAATTTTATCTCCTGCTCTCCAACTTTGTGTGTCGAAAAATCCGATGGAAAATGTCCGATGGAGCCTACACACAGTCGGAATTTCCGACAACACGCTCAGATCGGACATTTTCCATCGGAAAATCCGACCGTGTGTACAGGCCATTATAGTACCTGCTTGGCCAAGAAGAATGCGGTATGTAGACATCATACATCTGTTGGTATTAAATAAAAAGAGGTAGATGTGGTGCTGTTCTAGGGTGCAATAATTGCATGCCCCTGTGTAACACTCTGTGTATCCCTATATTATACTCCCAATGAAAAAATAAATAAAAAACATCAGTTGCTAAAACATGTGTAAGGTGTCAAATGCTTAGTGGTGTGTGTGTGCAGGTGCTGACAATGCACATATGCAAGAGTAAATGAATGTACTGTGATCATATATAGTCCAATTTTCAATACATAAATTAAAAACCAAAGTGACAGGTGCTCTTTAAAATCCATGCCTTGGTGATCCTTATATATATAGGAAATTTCATGCAAAAAAAAAAAAATTATATATATATATATATATATATATATATATATATATATATATATATATACACACTGTGATCATATGCAGTCCATTATTCATTCCAGATGATCAAAAAAAAAATGTATATATGGTGAAAATAGAAAAAATAAACTGAGAGGTGCTCTTCAAATCCATGCTCCTTATAGACCCCCCATAGGTATTGCACTCACCCCACACAGGGGTATCTCGCTTTCACAGTATCTGCCACTGTGCAGTAATCTCTAGATCTTTGTCTGCTGTATCAGCTATATATTTCTGTGCTTGCGGTATCAGGTGTATCTTTCTCCTTTAAAACTCCATCTGCATCACCCACATACAGGAAGTCCCCGAGTTACAAACACAATAGGGACTGTAGGTTTGTTCGTAAGTCGAAGTTGTTCGTAAGTCGCAACACTGCATTTGTAAGTGTAACTTCCGGTTGAACACTGCATTCGTAAGTGTAACGTCCGCCTGTGTATGGATGTGGGATGTTCCTGTCGCTTGTTATGTTATCTGGGGCTCTTCTATACATGTAGTACTGCAGTATGGGATGTGTCCGGAGGTATCCAGGACCAGTGTGGAGCACAAGTGGCCAGCATTTGAGGCCATTCGTAAGTAGGAGTCGTTCATAACTCGGGTGTTCGTAACTCAGGGACTGCCTGTATAGGAAAGAGATATCTCCATAGTGTGATTCCGTTTTAAATTAAATTTATTGTTACATATAAAGGTTGAAAACGTAATCACATTGCTTCAAATGCATACAAGCCTTTAAGAAAAGGAAGCCAGGACATCCGGCTTCCTGTTTTTAAAGGCTTATATGCATTTGAAGCAATGTGAGTACGTTTTCAACCTTTTATGTAGCAATAAATTTAATTTATAAACTGAATCACACTATGGAGATATCTCTTTCCTATATGTGGGTGATGCAGAGGGAGATTTAAAGAAGAAAGATACTTGAAAACTTGACAGAGGTCATTTGTCGCTTCATCCTGATCTACACAATCACTTGCAAAGGGATAACTGCTGTTACCTGATAAGGCATGTGGGACATGGGGACCTCCAGCCATGAAGCACTCCGTTTACATATTATCTTCCTGCAGCAGTTGCTCCCACAGACCATTAGAGGGAGCCAAAGGCAAAAAACAGTTGACAGCAGTCTATCTCTTGTCTTCCTTTCGGCTCCCTATAATAGTGACCACAATTACTGCAAAAACAAGAGATGAGGGGTCCCCCTATGTCTAAAAACGTGAGGCTGCAGATTAACGTAGGGCTAAAAAATAATTACTGGCAGTGCAGAAAAAAACACTTTACTGTGCAAGAGATAACGAAGCTTTGTAAAAACTAGAAATTCTTATTACTCGCAGACATTACAAATCATGCAGGCTATTTTTTGCAATCAATCTGTATTTGTTCCTTATTTGATACAGAACTGATCACAGTTTTCGCACTATGTGTTCAATGCATTATTTTACTGGGCAAGCCAGGAAAGTAAAGTTGCACTCAGTCCCTCTAATCCATTATTCCAACAAGGACAGTCAGATCTGTTATTTACAATTCTACATAGATCTGAATATATATGATCACATGAAATTGCTAATATTTTTATACAGATCAGTTTCTATTGGTAACAGACCCTTATTAACTCTTTACACTGTGCTGTTAATATCTCAGGTCATTTGCAGATCTCCATTAAAACAACTGTCTATACCAACTGAACATCAGTAAAACAGTTTAACCACTTAAGGACCAGGCCTATTTCTGACATTTGTTGTTTACAAGTTAAAATCAGTATTTTTTGCTAGAAAATTACTTAGACCCCCAAACATTATATTTTTTTTTTAGAAGAGACCCTAGAGAATAAAATGGAGATCATTGCAATATTTTATGTCACAGCGTATTTGCGCAGAGGTTTTACAAAACGCTATTTTGGGAAAAGATAACTTTTTTGAATGAAAAAAAAAACAGTTAGGTTAGCCCAATTTTTTTGTCTAATGTGAAAGATGATGATATACCGAGTAAATAGATACCCAACATGTCATGCTTTAAAATTGCGCAAGCTCTTGGAATGGTGGCAAACTACAGTACTTAAAAATCTCCATAGGCAACACTTTAAAATATTTAACAGGTTACCAATTTGGAGTTACAAAGAAAGTTTAGTGCTATAATTATTGCTCTCGTTCTAACAATCGCGGCGATAGCTCACATATGTGGTTTGAACATTTTACATTTACTAAAAAAAAAATTGGCCCTTTAAGGCGAAAGCCATGTCCGACGACGCTGCGGTGTTCTGCTGAAAACTCCAACTTGTCAAAATCTCCAACCACATCACTTCCAGTGACTCTCCAGCAGCAATAATTGGAGATTTAGACGGGTTGGCTGTTTTCACAGAACACCGGCAGCGTATACACTATGGTACACAAGATAATAAGCGGACGTTGTTAGTCCGGCCGCTAATAACTAACAACATGGCCGCCTCTAAGGCGGCAACAACTTTTTTCCTCCCTACCAGGTGTTCTGTCAAAACAGCGAACTCCTCGTGTATCGTAGTGTATACACTGCTTGTGTTCTGTAAAAAAAGCCAACTTGTCGAAATCTCCAATTATTGCTGCTGGAGAGTCACCGGAAGTGACGTGGTTGGAGATTTTGGCAAGTTGGAGTTTTCGGCAGAACACCGGTCCTCCAAGGGCAAATAGTTGAGTGGGGACCATCTTGCCCTCACTTAACTTCCTGCCCTTTGCTGCCGGGGATTGGATCATTTCCCCTTTACTGACGGCTCTGGTAAGCGGGGAAATGAATGGGAAGCGGCGGGAGGGGCCGCCAGGACCACTTTTATTGGATGTCAAAATATATTTAGTGGGCTGTCCAGAAGACATATAGAGGCTGATTTACTAAGATTCCCGGGAAGTACTGAGCGCTCTAATAGCGCATGTTTAAGGCAATTAAGAGTTCAATCAGGTGAAAGTGCGAATGAAAATTTGCGCTATTAGAGGCAAACATGCCTTAGTAAATTCGGAATCGGCACTAATCTGCGATTCCGCGGATCTGCAAGTGGCAATTGCTACCAAGTTATTATATAGCACTGCACTGCAACCATGATCCATTTATGAAGAAAACATTTTATGTGAGATGTGCTCTACCTCGTGTGCATCTATTGATGTATATTGCAATTAGTATTTCTAATTTTTTTTCTTCTTTTGCTAACGAAAGCAGTTATGAATGAGCATTGCAGAGTAATGTCTGCTATTCTGTGAAGTTACATGTATTGAACATTTACACTTACATATCTGTTCTATGTTATTGTTTTTTTTTAATTTAGGTGACTATAAAGCAGTAATTATTTATGTTCATTCTTTAATCATACTACACTATTGTCCAGGTCTCTGCGTACTTAGCACAATGGCTTGGTGGTCTGCTCAGATGTCTCCAAAGCACTCAAGTTAGGAGTTCAAATCCCAGCCAATCCATACCAGACCCTTATCTGAGCATGCAGCCCGGAGGACAGGTCTGGAATGGTTCAGGGGAGGGCACTCGCTCGCCCCCCCCAATCCTGACCTCCAGGCTGCATGCTTGGATAAGTGTCTAGTATGGATTTTGGGGGGAACCCCATGCCATTTTTTTTGCTGCCACACGCATGTAGCTTTCATGTCTGTGGTGTGAAACAGTCCTAAGCCCCAGGGGTGCAGGAAGTTAATCAATACAGATGTACTGTGGAAGGACAGAGAGTCATTGAACAACCTGTTTCTGGCATATGCCATCTGTTTGGAAGGCTGGTTATGGCTGATTACTGTCAGCATGCTGAGAGATAAACAGCTGTCATTTTGTGGGTTTAGGCTTGGTAAGAGGCTGCAATTAGTGCTGGTGGGGAAATGTTAAGGCTGATTATAGTCCTCGCCCATGGAAAACATGACACGATTTGTAATGGTGGTGGAATCCTCCTATGAGCTATGTTTAACAACATAGGGAGAACAGACAACTTCTGTACATGAAGTGGCATGTTTGGGATTTGAACCAAGAACCTCAGTGCTGTTAGGCAGAAGTGCTAACCTGTTAGCCACTGAGCTGCCACATGTGGAACCCTCCTATACATAAATACACATAAATACTGTATTTTTTTGGACATACACCTATAGGTGGTGGAATTACGTTATTTAGGAGTTATTTTTGATTTATTTTGTGATATTTGGTGGTTCTTGGTGCGTGAGTGTAGAATAGTGATGTTACCCTCTGAATTTTGGGAATTACATTTTTATTTCTGATGTTGGTACACATATCACATTTTTTGGTCTCAAATTATGAACATTCGGAAATACTAAACAGACAAAATTGTAACTAGTTTTAAATTTGCATCAGCAATGGTTTTGTTTGTGGTTTGTAAAGACACCTGTGTGAGTTTGGGTAAAGTATTTTGTGAGATGCATGAGAGAAAGATACCAAACCATGAAAACATTACACATTACTAGCATTCTTAAAAACAAAATAGAAGAAGAAGCAACATTGTTGCAAGGACAATTTATTTGAGAGAAAGATACAGTTCATCTCAACATGAAAGGGGTTGTAAACCCTCGCCGTTTTTCACCTTAATGCATTCTATGCATTAAGGTGAAAAATATTTTTTAATGCAGCAGTGCTCCCGAGCCCCCCTTATACTCACCTGAGCCCCGAAATTTGCGCGATGGGAACGAGCACACCAGCTCCGGCCAGGGTCTCGTGTCCAGATTGGATAGATTGATAGCAGTGCAGCCATTGGCTCCTGCTGCTGTCAATCAAATCCAATGACGCTGGGGCCGGGGCCGAGTCCAGCATTAGTGTCTATGGATGCAAATGCTGGACTCGGGAGCGCGCCCGCAAGGTAACCCCCTTACAAGAGCGCTTCTCCTAGGAGGTTATCTGATGTGGGGAGGAGCCACGAGGGCCGCGAGAGCCGCTGGGGGACCACAGAAGACGAGGTTCGGGACCACTCTGTGCAAAACGAGCTGCACAGTGGAGGTAAGTATGATATGTTTGTTATTTAAAAAATAAAAACGAACCCTTACAATCACTTTAAAATTATTATTATTATTATACAGGATTTATATAGCGCCAACAGTTTACGTAGCGCTTTACAACTTGAGGGTAGACAGTACAAACACAATACACTTTAATACAGTAAGAATCAGAGGGCCCTGCTCCTTAGAGCTTACAATCTAAGAGGGAAGGTCAAGAGATACAAGAGGTAATAACTGTGGGCGATAAGCTGATTGGAAAGATAAATGTACAGTTGTTAGGTGGGGGCCAGATAGGCTTCTCTGAAGAGATGAGTTTTCAGGGATCGTCTGAAAGTGGATAAAGTAGAAGAAAATTGGACAGATTGGGGTAGAGCATTCCAGAGGATGGGAGAGGCTCTGGAGAAGTCCTGGAGGCGAGCATGGGATGAGGTGACAAGGGAGTTTGAGAGCAGGAGGTCTTGGAAGGAGCGAAGAGAACGATTAGGTTGGTATTTTGAGACTAGGTTAGAGATGTAGCTGGGGACCAGGTTGTGGATGGCTTTGTAAGTTATAGTTAGTATCTTGAATTTAATTTGGTGACTGAGTGGCAGGCAATGGAGGGATTGGCAGAGGGGTATAGCAAACGCTGAGCGGTTTGTGAGGTGAATGAGCCTGGCAGCAGCGTTCATGATGGACTGAAGTGGGGATAGCCTATTTAGAGGTAAGCCAATGAGGAGGGAGTTGCAGTAGTCGAGGCGGGAGATTAGATTAAAGTATTTACTTGGGGAAGTTACAATTGTACTATTATAATCAATGGCTGAAAATTTCATAGTGCTATATAGCTCTAATTTTCGCATTAAAAAACGCATTTTAGCCCAGCACTAATTTTAGTATTTTCTATAGTGCCCTGTAAAAAAGGCATGGGAGTTAAAATGAGAGCTGTTTGCAGGTCTGAGCATGCTCAGTTCAGCTGAACACATAGTTGTACAGATGGGGAATTTATCTTTTCTCAGACGTTTAAAGATATTTCAGTGTATATATCACGTTTTAAAGCAGTTTCAAAGCAGATTATCTTTAAACAATATACCACATATTCAAGTACCATTTAGGTGATCATATCATGCTATAAACATTATTTCCATGTGAAATTCTCCAGGTTCTAGCAAGAGTAATGTTTTGGGTGGTATCGGTTGTCTGGGCGCTATAGTACATTCGATTTTGGTAGTATTTTTTCCCCAGCGCTATAGTCAATTCCATTTGGGCGCTAATAAGCACGATTTTGCTATTTTGAGAGTGTTTTTTCGCACAAACGCATATTAGCACTATAGTAAATGACCCCCATAGTATGTGAACTGCCAAAGGTTTAGTAAATTTGTATAGCCATTTTTATGATTTATGAGGTGGGTTGCAACTATTCTCTAATGATAAATAGGCCCTAGGTGGACATTTATCTTAGGACAGGTTGGGGGGTATGGTTAGGCATTGGTTTTGAAAAGAACCTGTATTTTCAGTGGTTAAAAATACATTTTTTGTTTATTTTAGTACTACATCCATATCACCATCACCAAGCCCCATGTTCCTAATCCTAGGGTTGGTGGACTACTGATGGACAGTTGCGCTGATTCCAAGTTTGACATCCTTATTTAAAATATAATTTTCCATCTGATCAATTTCTCCTCTTACAGTCACCTTAAAGGAAGAATGGAGTCTAGGTTTTTACCAATTCTTTACAGGTTGTGGCCAATCTGGGGCTTGCTGGTGCTCTCTACTGGAGGAACTCAAAATAATACGTCAACTGTCGTAATTTGAATAAAATATGTCTTGACCCCACTGTCACAACATTCATTACTGTGTATGTCCTTATTAGTAAATATGGGATCCCAACAGGATCTCCTGTTCATATGGAAATCGGAAACTGATCTACAAACTATAATTTTCCCAATCTCAAAAAGATAGGATGATCCATTTTATGCAAAAACCTATATTGGCTTGCAAATACCAGGAGGCTATCAGCTTCTCACCAGATGGTACAGAACCCTTTTCATCCTTCATCACATGTTCCTGCAAATTTCAAACAAATAAATGCTGGAGATGCTTGGAAACAGATGGGACTCTTTTACATATCTTTTGGGAATGTGCAAGATTCAAAGAATTTTGCAATATGGTTGAACAAACAATTCAAACCCTTATAAGTGTGTCTTTTGAATCTCACAGTATCCCTCTGTAGATCTTCACACTGAGCTCCCAGTCTCTCACTAGACTTCCGAGATCCCAGCTGCCACTGGATCCCCTGAGCTCTTCCCACAGCTAACCCACTGTATACTTCTCAAGCTCACTCACACTACCCGCTGGGTCCCTGACTTGACTTTGCTGAAGCTTTCCCACTTCCTCACCGTCCCTGGCTAGTGAAAAAGGCTGCTCTGGTACTTCTTCAGACTTCATGCACTGGCCTCTGAAAACAAGAAGTGGTTGTTCCTTATGGCAACTGCTTCTCCTCATCTCTGGCAACATTCGGTTCCCTGTTCAGCTGAACCTCTGCAGCTTGGTTAGGCTCCCGACCTTGAAGCCCCAACCCTGCTTTGCTTCTCACAGTCCAGGATAGGCCTCGACAGCCTAGCAGCCAGGTGCTTTCAGATAGGCCCCAGGCTTCTAGCATAGCAACCGGGAGAACGACAACACACGTCCACCCAGACAGCCGTGCGGGTGGCACAGAACCCTGATCACCAGACTCCTCCAGAATAAATAGACTCTCCCAGCAATCCATGGGGCCAAAGAGACTTCTACCAATAGGCTGGGACAACCTATCCATTCCTAACCGATTCAATATGCCCTTGTCATTCTAATGCCACAGGCGGCAATGCCACCTATTGACAGAAGAGAGGTGCACCAAATTCAAGTTTAGGGCAAAAGTCAGTGGATCACCCTAACAATTAGCCAGGCTAGTTACCACCTAGCAGACTAAATTTATGAGCAGCTCTGTTTAGGATCAGGGTGTTACATCTACATTTCAGGTCTATGCATGCAGTGTTAATTTAGTCGACTAAACCGTAAAAATGATATAAAACCCCACTATCCTTGGATTTACTCATCTCCGTTTCTCGAGTCGAGATCGACTCGAGAAACGGAGATGAGTAAATCCAAGGATAGTGGGGTTTTATGTCATTTTTATGGTTTATGAATACATACTTTCCATATGAGATAACATCTTATGCTGAGATTTTGAGGAATCCCTCTAGCGTTGACAGCCGTGGAAAGACCCGAGGCTGGGGTTGAGAGCCAAAGGCACGTTTGATCTCCCTAAAAAGAGATCTAAGGAGCTGGTAAGCGGCAGCTTTTTTCGTGGGTGGAGGCACTTTTGTATTGTACCCCAGCACATACCACCCACAGTGTTGAAGTTGCATGTCACCGCTGGCAGGAAGATTACAAAGTCACCCTCTAGAGGGCTGTCTATTAAGTGGGCTTTTCAAATCAGCCTATTTGAGTGGACTCTGTTTTGCAGCTTTTGCATTCTGCTACACATGTTATGTTCACTAATTGTCCCTTTTTTTTGTACATATCACTGGTGATAAGAATGTTGATGTGATACTATATTGCATATAATTTATTTATGTTTAATCATACCATTTTTCAATGTTTTTTTCTTTGCTTTTTTTTTGTTGTTTCTATATTCAAAATCAATTTATAGCGCAGCTTATTTTTTATGTTATTTCTAGTGTGTGTGTCTCACATTGTTAGTTGCAGCTTTTTTTCACATTATTTAAGGTTAAACCCTATACACATGATTACTTTTGGGATAGCACAGTAAAAACCTTTTTTTTAGTCCTAAGACTAAGCCTAAAACTAAATCGAAATTTGCTGCCAAAATGAACACTGTATGCGTGGCTGTCTCTCCTGCTCATTGTGTGACAGTGTTTTATCTTCTTGGGAATACTAGGCAAAATACATTCTGTTTACTTTTACCTTTGCTGAAATAAAACTAAAATGAGTAATGGGGTTCTCAGCAAAATAATACATGAATGGCCCTGGTGATTGTTATTCTGCTCAGTGACAGAATGCTGACACAGAAAAGCCCGCTGATAAGGACTGGGAACTCTAATCTCCAATCCACATGGTTGATTAAACCTTAGAGCAACAACAAGGGCTGGAGTTTGGACTTTCTACATTCAACATTGCTCCTTCTCAATATCACGATCTGCTACTTTCCACTCGGAAAGCAGATTATTTTTGATAAGTGTAGCAGAGAACAGTGGAGAGGTTACCACATTCAGGACTGAATCCAGAAAATGAACAAGTGCCATTGTCAGGGAGTGCTTATAGGTCATTCTCAACCCCACAAAAGATCTTCTTTTATTAAAGTGCACCTGACCCCAGATCCCTGTGGACATTAATCTATTTACATATTCTTAACACGTAGTCAAATAGCTTTAAAGAAGCCATCACTGACCTCTCTAGCTGCTTTGAAAGTGAATGCATTAATTCTCTAAGTTCCTCAAAGGTCACAGCAAACACTCTAGAGAAGCAGTCGCCAAGCAGTGGTCCGCTAATCAACACTGTGGCAGATGTATACTGCTCAATGTTGTTTCCAGTGTTGATATATATATGTTTATTTATTTTTTCTTACAAAAATATTCTATTTTTTTTATATACACACAGTGAGGAAACATTAGCGCTACTAGGTCACTTTTACAAGGGCGAGCTGGTGCAGTCACAGGATTCCAGCGTCAATGACCGGGTTATGTGTTCCATTGGGGAGATTTACCTTCAATGTCTGTCCCAGAGATGCAACAGGAAGTGAAACGAAATCTCTACAAAGTTAGGATTATTCCACTCCTATGCCGCGTATACTCCTCAGACTTTTTCTTTCTAAAATTCTGACGGACCTAGAAATAGAACATGTTTCAAATCTTTCCGACGGAATCAGTTCCTATAGGGAAAACCGCTCGTCTGTATGCTACTCCGACGGACCAAAAAGGACGCAAGGGCAGCTATTGGCTACTGGCTTTTGAACTTCCTTTTTCTAGTCCCATCGTACATCATCACGTTCTTAAAGATCGGACTTTTGGTGTGATCGTGTGTAGGCAAGTTCATTTCAGCGGAACTCCGTCGGAGTCTATTCTGACGGAAAGTCCAGTCGTGTGTACGCGGCATTAGGGTCCTTGCATACTAAGCAGCAGAAAAAAAGCCAGAACTGCTGACAAAAAAAGCATAAAAATATGGGAACGTATTATATACATTTCTAGGCGTGTTTATGTTTATAAGAGTTTTTCCCCAAAACACAATAAAAAAAAAAAATCTAATTTACACTTAAGAAACGCTTTATGCACGTTTAGTTGTTTCAAAAGCTGTCCAAAAGCTCCTTTCAAAAATGCACTTGTGATTTTTTTTTTTTTCAGTCTGCAAACACTCCTCTACAAATGTGCCTGTAAACGCCCAACTGTGCATGGGCCCATAGGCTTACATAGAGTTGCTTCTACAGGCTGAAAGAAAAATGGCCAAAAGCCTGTATAAGCAACATTTTTCATGTCCAGTGTGCATGAGGCCTTAGACAGTTCTCACCAGAACAGGTTCCCCCATTGGAAGATTTGCACTCTCCTCTTTTTCTAGGAACATCTCTAACATTTTTCAATTTCATATCAAATTTCTGTATCGGGGACAAGGAGTACAGGGGCAGCAATGAAACCCACACAGGGGTTCCAATCATTAACGACTCTACTCAAAGCTAACAAAAAAAAAAATTTGACTAGACATACACTTTAAGTTCTACAGAGAATGGGGGGTCTTTCGAGGGCATTTGGTTTAAAAAGCGTTAAAATCTTAGGAATTTAAACACATGTAATTGAAGCATTTTACATTTGTAAATGTATATAAAAAGTCAAACGCATACATTTCTCCAATGTGTGTGCATGGTAGAACAATGCTCTTTGGTTCAGAGTTTGAAATTAGAGAACAGTGTGGCTCCCAAAATGCAGCTTCAATTCCCAGAATGCATTCCTCAAGTGTTTCACTGGGTTTATAGAGCATTGCCACAATTTTATTGGAGATGGTTACTTATGTTGACCGCACAGAAACAGATGTAGACATAAACTCGGTACACTGAAGATATTCGATTTTTCTTGCGTACTTACACATAAATAGCATTGGAAGTGTTTACTATGCGGTCTGCCCGATGCTGTGAAGCCTTTCATTGAAATCCTCAGCTTAGGAAGGGCTACCCAGTGAAGCTCTCCAGATGGCACTTGTCGCAGGTAAGCATGTTATCTGCTTAAACTGCTGAAAAAAGAGTGAGGAATGGGCGATGATATAAAAGGATAAATGCATTTATCCTTTAATTTACTATCATTGTGTTCTGACAGTTTAAATCTGACATTTGCAGAGTGGGCGGGTCATTGACAGTCAGATGCCTTACAAAAGCCTTCAAGTTGGAAAGTGCTGGGTCTTTTCAGCTTTCAGGACAGCAAGCTGCTGCAGCGTCATACAAGAGTTCAGTCATCTCTGCACCACAGCATAGCCCCGGCTGCCATAGTAAAGCCAGACCAGACTCCTAGGAGCAAGTAAAAAAAACAAAAAAAAAATCAGCTGACATTTTCCTAGACTAGAGCTTATTTGTGAAAGGCCTCGTCCCATTTCTGCCAAATCAGGCGATACAATGCAAAGCAGCCAGATAACCAGCATACTGTAATGATTAAAGTGGGAGTAAACTACCTTGAATTATTTTTACCTATAGGTAAGCCTATAATAGGGTACAGTATATATGTTCTAAACGTGCACCATTTAGGAGATATTTACTTTAGATGCAGCCGGTGATGTCACCAGCACATGCGCTCTGAAGGAATGGCATACCCATGTCGATCCTTCAGAGCCGTGCCGTAAACAGTGACGCCGAAGCCCGCGAACAAGGAAGGAAGATGGAAGCACCTTCAGCGGTGACAACGTGCCAGGTAAGTCTGCCATTGCATATCATTGCGTTGCATACTAGCACATTATGACTTAAAGTGGAACTACACTTCATCTGAGCACCACAAACCAAAAACTCTATTTAATTCATTTTTAATATTCAAAGCAAACTCCCCTATCCATTCATGTCTCCATGTTTTATTTTGCTGAGAATTCACTTTGAAAAACACCCCCTAGTATTTCTGGCTGTGGCCATCTTGAGTAAGGGCAGATGATTCCTGCCCTTAGCTCAGGCATGCAGGCCGGAGATGGTGTGCTTAGCTGAGAAAGCCCCTCCTCCCCTCCTGAAGACTCCTCTAGGATGTATGACATCATTTGCTTAGGCATAAAACCCAGGAAGCAACTCAAGAAATGTAAAAATAAAAGTTTAAAACAAGAATATATGATATACTTTCCTATCCATTTAAAAATACTAGCAGCATAAGGATTAAAATGTTGATTAAGAGTGTGAAGTTTCACTTTAAGCACTTGCTGACCGGCTCACACACACATATACGTTAGCAAAGTGGTTCATTCCCACGAATCGACGTACCTGTACGTCGGCTCCTTTAACCATTTCCAGACCAGCCACCGCAGTTTTACTGCAGCAGGTTAGCTTGGCTGGGCAAATCAACATTACCTTACGTCGCTTCGCCTTTTGGCCACTAGGGGCGCGCGCGCCCGGAGCTGATGTGAGTTCCCAGAGGGTGCGATTACCGTCAGGCACCCGCGATCGCTCGTGACAGAGCGAGGTTCTCTCAGAGGAGAGGAGACAGATCATGTGTTCATACTAAGTATGAACACCGATCTTTCTCTTCCCCTAGTCAGTCCCATCCCCCCACAGTTAGAACACACCTAGGGAACACAGTTAACCCCTTGATCGCCCCCTAGTGTTAACCCCTTCCCTGCCAGTGACATTTATACAGTAATCAGTGTATTTTTATAGCACTGATTGCTGTATAATTGTCAATGGTCCCAAAATAAATAAAAATATTTTCACCTTCATTTTTTCTTTCTTCTTCTCCCCTCCCCCCTCCTCCTTTTCCCCTTTTTTCTCTCCTCTCCCCCCGCTTTTCTTCTCCCCCCCCCCTTTTTCACCCTCCCCTTTCTGTTTCCTTCCTTTTTTCTTTCTTCCCCTGCCCATCACTCCCCCTCCCCCTTTCTCACCTTCCTTTCTTTCAACACACGTTTCTGTGCTTTTTTTTTCCTCCCCTTTTCACTTTCCTTTTCCTTTCACTCACTTATTTTAATATTCCATTACACTCCCCTGCTCACTGTTTCCTTTTTTCCTCCCCTCCGTCCCTTATCCCTCCTTCTCACTTCCCTTTCTTTCAACACTCCACTCATCCCCACCTTCCTTCCCCCATTCACCTTCCTTCCCCCATTCACCTTCCTTTCCCTCCCTTCTTTCCTTATCCTCACTTTTTCACCTCCCTTTCTCATAATTGTTTATCTTTCTCCCATCCCGCCGCTTTCCCCCCCTTTCTTCCTCTTTCACCCCTTGTTCACACATTCCCTCCCCCCCCCTCGCCTTTCCCCCTTCACTTTCCCCCTTTGGTATCCAATTTTCCCCTGCACTTGTGTGTCACCAATTCACTCACTACGACTCATAACTTCCATGCCAAATTTTTTTCAACAACTGCACCCTATACAGTGTCTCCTGTGTCCGCCGCGGGGGGATTACCCAATTCCTTGGGTGCCTCACACTTTGCCGCCCATGACCTCAACTTGGTCTTGATTGGTAAGCCAGACTCAGCTTTATCAATTTACTCCAAGTATTGTGTATTTATTGTACCAGGATGTCTATTCTTTTTTATTCACCCCTATCGTGTTAATCATTATTTTTATATCATGTGACAAAATCAACAAAGAATTGTATTTCTCTCTAGATTATTAGGCCAATTCCTCCTGAGGAAGCAAATTTATTTGCAAAACATGTAGAGGAACTCAAATTGGACCTACATCTTCAGAAGCTCCATTACACTGTGGGGTTCTTACTTTGTAAAGTCTGTATAAAAATTATTTTTTTTGCTTCTGTATGCAATTATGTTTTTAAATTATCTTTGTTATCTATGTGTAAAAACTGTTTTGTATAATAAAACGTAATTTTTATATTTAATCGCTTTATCCCTGGATACCGAGATAGTCCATTCCCATTTTTATTTTGGGGCATTTATTGGAGTAGCTCCAGACAACCCTCTTCTATATCACTGTTTGGCTATGGGGCAGGAAGTGAAGGGAAAACTCCGCAATGAAACAGATGGCGAAAAAGAAAAATCTGGGGTTATATTCCTTCCTTACTCTATCCAAAAAAAAAAAAGTTTTGCCCATAGTTCTACTTTAAACATCTGGGAATGGTTTGAGGCCCAAAGTGATTTATGACAGTCTAGACAACTTAAGCAGAGTTGAAATTTCTGTAGGCACTAGATGTCCCATGGGACTCAGAACCTCCTTCTATGCAGCACCTATGATTTCATTTCCAGCTTGTATTGCCAGCAAAACACAAATTATACTAATTACTTACGTGCTTTTTTTCTATTTTGCTTTAATGCTTTGGTTTGCCCTGTACACCACCTTCTGCCCTCCACATGTGGTTTATGCCAGCTACTTCACTGTTGTTGCTATTTACACTTATTTTCAGAATGCTTGTAAGAACCTAAGTGCAAATGATTTTTGTTCCACTTTCCCAACCTAAGTGTAAATTATTGTTCCACTTTCTCAAAGTACTTAACTATGGATAATTGTAAAATTAGCAGTCTGCCCACATAATAAGCAATCTGTGCAATCTACTGCTGTGGAATTGTGACATGTAACGCCCTTTTTCTGTCAAAATATGTTAACAAAAAAAGTTGTGCTCAATTAAAAATTGAAAGCTTTAGTCTGAAGTTTTTCTGAGTTACTTTCTTCAGGACTGAGGTATGGAAATGCCCATTCTTAAGGAGATTCTGGTGCTTAAAGAGGTTGTAAAGTCAGAGGGTTTTTTATCTTAATGCATTCTATCTATTTAGATAAAAAGCCTTCTGTGTGCAGCAGCCCCCTCAGCCCCCCTAATACTTACCTGAGCCCCGTCTCTATCCAGCGATATCCACGAGTCCCTCTTCCTCCTGATTGGCTGAGACGCAGTAGCGGCGCCATTGGCTCCCGCTGCTGTCAAAGTCAGTTAGCCAATCAGGAGAGTGAGGGGGCGGGGCCGAACTGCAGCTCTGTGTGAGAGTGAACGCACGGAGCTGCAGCTCGGGTGCCCCCATAGCAAGCTGCTTGCTGTGGGGGCACTCGACAGGAGGGAGGGGCCAGGAGCAGCGAAGAGGGATCCGAGAAGAGGAGGATCCAGGTTGCACTGTGCAAATCCACTACACAGAGCAGGTAAGTATGACATATTTATTTTTATATTTTCAAAAAAAGAGACTTTACACTCACTTAAAAATAACTTGCTTAACCACTTCAGCCCCGGGAGGTTTTACCTACTTAATGACCAGGCCATTTTTTGCGATACGGCACGGTGTTACTTTAACTTAATTGCGCTGTAATGGGACGCATTACCCAAATACCACGCGCATCGGATCCCCGCCATGCAGCGGGCGCGCGCCTGACATGACTCTTAAAGGAGCTGACGTATGGGTACGTCTATTCGCGGGAACGAACCACTTTGCCGACGTATATGTGCGTGAGCCGGTCAGCAAGTGGTTAAAGTGGAACTTCACACTCTCAATCAACATTGACCATTTTTAATCCTTATGCTGCTAGTATTTTTAAATGGATAGGAAATTATATCATATATGCTTGTTTTAAGCTTTTTTTTTTTTTTTTTTTACATTTCTTGAGTTGCTTCCTGGGTTTTTTTGCCCAGGCAAATGATTTCATACAGCCCAGAGGAGTCTTCAGGAGGGGAGGAGGGGCTTTCTAAGCTAAGCGCACCATCTCCGGGCTGCATGCCTGAGCTAAGGGCAGGTGGATTTCAGGAAGTAAATGCTACAGGAATCATCTGCCCTTACTCAAGATGGCCACAGCCAGAAATACTAGGGGGTGTTTTTCAAAGTGAATCCTCAACAAAATAAAGCATGGAGACATGAATGGATGAGGGAGTTTGCTTTGAATATTAAAAATGAATTAAATAGAGTTTTTGGTTTGTGGTGCTCAGATGAAGTGTTGTTCCACTTTAATAGGGCGTACACACGGTCGGACTTTGTTCGGACATTCCAACAACAAAATCCTAGGATTTTTTCAGACGGATGTTGGTTCAAACTTGTTTTGTCTACACACGGTCGCACAAAGTTGTCGGAATTTCCGATCGCCAACCACGCGGTCACGGACGCCACGTACGACGAGACTAGAAAAGGCCGGTTCAGAACCAAGCGTGGCACCCTTTGGGCTCCTTTTGCTAGTCTCGTGTTAGTAAAAGTTTGGTGAGAGACGATTCGCGCTTATTCAGACTCGTGGCTTTCAGATCGTTTTCTGCCGTTCAGTTTGTGCTTGTGGGTTTGTATCTGCTCTTCAGTGCGTGCAGCAAGTTCCGCGTGGCTTTAATTAGTCATTGTATTCTTGTTCGTTCGTTACTGTTTTTCAGGTCGCTCTTTACAGGCCTTGCTGTTCTTCAGTGCGTTCTGTTACTTCGTTCTGAGCAGCCGACCGTTTTCTAGCCATGTTGCGTATGCGTACTCCTCGTAGAGTTCGTGCTGTGCGGGGGCTTGGTGTTGGGGTCCTGACCTTGACACAAGTCCAGTCCATGAACAGGGTGGGGAGGAGTTCATGGACCAAGAATTGGTTGCTTCAGCGTGACCAGTTCTCTCATATGCCTTTGCTACGTGAGATCCGTGAGAATAATCCTGATGATTTCAGGAACTTTCTCAGGATGACGGACCCCGTGTTTCACCGTCTTACCTGCATGAGGCAAGCCATCACTCCGGAGCAGAGGCTCGTCGCTACCCTGCGGTATTTGGCGACAGGGAGAAGCCTGCAGGACCTCAAGTTCTCGACAGGCATCTCCCCCCAGGCTCTGGGGATCATTATCCCAGAGACCTGTTCTGCCATCATACAGGTCCTGCAGAAGGAGTATATGAAGGTAAGATTTTTATCCTTTTATATGACATTTTATTGTATTGAATGTTTGCTAATATCTTGTATTTCTTTCCTCATTCCCTAATTACCATGATTGGAATATGCTGTGAATGTCCCCTTTGTCCTCATGCATGCTGGATTTTTATGTAATTATTATTTTAGGTCCTTCATACATATTTGCCCTTCAATAACCTCCCCAGCATGGTGTCTCCTGCCCCTATATTCACCTCATGTAGTCACTTAACAATGTATTTTTTCTGCCTCATAGTAGTGCTTTACCCCAAACACCCCCTAAAATGTTTTGAAATGTTATTTTTGCTTTAAATTCAGGCAGAGTGGCAGAGGCTTTTTTTTGGTGGTGTCCCCAAATAATTTTTAGTAACCCTCCCTCCCCCAATTGCTAAGTCAGCTGATCCCAATTCTCTATCCTCAATCATCTATCTGCTGACTTTGCCAAACCCATACACACTATACCCACCTCTTTTGTGCTCAGATTTATGGATGAATTCCCCAAAGCATGTAGTGCAAGGGCTTACCTGTATACTTTCAAATGGTACTGTTTAAACTTTTTGGATCCCATTATTATCTTGATAGGTAATAGCAGAATGTCCAAATGTGCTCAAATGTGTACAATGTGTATTTATATCTTGGTATTATGACACTTCTTACCTGTCCAGTGGTCTGCCAATAGTGTAACTAAGGAGGGGCTGTTCCAAGTAATACCCTGTATTTAGGCATTCATCTCTCAATGAAGTGAAGAGGGTTACCTGTCCCAGATTTCCACACACCCCCTATAATGTTAGAAATGGCCCATGACAGGGGGGGAGGGGGAATATGATAGGTGTACCTTATACTTTGGCGTTGTTAAATTCCCCTTAATAAATGCTATCTGGAGGTTGCCCCATAATGTTTGTGTCTAATCTGCTTGCCATGTTTCTGATCAAAAATAGTAATGTTTATTGTTTTTTCCTCAACAGTTTCCTTCCACGCCACAGGAATGTCAGACTGTGGCCTCCCACTTTGCCGAGCAGTGGGACTTTCCTAACTGCAGAGGGGCAATTGATGGGAAACACGTCCACATCATCCCACCACCCAACTCGGGGTCATATTATTTCAAGGGGTTCAATAGTATAGTGATGTTGGCAGTGGTGTCGGCTAATTACGACTTCCTGAATGTGGACGTGGGGAAGAATGGCCGGATGTCCGATAGTGGAGTCATCGCCCAGACTGAGTTTTACAGGCGTCTCCAGAATGGCAGCTTGGACTTGCCAGCTCCAGAGGACAATGTGGAAGGACTCCCATTTGTGTTCGTTGCTGATGAAGCGTTTGCGCTGAGGGACCACCTGATGCAGCCATTCCCAATGAGGACCCTCACCCCGGAACAGAGGGTTTTTAATTACCGGCTGGCCAGAGCCCGAAGAGTGGTGGAGAACACATTTGGAATCCTGGCCAGCCGGTTCCGCCTATTTCTGACACCCATCCATATGGCGGAGTATAAACTGAACCATATTATACTTGCTGTGTTCTCCATAACTTTTTAAGGAAACATTCGGCCAACTATGTTGGCTCAGTTGGGCCTGAGGCCGGAATGATACATCAAACCACACTGACGGCGCTTGAAAGCGGCCGTCCTGGCTTGCCCTCCCTGAGTGCCCGTGATGTCCGGTTACGCTACCTGGAGTTCTTTGTGGGTAGGGGGGCTATCAATATGCCAGCAAATCTGTGAAGCCTTTTTATAATAAAACAAAAAAAGAAATTCTTTGTGGACATTTACTGCTTGTGTTTGTTTTACCTGACCCTGACAGAAATGTGTTGAGTCCAGAAAATGTCGTGATTGTGTAACCTTATTATACAAAGCACTGTTGGCTGTTATTTACTAAATGCAAAAACACATTTCACTACAAGTGCACTTGCAACTGCACTGAACCTGCACTTGTAGTGCAAAGTGGATTTGCCCTTAGGAAATAACCCCCATTTTCGCAGAAAACAGCAATTACATCACCCCAAAAGTGTTGTAGTGTTGAGACAATAATCCACACATTCTTGATTAACCAACTTTTTTATACCTGCACAATCACATATGCATTTACCAAAGGTTTTTAAAACAAACCAACATGTTTGTTGTATAAAAGTTTTTGGGGTAGCATTATCAAAAATCGAAATGTCCATTTAAGATAAAACAGGCCTGTGTAAAACCCACAAGAAAGCCAAAAAACTTGAACTTACAAAGTTCACATTAGGTAAAACCTGAAGGCAATATCAGACATGAGTATTTAGGAACTGTGTTTGATATTGCGTTCAGATGGGGGGAAATCACCCCTGGAAAAGCCAAATTTGGAAGATGCACACCAATTTACGAATGTCAACATGTGCTAGCTGCCATCATGGGGGATCAAGGGACGTGTTTTGGGGGAGCAAGCCCTTCCTCACCGCTACTTTATAATTGAGGAAGGGGTTGCACCCCCAAAACGCGTCCATTGATCTCCCGTGATGGCAGATAGCACATGTTGGCACACTGTGTGCATCCTCCAAATTTGGCTTTTCAAAACATTGCAAAAAGATTTAAAAGATTGGACCACAATCAAAAAAGTGATTTTGTGGGGTTTTAAATTCGCCCCAAAATATCAATGATGTTATTATTTTTTTGAATCACATCATTAATTTTTTTCTGGATGTTTTGCAATTCGACATTACACCCCATGATCTCCCCGATCAGGATCTGGGCACTTTCTGATGTGAAAGGATCTCGATCCCTCACATCACGATCACCTAAAAAGAGAGAAAACAAACAAAAACAGGTATCAAAAATCTGCCAGCATCCATCTCTTACCTGAGTCTGTGGTTGCAGACACTCACCTGTTGTGGTGCCAATTTCCACCACATCTTCTTCTTCCTCCTGCTCTTCTTGGGTTGGTGGTATTTCCCCTTCTTCCATAGGTGGGGGGTCTGTGGACTCCTCGGATGAGGGGTGTCCTCCGAGTCTTTTCTCCCCTATGTAAAACAAAAATGGTATAAGTAGCACACAGATATTTGATGGCAGAACTATAAATAGGAAACATTGCTTGGAAGTGGGGTACATTGTCTATTTTAGCCGAGTTCCAAGAGGTATTTTTTTTATTGCCCTTTGTCAAGCTGCAATACTTTACCTGTTTAGTACAAGCTTCACGGATGGAGACCCCCTATAGTATACACTGGAGCACCTGTGTGGCCCCCCTAATAAAAATGGTGTTCTTGTGTCCCACACTAGTGCTCCAGTGTCCAGATGTGAAAACAGCTGCTCAGTGTCCTCTCCTTACACAGAATCTAGTTTGCATTTCATTCTAGTAACGAACCCATCCACACAAACAAATATTTGGCATCCAAGTAGGCCCAAAAAAAATGTGGGAAAATGCAAATGGCCTAAACAATGGTGTTTTAGAGGCCAAAAGAAAAATGTTTGATACGAACGAATAATGGGACAATGAACATTAAAGTTGCCCTTTTAAACTGTACAATTAAGAAAAGCATATGGAGCAGCACGAACGAATTAAAGACAGAAAGAATAGGAACACAGCACAACTACTTACTTTTTTGCAGTACTCTCTGGATCTTTCGGTACTGCTCTGGCTCTCTTCATTTCAGGTCCGACCACCGTTTCCTGAGCTGATCTTTCGATCTTCGTACCCCGAAATTCTTGTGAAGACTTTTGACCACTTTCGCCATGATCTTGGCCTTTCTGATGTTGGGGTTGGGGTAAGGCCCATACTGTGTCGACCATCTCCAACATCTCCCCAAAGGACATATTTGTGGCCTTAAAACGTCTCCTTCTGGATCGGGACGTGTCCGGATCCGGGCTTTCCTCCTCCTCGTTCCTGTAATTAGCACGCACCTGCTGTGACTCCTTCATGTGCTCTTCCCCCAATGCGCCAAACCAAAAGGGGCGGGGAATAGACTAGAAAGAACGTCAGGGGCGGGCGGAGTTACACGCATGCGCAGTGTATATAAAGCGTAACACACGTGCGTCTTACGTACAATCTGTGAGCGGAGGAAGGAGCATTGGACGCGCCGATCGTAAGAACGAAGGTAAGAGACAAACTTGTGCCTATACTGCTTCTACTTTGAGGCCTATATTGTAACAAGATTAGGAGAGTTTTGTCTGACATTAGGCTTTGTCTTGTGTTGTGTCTTGCAGTGAACATGGATATCTTAGTGAAAGACAATGACTTCATGTCAGTATTCATAGATATGTTAAGGGAGCTGCCATGTCTGTGGGAGATTAAACACCCCCATTACAAGAACCAAGCAAAGAGGAAGGCAGCACTGGAGCAATTGTGTGAAATTGTGAAGCAGGTGATCCCCACGGCAGACATCACCTATTTAAAGATATTAATTGGTGGCCTGAGGAGCACATATCTAAGGGAGCGCAAGAAGGTCCTGGATTCACAGAGATCCGGAGCAGCAGGTGACATCTATGTCCCCAGGATGTGGTACTACGACAGGCTGCATTTTCTGGCAGGCCAGACTGAACCCAGGCCATCCCTCTCCAGTCTTCCTTCCACGCTTACTTCCCCCCCGGCTGAGGCTTCTGACGCCCAACCTGGGCCTTCCAGGCAACATGTGAAGGAGCCCAGATTGAGCCAGGTATAGCATTCCTCTAAATATTTCTGCTTGTCCAATCAATGATGTTAACTAGATGTTAGTTGGGAGTACTAATTTAGGATTGTGTTTGATGATGCAAAACATTACAACCATGTCCCTTTTTCATACACAGGGAAGTCTCAGCCAGGAGGTGGCCGGGCCGAGCCGGCTGGCTGATATGCCGGTCCCTCCACCCCCACTGAAAAGAGAAAGTGGCAGTAGGAGGAGTGCCCTAGAGGAGGCTGGCAGAGGACTCTTTTGGAGGGCTACAGAGGTCCTGGGAGCACGACAGACCGTGGAGGAGGACATTGCTGCCATCATTGCCTATAAAATGCAGAGGATGGAGGAGGGCCAACAAGTCATGTGTGAGGCGCTCATATTGGAGGCTCTTAACAAAGGTATGAGGGGCCAAATTACAGCTCAGACACACCTTTGCGATGGTCCTCCTCCTCCTCCTGCAGGTCCTCCTCCTTCTCCTCCAGGTCCTCCCAGTCCTCCTCCTCCTCCAGGTCCTACTCCTCCTCCTGCCACATCTCCAACAGCAGAGCCAAAGCCCGGAAGGAAGCGTGGAAGGAAGACCAGAAAGTGAGGACCCTGGATCCAGTCTGGTCGGCCAAAAGATGCAGCCTCTTGTGGTACCACAGCCTGGGGACACACATGTCATCTGCTGCTATCCGGATCTCTGCGAATTCTGGACCAGACTGCCCTCCCTTAGATATGGACCACCAATTTTGATGTTCAAGAATTGATGTCTGCCGTGGGGGTCCCAGTCTTCGCTAATTTCTCCTGTTGATCCAGTGTTGCCTTCCTCTTTGTTTGGTTCTGATCCCTTAATAAAGGATTTTTGTTTTGAATTATACTCTCCTATGTGTTTTACTTCAAAAATGACAGTTTTTTTGTGAGGATTCAGGTACATTTCTAATATAAAATGTGAAATGAACAAGGGTCACCAACAACAAACAATCTCCTTGAGATTAAATAATAAAAGATATCAATGGTGTTGGGGTAACTTGACACACAAAAAACACACACAAATAGTCTGGAGTAAAAAGAAAAATAACATTGAACAAAGATCAGCCTTTGAAAAAATACAAACATTAAATCTAAAAAAAAAAGGCTTAAAATCCCCCAAAAAATTAAATAAAAAAAAAAACATTCTGTCAGATGTGACAACTAATAACAATATATTCAGGGAATCCCAATAACAAAACAAAATTAAAACTTTGTGAGAAGTGTGTGTGAATATGAGCAGCAAAACTACTTCATTCTTCTCACATTATAAAGAAGAAGAGAGTGCGCTGTATTAAACCATTTTTGACATTGCAACGTGACGAAAGTGCTGTATCCATTGCGAACGCTAAGTTTACCAGAACGAGCTGTTCCGTGTCGGAATTTCTTCTGAGCATGCGTGGCGTCGGAACAGGCCACACACGGTCAGAATTGACGCGATCGGATTTTGTTGTCGGAAAATTTTATCTCCTGCTCTCCAACTTTGTGTGTCGGAAAATCCGATGGAAAATGTCCGATGGAGCCCACACACGGTCGGAATTTCCGACAACACGCTCCGATCGGACATTTTCCATCGGAAAATCAGACCATGTGTACGGGGCATAAGTCATAATGTGCTAGTATGCAATGCAATCATATGCAATGACAGACTTACCTGGCACGTTGTCACCGCTGAAGGTGCTTCTATCTTCACCTGGTCTTCCTTCCGCGTTCACGGGCTTCGGCGATATGAATGGCCGAGTCGGCGATCATGTCACTGTTTATGGCACGGCTCTCAAGGAACGGCATGGGTATGCCGTTCCTTCAGAGCGCATGCGCCGGTGACATCACCGGCTGCATCTAAAGTAAACATCTCCTAAATGGTGCATGTTTAGGACATATTTACTGTACCTTATTATAGGCTTACCTATAGGTAAAAATAATTCAAGGTAGTTTACTCCCACTTTAATTATTACAGTATGCTGGTTATCTGGCTGCTCTGCGTTGTATCGCCTGATTTAGCAGAAATGGGACGAGGCCTTTCACAAATAAGCTCTAGTCTAGGAACATGTCAGCTTATTTTTTTATTTTTTATTTCTAGGAGTCTGGTCTATGGCAGCCGGGGCTATGCTGTGGTGCAGAGATGACTGAACTCTCGTATGACACTGCAGCAGCTTGCTGTCCTGAAGGTTCTGGTTGAAAAGACCCAGCACTTTCCAACTTGAAGGTTTTTGTAAGGCATCTGTCTGTCAATGACCAGCCCAATGTTGAATCCCCTGTTGCATTCCCTCTCTCTGCCAATGTCAGATTTAAACTGTCAGAACACAATGATAGTAAATTAAAGGATAAATGCATTTATCCTTTTATATCATCGCCCACCCCTCATTCTTTTTCATCAGTTTAAGCAGCGGGGGATGGACTCACTAGATGAACACAGTAATCCACAAGATCATTGAGGTCATCTCTGACAGAATGGTGGTCTGCCTTGTTTACGCTGGCAGACCGCCGTTCTATCTCTCTGGGGAGTGATCGCGGGTGGCCGGCAGACATCACATGCGCCGGACACGCTGATTGGCTCCCCCTTTGGCCAATCAGCACGCGCGTACAGGTACGTTCATTTTGCGCAATAGAGCCGACCTGCCGTAGTATATGTACTGTGGCCGGTTGGAAAGTGGTTAAAGTGGATGTAAACCCACACATATACCCAGTGACGTGAACAGCCTCAGATGAAACAAATCTCCCTACATAAGTTTTACATGTATATACAGTGCCTTGAAAAAATATTCACTTTGAAATTTTCCACATTTTGTCATGTTACAATCAGAAAATGTATTTTTTGGGGATTTTATGTGATAGACCAACACAAAGTGGGACATAATTGTGAAGTGGAAGGAAATTTTTTTTACAAATAAATACGTGAAAAGTGTGGCATGCATTTGTATTCAGCCTCCCTGAGTCAATACTTTGTAGAACCACCTTACAGTGCAATTACAGCTACAAGTCTTTTTGGGGATGTCTCTACCAGCTTGGCAAATCTCGAGAGTGAAAATTTTTGCCCATTCTCCTTTGCAAAATAGCTTAAGCTCTGTCAATTTGGATGGAGAGTGTCTGTGAACAGCAATTTTCAATTCTTGCCACAGATTCTCAATTGGATTTAGGTCTGGACTTTGACCGGGCCAATCTAACACATGAATATTCTTTGATCTAAACCATTCCATTGTAGCTCTGGCTGTGTGGCTGGTCGTGTTTTCTGGTGTATTTGGCTACATATTCACATCAACTCTGACCAGCTTCCCTGTCCCTGTTGAAGAAAAGCATCCCCACAACATGATGCTGCCACCACCATGTTTCATGGTGGGGATGGTGTTTTCAGGGTGATGTGCAGTGTTAGTTTTCCACCACAAATTATTAGGGTTTTACTTTTAGGTGAAAAAGTTCAATTTTGGTCTCATCTGACCAGAGCACCTTCTTCCACATGTTTGCTGTGTCCCCCACATGGCTTCTCGCAAACTGCAAATGGGACTTCTTATGGCTTTCTTTCAACAATGGCTTTCTTCTTGCCACTCTTCCATAAAGGCCAGATTTGTGGAGTGCACGACTATTGCCCTATACACACGGTCGGACATTGATCAGACATTCCGACAACAAAATCCATTGATTTTTTCCGGCGGATGTTGGCTCAAACTTGTCTTGCATACACACAGTCACACAAAGTTGTCGGAAAATCCGATCGTTCTGAACGCGGAGACATAAAACACGTACGTCGGGACTATAAACGGGGCAGTAGCCAATAGCTTTTGTCTCTTAATTTATTCTGAGCATGCGTGGCACTTTGTGCGTCGGATTTGTGTACACACGATCAGAATTTCCGACAACGGATTTTGTTGTCGGAAAATTTTATAGCAAGCTCTCAAAATTTGGAAAATGTGTCAAACCTATGGAAAATGTGTGATGGAGCCTACACACGGCTTTCTGTCAACAAGGTCCTATCACACATTTTCCATCAGAAAATCCTATTGTGTGTACGGGGCATAATAGTTGTCCTGTGGACAGATTCTCCCACCTGAGCTGTGGATCTCTGCAGCTCTTCCAGAGTTACCATGGGCCTTTTGGCTGCTTCTCTAATTAATGCTCTCCTTTCCCAGTCTGTCAGTTTAGGTGGACGGCCATGTCTTGGTAGGATTGAAGGTGTGCCATACCCTTTCCATTTTCGGATGATGGATCAAACAGTGCTCTGTGAGATGTTCAAAGCTTGGGATATTTTTTTATAACCTAACCCTGCTTTAAACTTCTCCACAACTTTATCCCTGACCTGTCTGGTTTGTCCCTTGGCCTTCATGATGCTGTTTGTTCACTAAGGTTCTCTAACAAACCTTGGAGGGCTTCACAGAACATCTGTATTTATATCTAGATAAAATTACATAGAGGTGGACTCTATTTACTAATTAGGTGACTTCTAAAGGCAATTGGTTCCACTAGATTTTAGTTAGGGGTATCAGAGTAAAGGGGGCTGAATACAAATGCACCCATACTTTTCACATATTTATTTGTAAAAAATTTGGAAAACAATTTATCATTCTCCTTCCACTTCGCAATTATGTGCCACTTTGTGTTGGTCTATCACATAAAATCCCAATAAAATACATTTATGTTTTTGTTTGCAACATGACAAAATGTGGAAAATTTCAAGGGGTATGAATACTTCTTCAAAAGGCACTGTATGCTCTCTTCAGCTTTATATATTTTTTAGAAAGTACATATCATGTTAGAGATTTTCTTTTCCTGTTCAGCACTGGGAGTGGATTCTTGGCATACAGCCAAGACAGCTGATTGGAGGAAATGCTGCCCCCCCCCCCCAATAGTAAGAGACTTGCAGAGCTGTGCTGTGACAAGTCAAGCTCTCTGCTAATCTATTTATGGCAACCTTTATGGCAACCTCTTCAACACAAATTTCAGGCTGGTTTTATCTTGGTTGACGGAGAACTTGTCAGAGGTTATCAGGCTGATAGAGCAACGAAACAGAAGAAACACACAGGACACAGATATATGTGCTTAGGTCAAATTTCATGAATCAGGTTTACATCCACTTTAAAGTGTTGCTAAACCCATGAGCCTGCATTCACTATATCTGGTCTCCCACAGTATATAGAACATTGAAATACAATTATTTAGTAAATATAAACTGCTAAACATCTTTTCTCAACAGCAGTATATAACAGTCTTGTGACTTATATCAGTAATTGGTTAAAGCTTGTAGGAGGAGCTTGTGGCGTTTTCATTCTGCACCGACTGTCCTATCAGGAGGCAGGACCCCTGACCCTCTGTCTGGACAGTGCTAATTGGCCTTGTGCTGATCACATTCACTCTCCCAAGAAAAAAAAAACTCTCTAGCAACACACACCAAACTGAGCATGTGCAGACTGTCCCCTGGCTCTGTATTATCAGGAAATATATTGGATACAGCGGAAGGTGAGGATCTTAGGAGACAGGATCAAACAGCCTTTTTACACAATGCAGAGGATTAGGTTCCACAGTGAGTATAACAAGTAGGGCTGCAACTAACGATTATTTTCATAGTTGATTAGTTGGCTGATTATTGTTTTGATGAATCGGTTAATAACCTTAAAAAAAGTGTGGTGTATAATTTAGTTACTATATAAAGTTTTAAAAAAAGGCAATTTATTCTTAAATATCTCTATGCAGCGGTAAATATAAATAACCAACTATATCGTTAGGGAGCAAAATATCGAATCCACTCTGAGAATAACAGACAGAAGAGATATACTGTATATACTATTAGAGGATATATACTGTATATTAGAGGTCGACCGATATATCGGCCGGCCGATATATCGGCCGATATTTGGCTTTTTTTACTTAATCGGCATCGGCTGATTGTGCTGATAAAAAAAGCCGATAATAGCTTCAGCAGGACTTGCAAATGACTTCTGTAATATAAGTCAGTGCAAGTTGTCTATAGTTTGTCTTCTCTCCTCTCCTGGGCAGCCTGCCAAGTCTGATAAGAAGATACATTTGTATCTCTTTCAGGTTCTTTTTATCAATAGACTGAACTCCGTGGAGAAGTTTTCAGTTTAACCATTTAAAGACTATTTCTGACATTTGTTGCTTACAAGTAAAAATCCTGTATTTTCTGCTAGAAAATCACTTGGAACCCCCAAACATTATATATATTTTTTTTAGCAGAGACTCTAGGGAATAAAATAGCGGTTGTTGCAATATTTTATGTCACACGGTATTTGCGCAGCGGTCTTTCAAACGCATTTTTTTTTTTAAAAATTAATGAAAAAAAAATAAGCAGTAAAGTTAGCCCATTTTTTTTCGTCCAAAAGTTTTGATTACCTGTTTTTGTGTATTTAATATTTAAGATAGTTATTTTTTTTTTCATCTAAATTATACATACAAGTGAACTGATTGGAGGTTTGTTTTGTTTAATAAATGTTTAAATATAAAAAATTTTCTGTATCACTTATTACTTAAGGTTGCTTTCACACTGGAGCGGGCATGCGTTGACGGAAAACACTGTTAGTTTTAGCGGCGCTTTACCGTCATTTTAGCGGCGCTATTCGGCTGCTAGCGGGGCGCTTAAAACCGAGCTAGCGGCCGAGGAAGGAGTTAAATGCGCCCATGAAGCGCTGCTGCCGAAACACTTTGCAGGCGCTTCGGCAGCGGTGCACATTCGTTTCAATGGGCAGGAGTGGTGGAGGAGGGGTGTACACCGCTCCAAAGATGCTGCTTGCAGGACTTTTTTTTATTATCCTGCCATCGCATCGCCTCAGTGTGAAAGCACTCGGGCTTTCACACTGAGACTGCAGGGGAGCCGTTTTACAGGCGCTATTTTTAGCCCAAAAGCACCTGAAAAACGCCCCAGTGTGAAAGGGGTCTAACTGTTAGATTTTATGAGATGAAGGGAAAAAAAAAATCGGCCCAATATATCGGCCCAAAAAAATCGGCATCATATATCGGCCATCGGCCACCGCGATTTCTAAATATCGGCATCGGCCAGGGAAAAACCCATATCGGTCGACCTCTACTGTATATACTATTAAAGGGTGAATCTGGTAAATATCAGACTCAGAGATCAAATTTTTTTAATAAAAAAAACAAAAAAAACAATGTCTTCCTTCAAAAAAAAATATAATTTTAAGAAGGTTCATTCGATTTTCTAATCGTTAGTGGGGTCAAATCGACATTCATTTTCAACCACAGTGATGGGAAAATTTGGAAATAATAGAAAACTTCTTGGCCAAAGGAATTTTCAGACAATGTACCTGGTATTCGTTCAGAAAGTACATTCATTTTAAAAACAGAATGTTAAAAACAAGTGAAAATTTCAAATAACTTTCTTTCGTTCAGCGAATGTAGAAAGATTTTTCATCTGAATTTTCTCGTCTGAAAACTGATTCATGTGGCCAGCATGAGGCTCGGTGCACACCTATGCAGTTTGCTTTTGATCTGTTTCTGCAGTGCTTTTTGCTGGGCGTTTTGATTTTTGCGCATGTGATTTTGCTGCGATTGTTGTTTTTACATTTTTTTTGGCCAATTTGTTGTTGGGCAGATTAAAAAACACAAATTACTGCAAAAATGCAATACATGTTTTTCTGCAGCTTCGCCATAGAAGTATATTGAACCAAAAAAGCACCGTTTTGCGTTATAAAAAAGTCCCTTTCCAAATACGCAGCGGCTGAAAACAGCATAGATGTGAACGTGTCCCATAGGAAACCATGTAAATGAACTGTAGTGCGTTTCTGCAAAAAACACCAAAAACCACATCGATGTGAACCAGGTCTAAGACGTTTAGTAACATAATGGGGTTAAAAAAGCTAAAATTAGCCCTTTATAGTACAAAAAGAGCAAATAATCATTACTGTAAGGGGTTCATTTTTTTACTGTAGAACTGGGCTAATTTTAGTTTTTTTTTTAACCCCATTATATTACTGGCCGATTAATCGCAGAGCACTGCGTCCCGATCCCAACCAGTTGTTTGACAATGGCAAATGAATTTTCACTATTTTCACACTAAATCTTCTCCCCGGCAATCAGGAAGCAGGTGTGATGCCGCGTACACACGAGTGGACTTTACGGCAGACTTGGTCCGGCGGACCGGAGTCCGTCGGATAATTCGATCGTGTGTGGGCTCCAGCGGAAATAGAAATGAAACATGTTTCAAATCTTTCCGACGGACTCGAGTCCGGTGGAAAAGTCCGCTCGTCTGTATGCTAGTCCGATGGACAAAAACCGACGCTAGGGTAGCTATTGGCTACTGGCTATGAACTTCCTTGTTTTAGTCCGGTCGTAGGTCATCACGTACGAATCCGTCGGAAAGTCCGCCAGACCTAGTTCGTCGAAAAGTCCGCCCGTGTGTACGCGGCATGAGACCTATTTCCCGATTGGCCAAAACGTCAGGCGATCCTTTAGGACACCTGACGTGGAGCCAGGGAGGAAGCCACTGGAGCCAGAGAGGAAGCCTGCCACTGGATCTGCTTCCTGGACCCCGCACCTGCTAGCCTGGAGCCGCTGCCTGCATGAGCTTCCGCAGATAGGGGCAAGGGGGGGCAAGAGCCCCCCCTGGAATCAGGGATCGGATCAGGAGTTCCCCACTCTGTCTTTATCCTAGTGCCGGCCCTGCTCACACCTGTACACAGTTTAGCAGGGCCGGTGACAGCTGGTGCGAGGAGCGGGACAGTGACAGCCTCAAGGGGTGGGCAGGATGACATCACCCGGTCTACATAGTGCGAGTGAGCGGCCCAAGAGACGGAAGCCGGGGAAAGGTAAGCAGCAAGATGCTAGGAACAGCGGACACAACGCCTCCCATAGCCTGGAACCTGGACTCCTTAAACCTCCTCACTGCTACCAGGTCTGGAGGACAGACTAACTGGGGGTTCAGAGAACAAGGACGGGCAGGAAATGCAAGCCGCCAGGGACCGCTCCATGTCACATCATTGATCCGATGGAAGGAACAGAGCACCTCCTGTCCTCACCCAGAATGAAAACGGGTCTTGCCAGCTACTGGCCATCATAGGCGTGCGCACAGGGTGTGCCAGGTGTGCCTGGGCACACCCTAATGCCCAGGCACATCCAACACACCCCAGGGCTTTTTTGCTGCTAAAATGTGTGAGAATTCTTTTTTCTAAATGACACTGCTGCGAGTTAGACTATTTGTCATGGATGTGTACAACTCCTGTGGGAACTGCAGCCACTGGCTGCGGAGTAATCAGTCAATCAGCCGCATTTTCCGATGCTGACTCTGTAGTTCCGGCTACAATATCCCTGTCAGCTGAATATCACTCCGCCGCCAGCTGTCAGAGATGAAGCATGTGAACTTCAGAGAGCATCGGATAATTCCTGACTGCTTACTTCACAGCTGTGGCTGCAGTCCTTACAGGAGTCACCCACCATCCTATGCCCTGTGTGTCAGAAGACAGCTTGCCGAACTCCTCTCTGATGCCGCATTTGGATAAAAACTGACTCTCTCCTCCTCGGGTTCCTGTCTGGCTGAGTCGGGGCTTTCACAGCTCCAGTACAGGTGGGAGGAGCAGGAAGAGATCATCACAGTGCACCCTCGATCACTTTCCTCCTGTCCAGCACACAGCACAGCTCTCCCTGGGGATGATGGAAGAGCTCAGAGGACACATAGCAGCCTTTTACTTGTGAGACCTGTGAGTACTGACCTTCTCTGCCTTCCACTATACAATTCTATGCTGTAAACCTGCCCTGCACTTTGCAGAACAGGTTTACTGAAAGAGAAAGTAACATTCTTGAACAGGTTAGGAATTCCTGGGACTTCTGAGGTGTTACATAAATGTATTCCACATACACATTATATCCTGATAAAATGATTTTATTTAATAACATATAATATGTGTGTGTGTGTGGGTGTGTGTGTGCAATACATCTATGTAGCACCTCTGAAGTCCCTATCAAAAACTCTTATCATAATAATACAGCCCAACTCCAGGACAGTAAAAAAGTCTATCCTTGCAGTGTGTGGGGGGAGGGGAGGGGGGTAACCTCTTTCACTTACCTGACTCTAATGTCTCTTCCTTCACCCCAAAGCCATGACATCATCACATACCATACAGGGACATTAACCCTGTATGGTATGATAGGGAGGCTGGAGTGTGACCACAGCCAGTAACTTAAAGCGGAGCTCCACCTTAAAAAAAAATATTAAAAGCCAGCAGCTACAAATACTGCAGCTGCTGACTTTTAATAAATGGACACTTGCTGTCCCAGGGTCCAGCGAAGTCGGCAGCATATGACAAGCAATCGCTCGGTTTTCAGCTGCCCCCACCGCCATCCTCAGTCAGGGAATCAGGAAGTGAAGCGTTGCAGCTTTACTGACGCCCTGCGCGTCTTCACTGGTCCCCATTGTGTTGTGGGAACTGTGTGTTTCCCAGACCACAACGGGGGGGTCAGGCATCTGTGGCTAGCTATTCCCGGAAGTGGGTGCAGATACCTGTATTATACAGGTATCTGCACCCCCCTCCCCCCTGAAAGGTGCCAATTGTGGCACCGGAGGGGGGGAGGAATCTGATGAGTGGAAGTTCCACTTTAGGGTGGAACGCCGCTTTAAGACCCCTTTCACACTAGGGTATTTTTCAGGCGTTTTAGTGCTAAAAATAGCGCCTGTAAAGTGCCTGAAAACTGCCTCCTCAGTGTGAAAGCCTAAGTGCTTTCACACAGGGGCAGTGTGCTTGCAGGACGTTAGGAAAGGTCCCGCAAGCAGCATCTTTGGGGTGGTGTGGTAGAGCTGTATACACTGCTTCTAAACCGCCCAATGCCCATTGGAATGAATTGGCAGCGCTGGCGAAGCGCCTGCAAAGCGCTTCGGCAGCGCCGCAACATGGCCAGTTTTAACCCTTTCTTCAGCCGCTAGCAGGAGTTAAAAGCGTAAACCTCTATGCATTTATTATTTTTTAATAAAAAGTTGAACAAAGGCACTTGGGTCAGGCAGGCACATAAATGGGTGGTTTTATGTACACGTGTGTGTGTGTGTATGTGTGTGTGTATATATATATATATATATATATATATATATATATATATATATATATATATAAAATATTATTATACACATGCATGTGTGTTTGAGTTTTGGGGTGCACACCCTAATGCAATAGGCTGCGCACACCTATGCTGGCCATCATAGACATTCTACTTGCATGCAAGGTACCGTACTGAGCATTACACACACCACTGGGGCATAGGGGCACTTGAGGGACTGCAGACAGGGCTAGGGGGTCCCTCTCTCTGACCCCCTATCCCCCCCTCTGCCACCCCTCTGTCTTTTTCACCCCCCTCTCTCTCTGTCACCCCCCTGTCTCTCTCTGTCACGCCCTCTGTCTCTTTCTGTAACCCCCTTTCTCTCTGTCACCCCTCTGTCTCTCTCTGTCACCCCCCACATGTATGCAATCTCTTAGAGTTTCCTGTGCCATGTCCGCAGTCTTATAGTCTCTTGAGCCATGTATGCAGTTTCTGACAGTCTCTTGGGCCATGAATGCAGTCTCTGGTCATCTCTTGTGCCATGCCCGCAGTCTCTTACAGTCTCTTGAGCCATGTATGCAGTCACTGACAATCTCTTGGGTCATGTCTGCAGTCTCTGACAGTCTCTTGTGCCATGTCTGCAGTCTCCGACGGTCTCTTGTGCCATGTCTGCAGTCTCTGACCATCTCCTGTACTACGTCTGCAGTCTCTGACCATGATAATGTGATAATGACAAATGTCAAAAAGGGTCAGAGCATGACTGACATTAAAATGATGCCCCCCCCCCCCCCCCCCCGGAAAAAAGTTCTGTGGACGTCCATGGCTGCCTGCACCCTGCCGCTCTGGATGACACCCCCCATCTATCTGGATCTATCTAGGTAAGTGTCAGACCAACCGGCAGGTGAGCAGGGGGGTTTGGGGTCGTTAGTGCCACGCCGCTGGGGGGGGGGGGGTTGGTTTTAATTCTTAAATCTCAAATGTGACTAAAAGTTTACTTCCTGGCATGTAAGGGTGCCTAGGCACTCCTGTTCTGTAGCTGTACAGCGAACAGTATAGTGCTGCCTCTACTTGCTAGTTATATAGGTAATTTATCGATGTGACTACTGTGCTGCTCACTGTTCTCCTTGCTGGAGGCATGAGGAAGCAAAGCCCTGCTTTCACTAGAAATGCAGCCAACATCTAACTTCCTGCAGTGAGCTGACATTGCTGTCTCTGCTATATTTTTTTGTGCAAAAGTGGAGATTTACTTTAGGCTAACACTTGGTAAGGCCGGCCATACACAGTGTATGCAGGAAAGAAATTTGATTCCCCCATCAACACAGTCGGTGTTGACAGGGTAATCAGCAATTGTCTTCCCCCAATGGAGGGGCAAAGCAGTGTGGGAGAAGACAGTGATTATTGCTAGCAGCTAAAGCAGTCGCTGGCGGTAATCTCAAGTAAATCTGTCAGGCTAGTTGTACCCAAGTCAATTGATCAATCAACTTGGTACATTCAGCCTACCCATTAACGGTTCGAACCATGTATGGCTGGCCTAAAAATATTACAGGACAGAAAAAAAAAATATCAAATCCAAAATGTATCTAGTACAGTGGTGGCTGGCGGCGCCCCCCCCCCCCGATCCCTCCATAAAGAGTACCCGTCACCACCTATTACTGTAACAAGGAATGTTTACATTCCTTGTGACAGCAATAAAACTCATCAAAATTTTTTTTTTTTTTAAACACAATTTATAAATATAAAAATAAATAAAATAAATAAGAAAACAAATTTTTAAAGCCCCCGTCCCCGCGAGCTCGCGCAGCAAAGAAAACACATACGGAAGTCGCGCCCTCATATGTAAACGGTGTTCAAATCACACATGTGGAGTATCGCCGCGATCGTCAGAGCGAGAGCAATAATTCTAGTGCTAGACCTACTCTGTAACTCTAACCTGGTAACCGTAAAAAAAAATTTAAATGTTGCCTATGGAAATTCTTAGGTACCGTAGTTTGTCGCCATTCTACGAATGCGTGCGATTATAAAGTGTGACATGTTTGGTATCTATTTACTCGGCGTAACATCATCTTTCACATTATACCAAAAAATTGGGGTAACTTTACTGTTTGTATTTTTTTTAATTCATGAAAGTGTCCCTTTTCCCAAAAATTTGCGTTTAAAACACCGCTGCACAAATACCGTATGATATAAAATATTGCAACAATCTCCATTTTATTCTCTAGATTCTCTGTTAAAAATTATATATATATAATGTTTGGGGGTTCTAAGTAATTTTCTAGCAAAAAATACGGATTTTAACTTGTAAACACCAAATTTCAAAAATAGGCTTAGTCATGAAAGGGTTATACATTTACTATATACAGCAAAAATCAATATTGCTTGACTCTGGAAATCTGATAAAATCCCATCACTCTCCAATATGATCTCGGATCTCAACTCCCGATGTAAGATGGAAAGGTGGTTCGCTCTAAGGTCCTCTTCCCTCCTCAAGTTTACTAAAACGCAGGCTGTATGGTTTCAAAACCCTAACTGTAAGGTTTCAGTATGAAAACATATCCTAAAGCAAAATAATTATGATATATGGTACTTGAATTGTTACCTGCTCACCAATTATGTTGTAATGACTGTTCCTTCCCTACCCCTACCCTCCTTAACCAATTCCCATTCCTACGCCCCCCCCACTGAGTTTACAATGTTTACTGTACTTATTATAATCTGCATATGTACGTATGTAGCCTTTACAAGCACCTCCGTATAGTATTGAAATCATAACCAAACATTCTTATATACTTTGTAATTGTAAGCGTGTTGGTTTATTTGGTTTGTTTTGCTTAAACATCAATAAAAAATTATTGAAACATAAAAAAAAATATTCAGAACATCTCTCCAATACGTACGCCTCCTAGTTTTCTATGCACTCTGCCTCTGCTGCCCTGAAATCCAAAGCAATGATATCCTTGCACAGATTTCTTTACCTTTTCCAGGATTTTCCTCTTGTGACTGCCCCTCTATTATGGAGCTGATAAGAGGGGGAAGTTTTCTGTAGTCCAAATCTAAAAACAGCAGCTTAGGGTGACATTGCTGCTCCTGCAGTACAGTACAGGTAGTGGGGAAGTCTTCCAGTAAAGATTCTGCACAGACTCGGAAGCTTGCCAGTGAAGAAATATCCATTTGCACAAAGTGTGTAAAAACAGCAGTGGTGCACCTACCTGTGTATGTAAATCAATGGCAAGCGTGGGTGCCATATGCATGTACAGCAGTTACATGCGATTAGGGACTTTGAATGGCCCTAGAAACACACAGTTTGCATCCAGGGACGACGTTTCTGGCCAAACAAACTGACCACAGCTAATTGGCCAGTTTGTATGCATGCATAGCACAGAATGCTGCTCGGGCCAGAGGTGGAGTTCAGCCGCTTCTGAACACAGCAGTCTATCCGGCCCAGACTGCCCATCTGAATGAGCCCTAGAGCTGGCCATACATGGATTGAAATTCAGCCGATTCAGCAGGAACTGGCTAAGATTTGATCCATCTATGGATAGGCTGATTGTACCCAAGTCAATCCACCAATCGACTTGGGTACAACCGGCCTGTTGGATTTTTTTTATGCTGCTAGCAATAGTCAATATATTTTGCTGGCATGGAAGGCTCCCTGTGCCCCCCGCCAGCAGAACACCATAGCAAGTGATTTTCTATCCTTATCCTTTCAACCCTGGTGGAAGGAAAGAAAATGGAATCATCTATGTGCTGCTCAATTGAGCGTTATTACCTTAGTTAATAGGTCCAATCCCTGTCCTAGGGCAGGAATTGGGTTACTGGCAGGATCACTCAATAAAAGAAAAGAAAAATAAAGTTCAAAAAAGATAACTCATCAGCACTCACCACATTTAAAGCATAACTAAAAGCAAAACTTTTTTTTTCGGGTCTAAAGCGGGCCTGCGGCACATCTGCGCATGCTCATAAACGTTGAGTCTTGGTCTTCCAACCACCTTGATCTTCTTACATGTGACCCCCTGCGAGTGCACAGATGTGCTGCAATGATCTGCTGGGACCTGAAGCCTGCAGCAAATTGGCGTAAAGAATCCAAGGGTGAATGTTACTCTCACCCAGGCAAGAACAATATTGCTGCGTTGCAGAACAAAAACACTATACAGTTAAGAAAAAAATAATGATATCCAAATGAAAAAAGTGAGGGGAGAGAAGGCAGGAGAAAATAAGTTTTTATTTAGGGTGAAGGTTTTTTTAGCCTAATGCATTCTATGCATAGGACCCCTTTCACACTGAGGCATTTTTCAGATGCTAAAGGGCTAAATATAGCGCCTATAAAGCGCCTGAAAAACACCTCCCCTGTCACCCCAATGTGAAAGCCCGAGTTCTGCGCTGGCAGGTAGCTAAAAAAAGTCCTGCAAGCAGCATCTTTGGAGCAGTGTATACACCGCTCCTAAACTGTTCCTGCCCATTGAAATGAATGGGCACCGCTGCCGAAGCGCCTGCAAAGCGCTTCGGCAGCGGCACTACACAGGTGCATTTAACCCTTTCTTCGGCTGCTAGTGGGGGGTTAAAAGTGCCCCCACTACCGGCCAAATAGCGGCACTAAAAGGTAAAGCGTCATTAAAACTAGCGGTGCTTTACTGCTGACACTGCCCGCAGCTCAGTGTGAAAGGGCTCTTAAGATAAAAAAACTGCAGCCTCAGCCCCCTAATACTTACCCAAGCCCCATCTAGATCCAGCGATGTTGCATGAGAGCCTCGGCTGTCCGGGACTCCCCTCCTCATTGGCTGAGACAGCAGCGTGGCGCCATTGGCTCCCGCTGCTGTCAATCAAAATCAGTGAGCCAATGAGGAGAGAAAGGGGGTGGGGCTGGGCCACAGCTCCATGTTTGAATGGACACAGGGAGCTGCGGCTCGGGTTGGGTGCCCCCATAGCAAGCTGCTTGCTCGAGGGGCACTCAACAGAAGGGAGGGGCCAGGAGTACCGAAAGAGGAACCTGAGAGCAGGAGGATCTGCACTTCTCTGTGCAAAACCACTGTACAGAGCAGGTAAGTATAACATATTTGTTATATTTAACGACAAAAAACCAATACTTTAGTATCACTTTAATGTAATTTAAAAAGCCACTTCAATATTTTTGAAGTTTATTTTGCCCTCTCTAGTTCTTTCTTTACCCCCCTCATCAAAATGATAATAAAATGTTAAAAGAAAATCTTTCTGCTGCATACAAAAAATGTGTAATTTTTTTGTTTTGGGATAGAGTGGAGAGGGATTAGAAAGATTGTCAGGTATTGATTGCGTTCTGTGCCCCCATTGAGGAGATTTATCTTATTTGTCCTGTTTACCATTATCATTGAAAATACAGTTAGGTCCATATGTATTTGGACACAGGCACAATTTTCATACTTTTGGCTCTGTATGCCACCAGAATAAAATTAAAACAAAACAATCCAAATGATATTGAAGAGCAGACTTCCAGCTTTAATTCAAGGGGTTGAACATAAATAGCAAGTACACGTTTTAGGAACTGCAACCATTTTTATGAACAGTCCCCCCATTTTCAGGGGCTCAAAGGTAATTGGACAAATGAATATAATAATAAATAAAATGTTAATTTTTAATATTTTGTTGAGAATCCTTGATTGCCTGAAGTCTGGAACCCATGGACATTACCAAAGACTCCTTTCTCATGTTTTCCCGGGCTCTAACTGCAGCTGTCTTCAGTTGTTCTTTGTTTGTGGGTCTTTCTGCCTCTAGTTTTGCCTTCAGCAAGTGAAATGCATGCTCAATTGGGTTGAGATCAGGTGATTGACTCGGCCATTGCAGAATATTCCACTTATTTTCCTTCAAAAGCTCCTGGGTTGATTTTGCAGTATGTTTCGGATCATTGTCCATCTGTACTGTGAAGCGCCATCCAATCAATTTTGCTGCATTTGGCTGAATCTGGGCTGACCCTATATCTCTAAACACTGCAGAATTCATTCGGCTGCTTCTGTCTCCTGTCACATCATCAATAAACACCAATGACCCAGTGCCACTGGAAGCCATGCATCCCCATGCCATCACTCTGCCTCCGCCATGTTTTACAGATGATCTTGTGTGCTTTGGATCGTGAGCTGTTCCAAGCCTTCTCCCAGGGTTGCCAACCTCCAGTAAATTTACTGACAGTTTGTAAAAATCTGTGATTTTTTTTTACAACTGCCAGTAAATATCAGGGGCTGATAATTTCATGCGGTGTTGACTTTTTAAGTGTAAATCAAACAAATTACTTTGTTATAGGTATTGTCAGTGTTTCCATATCATGTTTATTCTGTTCAAATATTCACTGTGTTAGTTTTCAATAGGAGTTCTGTAATTTCTCAGGTTGCCAGTAAAAAATGTGCTCCGCCAGTAAATGTTCCATGTTTTGTCAGTAAAAAATGCTGTGGGATGTTGGCAACCCAGCCTTCTCCACACTTTTTTCTCACCCATCATTCTGGTACAGATTAATCTTAGTTTCATCCATCCAAAGAATGCTTTTCCAGAACTGGTCTGGCTTTTTTAGATGCTTTTTTTGGCAGTCTAGTCTGGCTTTTCTATTTTTCAGGCTTATGAATGGTTTGCACCTTATGGTGAATCTTCTGTATTTGCTCTTGTGAAGTCTTCTCTTGATTGTAGACTTTGACAATGATACGCCCACCTCCTGGAGAGTGCCCTTCACTTGTCTGGATGTTGTGAATGGGTTTTCCTTTACCATAGAGAGGATCCTGCGATCATCCACCACTGTTATCTTCAGTGGATGTCCGAGCCTTTTTATGTTGCTGAGCTCGCCAGTGCGTACTTCTTTACTCAGAATGAACCAAACTGTTGATTTGGCCACTCCTAATGTTGCTGCTATCTCTCTGATGGATTTGTTTCATTTTTAAAGCCTTACAATGGCTTGTTCCACTTGCATGGACAGCTCCTTTCAGTGCATGATGTACGTTCACAGCAATAGATTCCAAATGCAAATACCACACTTAGAATCAACTCCAGACCTTTTACCTGCATAATTGATGAAGAAATAACGAAGGAGTAGCCCACACCTGGCCATTAAACAACTTTTGATTCAATTGTCCAATTACTTTTGGTCCCTTGAGCATTTCAAAGTCGCACGTTTTTACGGCAATTTTGTTCAGGTCACCAATGCAAAAGGCAGAAAAACGGCTGTAATCTGCCCCAAAGAAGCTCATGTTCTTTTTTGAGCTTAGGGCGTTTTTCAGGCGTTTTGCTTCAGGTGACAAAACGCTCAGATGTGAACAGGTGCCATTGAAATTAATGGGATTTTGCTTGTTGGGCTTTTTTCAGACGTTTTTTTGGCCGTTTTACGAGGGTTTTTATTAGCTGAAAACGCTCAGGTGTGAACGCAGCCTAGGAGCTACAATTCCTAAACCCTTCCTCCGATTTGGATGTACATACCCTCAAATTAAACCTGAGAGCGTACACTTTCAGCCCATATCCATTATATAACTATAGCTTGAATAGGTTTTAGTACATACTTGAAAAGAACAAAAATTATGCCTGTGTCCAAATATATATGTACCTAACTGTAAAAGAAAATCCCAACTTTTGAGTTGTCCCCAGAATAGTACTAGAGGGGAAATCTTGCAATGGGGACACTAGTTCTGGTTCTGGTGACCTGGGAGTCCCTAAAGAATTTGCTTAATTTGCAGGGATTTCTTCTCACTCTCTGTTCGGCTATGGGACAGGAAGTGAAGAGAAATCTCCGCAATGGGACATAGATGGCAAATGATAAATAAATAAAATCTGACAGGGGTTATAATCCTCCCTTGCTCTATCCAAACTGAAAAAAAAAAAAGTTTTGCCTCTTGTTCTACTCTAAAGTGATATTAAAGCCTTGTTTAAAAAAAATACATTAATTAAACAAACATGTTATACTTACCTGCTCTGAGTAATGGTTTTACACAGAATGGCCCAGATCCCCCTCTTCTCAGGTCCCAGGCCAGCGCTCCTTGCTTTTTCCCTCCTGCCATGCGCCCCCAGAGCAAGCAGCTTTCTCTGGGGGCACCCAAGCAGGCACGCTCCCAGGTGGTGGCTCTGTGTGTCCATTCACACACGGAGCCACGGCTCAGCCCTGCCCCCCCCCATCTCCTTACCTTATTGACAACAGCTGGAGTCAATGGCTCCTGCTGCTGCCAAAAGCCATTCAGAAGTGCGAGTCCCCAGAGAGGCAAGGCTCTAGTGCACATTTCTGGATCGAGAGGGGGCTCAGGTAAGTGTTAGGGGGGCTGCTGCACACATAAGGTTTTTTACCTTCATGCATAGAATGCATGAAGGTAAAAAACCTTGTGCATTTACAATCCCTTTAAGGACTGGTAAGCTGCAATATATTAAATGTTGTTCTAGGATTTAGATACACTTTAACAAGCCTCCTGGATGGAGATAAGGAAATCCATTGTTTACTTTGTTGCATTGTCAGTAAACATGAGAGGCCTAGTGCAAGTTTTTTTTTTTCTTCTGCGGGCCAATTTAAAGGCAGGAGAATTAAACACACAAGACAGCTAAATCCCAATACCAACAAATTACACTAAATACAAAGGAACTACCAGTGACATTCAAAACTGTGTACATAAAGAGTTCCTACACCAGTAACGAAATGGAAAATTTGACATTTAGGAAACTTTGCTGTGCAGCCTACTGTTCTCTGTAAAATGTCATTGGAGGTAAAATGAGGCAGTGAAACCAATTGGGAATTTTCTGCTAAGACATTACAAGACAGCAAACCAGCAACGTTCTCCGCTCTGAAAACTTGAGAACACTTTCACATATATATTCATAGTTAAAAATAAAACTACTTCTAGAAGAAACCTGTCATTAGGCAACTTTGCAGTCCCGTAGACTCGAAGTCAATTAACCACTTCAGTACTGGCACTTTCTGCCCCTTCCTGCAAAAGACAGCTTTCAGCACTGTTACACTTTGAATAAAAATTGCACGGTCATGCAGCACTGTACACATTTTTATCATTTTTTTCCCACACAAATAGAGCTTTCTTTTGATGGTAATCAATGATAACTAAACAGAAAAATAATAATTGTCATTATCCATGTGTGGCTGTTTCTGGCTTTGTCCATCCACTTTGATTGTTGTACATAGAGGAATCAAGGAAGCCAATTATTTTCTCTTTTGGTTCAGCCCGCTGGCTGAATGAAAAAAAAAATAGAATTTTCTACGGCCAGCTTAATTCAGAAGAAGAGGATAAAGGCGACTATGAAGATGAAGCATGCAGCTACTCAGTAGATAAGTTGTGTACCCTGAGTCCCTTTATATATAAATATTTATTGCCTTTATTGATATTTTTCTTAACATTTACCTGCAGACCAAGGTGTCCAAATTTGGCAGTAGGGATGAGCCGAACAACCCCCCCCCCCCTGTTTTGGTTCGCACCAGAACATGCGAACAGGCAAAACATTTGTGCAAACACCATTAAAGTCTATGGGACACGAACATGAAAAATCAAAAGTGCTAATTTTAACCACTTGCTTACTGGGCACTTAAACCCCCCTCCTGTCCAGACCAATTTTCAGCTTTTAGCGCTGTCACACTTTGGATGAAAATTGCGCGGTCATACAACACTGTACCCAAATGAAATTTTTGTCATTTTTTTCCTACAAATAGAGCTTTCTTTTGATGGTATTTGATCACCTCTGCGGTTTTTAGTTTTTGTTAAAAAAAATGAAAAAGACAGAATATATATATTTTTATATTTTGTTATAAAATTTTGCAAACAGGTAATTTTTCTCCTTCGTTGTTGTACGCTGATGAGGCGGCACTGATGGGCACCGATAGGTGGCAGTGATGGGCACTGATGTGTGGCGGTGATGGGAACTGATGGGTGGCGGTGATGGGCACTGATTGATGGCAGCACTGCTAGGTGGCACTGATTGGCACCACTGGTGGGCATTGATAGGTGGCACTTGTGGGCATTGATAGGTGGCACTTGTGGGCATTGATAGGTGGCACTTGTGGGCACTGGCAGGTGGCAATGACAGATGGCACCTGTTGGCACAGATGAGGCATATGTGCCTTCTTCCTCTTCGGGACCGATGTCCCTTTGACATAAGCCGGTGATCGGCTTGTTTTTGCTCCTCACGCTGTCAGCGTGAGGAGAAAATGAAACCGATCACCGAGGTTTTGTTTACATCATGTGATCAGCTGTCATTGGCTGACAGCTGATCACATGGTAAGGGGACCGGCCCCTTACTCGGATCTGTGATCATCCGAGTCTCCGTGACTCAGTGATCACAGCGCGCACACCGCGCGCCCTGCAGGGTGCACGCGGTGCGCGTGCACAGGGCAGGAATTCCCATGACGGCCTCCCGGAAATTGAGGTCAGCGCTGTAGTCGTCATTTGGCTATGGTCCGGACCTCAAGTGGTTAAAGTCTTATATGCAAGTTATTGCCATAAAAAGTGTTTGGGGACCTGGGTCCTGCCCCAGGGGACATGTATCAATGCAAAAAAAGTTTTAAAAAACAGCTGTTTTTTCAGGAGCAGTGATTTTAAGAATGCTTAAAGTGAAATAAAAAAAATGAAATATTCCTTTATATTCCTTTAACCACTTGCCTACAGGGCACTTACACCCCCTTCCTGCCCAGGCCACTTTTCAGCTTTCAAAGCTGTCGCACTTTGAATGACAATTGCGCGATCATGCTACACTGTACTTAAACACATTTTTTATCATTTTCTTCACGCAAATAGAGATTTCTTTTGGTGGTATATAATCACTGCTGGGTTTTTATTTTTTTACAAAAAAAAAAAAAAGACCAACAATTTTGAAAAAAACATTTTTTTAAATAGTTTATGTCAGTAAATTTTGTAACTAAGTATTTTTTCTCCTTCACTGATGTGCGCTGATGAGGGGGCACTAATAGGCTGAACTGGTGGGCATTGATGAGGTGGCACTTATGGGTACTGATGAGGGAGCACTTATGGGCACTGATTAGGGGGCACTGATGAGGAGGCACTAACATGTCGCACTTATGGGCACTGATAGGCGCACTGATGGGCACTGTTAGGTGGCACTGATGGGCACTAATAGATAGCACTGGTGGGTACCGATAGGTGGCACTGGTGGGCACTGATAGGCAGCACAGAAGCACAGATAGGCGGTACTGATGGGCATTGATGGGTGGCACTGATGGGCGACTCTGATGGGCATAAATCAACAGCAACGATGGTCATTGATGGGCAGCACTGATAGGCAGCACTGAGAGCCAGCACTGACTGGCATTGCCAATGGGCACTGATTGGTGGCACTTGTGGGCAGTGGTGGGCACTGGTTGCTGGCCAATGATTGCTAGCACTGGTGGGCAATGATTGCCAACACTGTTGGCACTATATTGTAATCAGGGCACTGATGCCATCATATGACGTTGTCCCAGAACGAGAGCCGCACCGCCCCACTGTCATTTGACGGTGGGCGGGTGGCAACTAATTAAATATTGTGCCTGGGGGTCCCCTTAGTCTGCCTGTAAAGTAACGCATCTGTCTGATGTGTTTTACAGTCCCGCAGCAAAATTACATTTCTAAAGGAAAAAATTTCATTTAAACTTGCTCGTGGCTATAATGTATTACCAGCTCCCAGTAATATAGATAGAAATCAGGGAAAAAAGTCAACATTTAAAAAAAAACAGCGTGGGGTCCCCCCCAAAATACATACCAGTCCCGATTTTAAAGGGAACTCCACGCCAAAATTAAAAAAAAAAATTGGCGTGGGGGTCGCCCCCAGATCCTGGCCCCCTCCCCCATGTGAATGGGTATCGGGTACATTGTACCCCTACCCATTCACCAAAAAAAAAAAAGTGTCAAAAAGTAAAAAACACAAGACAGTTTTTGACAATTTCTTAATAAAAAAAAAAAAAGTGTCCCGCGATGTGCATCCTTCTTTAATCACGGCTGTTATAGCCGCTAGCAATAATCACTGTGTTCTCCCGGCAGGGATTGCTTCTCTCAACCCCCAAGCTGGGAGAACACAATGGCTCCACAGGAGGGATTCCCCTGTCAACACTGTTGTGGTTGCAGGAAAGAAATTTCCTCCGTCTAAGGCCACCATTAGATGATGGTGGGATAGGCTTTCCTGAAGAAATTAATTTTCATGGATCGCCTAAAGGCAGGCAAAGTAGGAGATAACCATACAAGTTGGGGTAGGGCGTTCCAAAGGATTTGAAAATCTCTTGAAAAGTCCTTGATGTAAGCGTGGAGAAGGTGACAAGAGAGCAGGACATCTTGGGAGAATCAAAGAAGAAATTCTGGTTGATTACCACCTCAGCTGATTGCCTGCCAGCTTATTTCAAACTGTAAAGAAGCTGGCAGGCATCCTAAGTGAAATAATTGGTCAAATGCAATGCAAAGATATGGATCGCCGGTCAGGCAGCAGGCCCTCTTATCCTTTTTTTGCATTCTTCAAAAAGCATTGTATGATCAGAGAAATGTAATGCCCTGTACACACGGTCGGACATTGATCGGACATTCCGACAACAAAATCCATGGATTTTTTCCGACAGATGTTGGCTCAAACTTGTCTTGCATACACACGGTCACACAAAGTTGTCAGAAAATCCGATCATTCTGAACGCGGTGACGTAAAACAGGTACGTCGGGACTATAAACAGTGCAGTAGCCAATAGCTTCCGTCTCTTAATTTATTCTGAGCATACGTGCCACTTTGTGCATCGAGATTTGTGTACACACGATCGGAAATTCCGACAACGGATTTTGTTGTCGGAAAATTTTATAGCCTGCTCTCAAACTTTGTGTGTCGGAAAATCCGATGGAAAATGTGTGATGGAGCCTACACACGGTCGGAATTTCCGACAACAAGGTCCTATCACACATTTCCCGTCGGAAAATCCGACCGTGTGTACAGGGCATTATTGTTTAAATGTCAAATTGTTTGAAAGATAGTTACTGCAACATTAAAGGGGAATTGTAGCATATCAAAAAAACAAGCATACATGCTCACCTATATAGCTGCAGCATCAGTCTGATGCTGCAGCTGTCCACCGCTGGCTCTAAGACTGAGAACTGAGCAAACACAAGACTGCTGATTGCTCAGTTTTTGGTCTTCACTGAGCAAAAAGCTGTGACCGTCAATCACTGGCTATCTGCTTTTCCCCTCCAGTAGCATCAGGCTGTGGAGGGGGGGCGGAAGCGGCTTGCTCAGGCTCTCAGCAGCACGTTGAAAGGCTGAGCCAGCTTGTCAGTCAAGCATCTGGGTGAATCCCAACCATAAAGTCGGGATCCTTGCAGAGCCTGGACTGGCTCTATGATGGCAGCCGTCGGCTGAATCTGGGTCAGAGGAAATATGTGCACACCTGTGACCCAGAAGAGAAATATGGCCCCCCCAAAAAAAAAAGCTGCTTTGGCCATACTTCTCTTTTAATGCTTAAACTTGACTCTTCTAGTCTAAAGAAAAACTTTTTGGCAGTAACTTCCTGTCCTCTAGGTAATGTCAAAGCTCAGCCCACCGAGACGGTCACAAGTACTGCTGTTCTCTGAAAGGAGCGACTTCCATAATGCAGAATGTGTCTGATTTCAAGTACAGGGAAAAACAAGAATTCAGAAACAATATTTTGTGAAGATCCACTATTCTAAAATTAATCTGCAGCACAGTTTAGAGAAGAAATAATATAAACAGCTCCAACCTTATGCAAATGCTCACCACATCACCATACTTGTGGCCTGCTCTTCAAACAATACTTTGCAGAAAAGACATGAACAAAAAATAATTCTGTCTACCCACAAAATTGTACATAGAAAAATATTCATGTGATGGTGTCAGATAATCAGAAGTTGAACCCTTTTCTAGATACAGGAAATGCGCATGCCTTTTATCTAATGAATTTATTTGGTCTTAAGGAATCTGGTCACAACCACACTTTATGAAAGATTTTGAATATTTAATCTGTAATTATTTTATTAGTGCAGACTTAAAAAAAGATCATTTAGTTTTTTTTGTAATTTCAGTGATGAATTAAAGGGGATTGGGGTATTATTTGTCTGGAGCGTGGCTTTAGCTTTTCATATTTGAGTCTGATTCTTTATCTTGATAGTCAGGGGTTAAAGACCATCTTTGGTACAAACAGTTCTTTAGAATGATTAACAGTATCAAATAAAAGTGGTTCCAAAGATTACACTTTTTTTTTTCAATTTTACTGCATTCCCTGCATTAAGGTAAAATAGGTTTAGGTAGCAGTATTGCCCCTTCACCCCACCCCCCCCATTACCCTCCCCAATATACATACTTCACTCAATCCGGCGCTGTGCGCATCTGTAGCGGCTTCCTCCTCTCACTTCCTGGTCTCACAGGCCATTGGCTACAACTGCTGGCAGTCAAATCCTGTGATGAGGGATCGGGGGGCCAAGCGGTACTGTCTGTATCTATGGACGCAAGAAGCGCGGCTCAGGAGCAAGCCTGCAGGTGTACCCCTATACAGGCGTACCCCCATAGCAAGCAGTCTGCTATGGGGGCACACCCAAAAAAGGAGGAGCCAATAGCGTCAGCAGGGTAAACAAGAAGAGGAGGTTCGAGGCCACTCTATGCAATTTCATTGCACAGAGCAGGCAAATATACAATTTTTGTTATTTTAAAAAAATGTAGACTTTAACCACTTCCCGCCCGGCCCACAGCAGAATGACAGCCGGGCGGTGGTTCTGTTATCTAGGCTGGACGTGATGTGACGTCTTTCAGGATAATAGTTTGCGCGTGCCCATCAATGGTGTGGCGTGTCAGTCTGACATACCGCAACACCGATCTCGGTAAAGAGCCTCTGACGGAGGCTTTTTACCACGTGATCAGCTTTGTCCAATCACAGCTGATCACGATGTAAACAGGAAGAGCCATGTATCAGCTTTTCCTCACTCACGTCTGACAGACGTGAGTAGAGAGCCGATCGGCTGCTCCCCTGACAAGGGGGGGTTTGCGCTGATAATCAATCAGGGATGTCAATCTGTGCCCAAAATCGATGCCAGTGTCCACAAATGGTGCCAGTCAGTGCCCAGTAATAATGCTTGCCAGTGCCTTCTTATCAGTGATGCCCATCAGTGCCACCTATCAGTGTCCAGTGTCCATCAGTGCCACCAATCAGTGCCCATCCGTGCCACTCCTAAGTACCCAACAGTGAAACCTTTCAGTGCCCATCAGTGCTGCCGATCAGTGTCCATCAGTACTGCATATTAGTGCCCATCATGAGTGTCACCTCATCAGTGCCGCCTTATAAGTGCCCGTCAGTGCCGCCTCGTTAGTGCCCATCAGTGAAGGAGAAAACGTACTTATTTACAAAATTTTATAACAAAAACAAAGAAAACCTTTTTTCCCCCCAAATTTTCAGTCTTTTTTTATTTGTTGCGCAAAAAATAAAATCCCATAGGTGATGAAATACCACCAAAAGAAAGCTCTATTTGTGGAAACAAAATGATAAAAAATCAGTTTGGGTACAGTGTTGCATGACCGGGCAATTGTCATTCAAATTGCGACTGCACTGAAAGCTGAAAATTGGCTTGAGCAGGAAGGGGGGAAAGTGCCTTGTATTGAAGTGGTTAAGGAAATCTCTACTCTCTAGCTCAGTCAATGCAAAATGCCTAGGGCAGTGATGGCGTACCTTGGGTGCCCAGGTTCGCCATCACTAGCCTGGGGCTTCTAAATATGGGGGAGTATGTGTTGTCCTCCCATGTGACAGTGCTTGGGTCTAGGGACCAATTGTCAGGCCTGAGCACTGTAGGATGACGGAGAAGGTGATGTCATCATTCTCTCTAGACTCTGACCCCAGACAACACCATGTATTTTGGTGCTGGCTGCAATGAAGGTATCAGCGACAGGGAAATGCAGGAGAGATGAGTATCAGTGGGTCGTGCGGGGAGTTGGCCTTCTCACAAGACACTGTCACTTTAAGTTTGAGGCATTTTAAGCAGAGTTATTTATAGATCATTATTATGATGATGTTAAAAGAGCAATCTGGCCCACAGCACTTTCTGTACAGAACTGGGTCACCCTCTGCTTGAGCTGCTTAGCATGGAATTGAATAAAGTTATGTCTCCTCTTTTAGAACAATCATGAGGTCTGGCATTTTGGGAGTGAATCTCCTTCTTTACAGTGATCCACTGTACACTAGCAGCATCAGATGGCAGTGGCGGAATGAGTAGCAGTTACAAGAACTTGGCTGAAGAAGCCTCTGACACACCATTGGAGGCTGTTCTACATAGCGGAGCAAATTTCTCAGCAATAAATGCTACTTTGGTATATGCATTACATACTGTTGTGGCCATCCTTCCTTGAGGAACGACTATTTAAATTTAAAGTGATTGTAAAGGATCTTTTTTTTAAATAGCAAACATGTTATATTTACCTGCTCTGTGCAATGGTTTTGCACTAAGAAGCAACGATCCTCCTCTTCTAGGGTTTCCTGCCTTTGAGCATCCCCCTTAGCAAGCCGCTTGCAGGGGGGGGGGTACTTGTGCAGGCTCCATCTCATCCCCTACTCCCTCGTCACTGGATTTGATTGACAGCAGCAGAAACCAATGGCTCCTGCTGCTCTCACCAAGTCCAGCGAGAAGGAAGGGAGAGAGAGCAGCGCCGCTGCTCATGGGTACAGCGCTGGTCCGAGATCGGGCTCAGGTAAGTATTTGGGGCGGAGGGGAGCTGCATCTGAAAGAGTTTTACCATACTGCAGAGGTATGGCTGCTGAGATTCTTGTCCTCCCATGCCTGCTGCCTGGGGTAGGTGTGTTGAGGTACAGAGAGGCCCAAGCTTGGTCCTGAAGCTTCTTGTTGTTCTGCTGGAGGGTACACCCAGTGGAAATGGAACAAGATGGTGATTGTCTGGATTGGAGCACCAAGGGTTCAACTTTATCTGTTAGAGGGTATCCAGAGAAGCTGGATGCATTGCAGGACGTCTGGCAGCCCATTCATGGAGTGCGACTAGTGAAACTGCTTACAGTCAGTGGTCCAAGAAATACAGAATTTCCAGGCTGGCTTAAAAGATCCTCTTTCTGACTGACTGTATGAAGGGTTTTATTTGGTGTCCACACTTCTGTTCTGTTCTTTCAGTATGTCGTGCAATAACTCGCTCTTCCTGAAGTGTATTGGCCTTTGAAGTGCTGGTAAACATCAGACAGACAGATAGTGTGTACTTGTCTCAATTAAAAGCTCTAATGCTGCATACAGACGATTGGACATTCCGACAACAAAACCATGGATTTTTTTCCAACGGATGTCGGCTCAAACTTGTCTTGCATACGCACGGTCACACAAATGGTGTCGGAAATTCCGAACGTCAAGAACACGGTGATGTACAACACGTACGACGAGCCGAGAAAAATTAAGTTCAATAGCCAGTGCGGCTCTTCTGTTTGATTCCGATTGATGTGCGTCGGAATTGGGTAAACATGCTCGGAATTTCCGACAACAAGTCTTCTTGTCGGAAAATTTGAGAACCTGCTCTCAAACAGTTGTTGTCGGAAATTCCGACAGCAAATGTCCGCTGGAGCCTACACACGGTCGGAATTTTCGACAAGCTCACATCAAACATTTGTTGTCGGAAAATCCTATCGTGTTTACGGCCCATAAGTGTAATTTATGTCTGCTGCTTCATTCCACTGCTATCAGCATGAATCACTTCTGACAAGTTTTCCTGACACCAAGAGAACAAAGGTGACAGGGAAGGGACCTCTAGCTGATTAATAGCCTCGGCTGTTCCTGTGTGCTGTGTGAAGGGGGGAGGGGGGTCAATTCCCTCCAATCAGGTCTCAGAGCTCCCCTCACTGAACTCTGCAGAGTGTAACTTCAGCTCTCCGCTCCCTTTTTCTGAACTCTCAGACAAGCTTTAAATATTCAGCGCTTTGAACGGATGTAGAGAAGAAAAGACTGTAGATAAACAGGTACAACTTACAGTTATGTAGGAGAATTTGCCACGTCACTGGGCATAGGTAAGGGTTTACAACCAATTTAATAAACTCTGTTAAAGTGTCTTAAAGTGACTGCCACCCATCTGTTTACAACCGCACTGCAATGCCCTCTGCACACGATAGGATTTTCCGACAGAAAATTTTGGATGTGAGCTTGTTGTCAGCAGTCTGACCGTGTGTATTCTCCATAGAACATTTGTTGTCGGAAATTCCGCCAACAAATGTTTGAGAGCAGGTTCTCAAATTTTCCGACAACAACATTTATTGTTGGAAAATCCGATCGTGTGTACATAAGTCCGACGCACAAAAGTCCACGCATGCTCGGAATCAAGCAGAAGAGCTTGAACTTCATTGTTCTCGGCTCGTCGTACGTCTTGTACGTCACCGCGTTCTTGACCTTCGGAATTTCTGACAACATTTGTGTGACCGTGTGTATGCAAAACAAGTTTGAGCCAACATCCTTTGGAAAAAAATCCACGGTTTTGTTGTCGGAAAATCCTATCCTGTGTACGGGGCATTAGTCAACCTGAAGTTGAGGGTCCTTAATAACCCCTACACTGTATTAGAGACATTAAAAGTAACATAGTGACAATGGGGTTGGTTTACTAAAGGCAAAAAGCTTTGCAAAGTGCTGTTGTTCCAGAGCTTAGTAAATGAGCAGAAGCTCTGCTGACTTCCATCATCCAATTATTTGCAAGCAAAAATGCTGTTTTTTTTTTTTTTTTTTCTTGCACGTGATTGGGTTTTACTCCATTCACTAAGCTCTGGAGCAACTGCACTTGCAAAGGGCAACTGCACTTTGCAAAGTACATAGGCTATTTGCCTTTAGTAAATCAATCCCTATGTCTCTTTAAAGGGCAAGTACACTTAAAGCACTTGAATGGAAAGAATGCAATGTTTATGCTGGCATATACCTGCAATGACAACTCTCAACACCCAGATAAAGAAATGCCAAATGTTATTTTTGTGATGCTTCTTTATGCATCAAAAATAGAAGCAAATTTGTTTTACAAATACAATCATCCTCGACAGTACAAAAAAAAAAGGGCCTGCATAAAAAACTGCTGCTCCAGACCATGGTCAACACGCTATATTACACATTCAGGCAATTTACTGCTTCCATTGTAATGTCTGTAAAATAAGTAATGTCTATGTAGCATCAGAGGGCCCAGTACCTGCGGAAATCTTGCTCGTCTCTTCTAGCAGTTCAAGGTGACTATTTTGGATCCATGGGTAAATTTTCTGCCAAAAATCTCCCAGCTTGTGTCAAATGAAGCAATGACCCTCAGTACGTTAAAATTTAGGATAATTTGTTTTCGTTTCATGTGCCATCCTGAGCTGCCCCTGGCAGATTCCAGGTCAGAATGACACAGGCAGTGCCCAAAAGTTATATCAAATCTCAGGAGGTAACCTTGGACTTTGCAAGGCTTGGCGCTGGTTTTGTATCTTGTTCTAATGCCACGTACACACGATCGGACATTCCGACAACAAACTCCTGGATTTATTTCCGACGGATGTTGTCTCAAACTTGTCTTGCATACACACGGTCACACAAATGTTGTCGGAAATCCCGAACGTCAAGAACGCGGTGACGTACAAGACGTACGACGAGCCGAGAAAATAGAAGTTCAATAGCCAGTGCGGCTCTTCTGCTCGATTCCGAGCATGCGTGGAATTTTGTGCATCGGAATTGTGCACACACGATTGGAATTTCCGACAACGGATTCTGTTGTCGGAAAATTTGAGAACCAGCCCTCAAATTTTTGTTGTGGTAAATTCCGACAACAAATGTCCGATGGAGCCTACACATGGTCGGAATTTCCGACAACAAGCTCACATCGAACATTTGTTTCGGAAAATCTTATCGTGTGTCAGGGCATAAGGGTGCTGCCTTCAAGTGCTGATTCAACATTTATCATGGACTTTATCTATGGACTATGATATCTTAATATGAGTTTTTAATTGTTTTTTTAATCAAATGTATCCAAGTTGCAATAAATCTATATACATCAGTCTAGAGCCACTGTTATTATTGTTTTTATATAGAGATTTGAGCCTATAGTCAGTCCCTCTTCTTTGGACAACAGTAAAAATCCTTCCATTAACAACATGCCTTGACTATAAACCTGCATTCAGGTAACTGATTAAAAGCATCAGTATGAAGGTACCACTATAGCTCACATTTAAAAAATAAATAAATAAAATAAACAAAAAAGTGCACAATCTTATTCAGCCTTTTTCCTTGTCAATAGATTTTATTGAATATACAACAATCAGCAAAATGTATATGTTGAATAACCACATATGAACAGATAAGAGTCTAATTTTGCTATTACATAGGAAAATTAAAGATAAGTAGAGAAAAAAATAAACATAAGAAAACAAATCATATTTAAAGATTACATTGTACATATAAAGGAATTAGTGTGGGGAGACTAAAGACTGTAAATTATTGCTGAATTACAGTAATCAGCCAATCTAAAGCTAAAGATTTAAGATATACAATGAGAGCAATGCATTACATTATAAACGATGAACTTAAATAGTACCATGTTCACAAGCAATAGAGGAAAAAGAAAGGTAGGGAACAGAAAAGAAAAGAGTAGGAATAAACAGGAATATAGAAGAAGAGAGAGGAGAGGCGGAGAAGGAGTTCACCAGATTGGTCCGAGAGCCATATGGAAATGAGTAAAGACTAAGACCAGTCAATTTTAACTACTACCATGGCAATAGGACTTTTTCATCCATAGATGACGCGGTGAAAAATTGAATCTATGGGTTCCATAATTTCTAAAATTTTGGTATAAGATTATTTTCTATAGCAGCCATTTTAGAGTGGGGCACCTGGTGTAAGGAGGAACTTTGCTGGGGGCACCTGATGTAAGGAGGGACTCCGCTGGGGGCACCACATGAAATTATTCATTCTATTTTTTTTCTCAGCCACTCCTAGTGAAGGGGATTTCCAGGCTTTCGCAATTGTTTTTCTAGCGGCTGTCAGTAGTTGGATCAACAGCTTAAATTGTATATGTCTTAGGTATACCGGTTTTAAGTTGAGCAAAGCCATGGAAGTATCATGCCCCGTACACACGGTCGGATTTTCCGATGGAAAATGTGTGATAGGACCTTGTTGTCGGAAATTCCGACCGTGTGTGTGCTCCATCACACATTTTCCATCGGATTTTCCGACACACAAAGTTTGAGAGCTTGCTATAAAATTTTCCGACAAAAAATCCGTTGTCGGAATTTCCGATCGTGTGTACACAAATCCGACGCACAAAGTGCCACGCATGCTCAGAATAAATAAATAGAGATGAAAGCTATTGGTTACTGCCCCGTTTATGGTCCCAACATACGTGTTTTACGTCACCGCGTTCAGAACGATTGGATTTTCCGACAACTTTGTGTGACCATGTGTATGCAAGACAAGTTTGAGCCAACATCCGTCGGAAAAAATCCATGGATTTTGTTGTCGGAATGTCCGATCAATGTCCGACCGTGTGTACGGGGCATCAGTGTGAATTTTAAATTTGAACATTTCAGAGGCTATGCCAAGAATTTTCTTCCAAAAGATCTGGGTTATTCAGCCTTTTTCATTTTTTTAATATGAAGGAACCCTTGAAATAACTTTTAGGTCTCAGGAAACCCCTTCCAATAAGTACTATAGATCTACAGCTCACAGGACAACAGTGGGGAGGTCAGTGGGAAAATGCATTGGTGATCAGTGAGAAGACGCCTTACATTGGTGGCCGGTGGAGAGAATGCTCCTTACGTCGGTGGTCAGTGAGAAGAATATGGTTTACATTGGTGGTCAGAGGGAAGAATGCTCCTTACATCGGTGGTCAGAGGGAAGAATGCTCCTTACATTGGTGGTCAGTGGGAAGAATGCTCCTTACATTGGTGGTCAGAGGGAAGAATGCTCCTTACATTGGTGGTCAGAGGGAAGAATGCTCCTTACATTGGTGGTCAGTGGGAAGCATGCCCCTTATATTAGTAGTCAGTGGCAAGAATGCTCCTTACATTGGTGGTCAGTGGGAAGAACAGTCCTCATATTAGAAGAATCCCCCCCTAGAGATAGCTAAAAAATCATTGGTGTCAGTGATTACCTATCTTAGAGGCAGAATTTACTGATTGCTCAAAGAACCCCTAACAAGCTCTGGAGGAGCCCTAGATGAGAAAGGTCTTATATTAAGCTGGGTATGCACATGCCGAAAATCATCTGGTGTAGCAGGGACCATTCGAATTTTGGTACGTGTACAGCACTGTCTGGTAGGTTACTGGCTTCTGTCAAACGGGCATGCTGGAAAACCAGCATTCGATAAGTGTTTGCAGCCAATGTCTACAGCGTTCCTCTGTGTATTCTGATGAGGGGGGGAGTCTACCCTGTCAGAATACAATAGAAAAGTAGGGGAGATCCCTGATCCCTGTACAGTATGTAAATACAGGGGTCAGTGAGTTTTTTTTTATTCCACCTGCCTTGTTGAATGAAAAAACAAAAAACCTCACAGTACAGTATATACTCTGCTTAAGTTTTACTTTGATGTTTACACTGGAATGTTTCTTTCATATCAAGTAAAAAGAAACTATGTAAATATTACACTCCTTTGTTTGCATTTCTTATTGAGAGAAAGTAAAAGGTGTGGGGAACTGGATCACTTCATTAGGGTAAAAGCGCCTAACTACGTGTTCCATCTGATGTAAGTAGCTGATGTAAGGCAGCACACCAGAGAACACGGACTTTGGCTTGGCGTTGTATTTGAAGTAAATCACCCAAGTGAAGTGTGTAGAGTCAAGAATGAATTTTTATTGTAGGTCGCATATAGTAAAAAGCCAGCCTGTTTCAAGGGCCACAAATCACTTATGTGATGATAAATGTTCATTATCTGGACATTAGAATGGGAGAAATCGTGGGGGATACCTTCTGTATCAAACAAGCAGAAGTTCTCTCCAGTAGCAGCCTACCAAACCAGCGACTGGGGCAAGTCCTGATTGTTGGGGAGATTTACTAAAACTGGTACACTCAGAATCTGGTGCATGGCAGCCAATGAGTTTCTAACTTAAGCTTTGGCAATAAAACCTGGAAGCTGATTGGTATCTATGCAGAGCTGCACCAGATTTTGCACGCTCCAGTTTTAATAAATAACCCCCTATGTCTGCTTTAGGCTAAACTTCAGTCTTCCCTTGGGTCGTGCACAGTTGTACAGGCTCCTCTCCTGTACTGAAATGTCTTAGGCTGGGTTCACACTACTGCGAATAGGATGCGGATTTCTCCACGTCCAATTCACATGTCAGTAGATTGTGACCGGCTCTCTATGGAGACAGTTCACACATCTCTGGAGCGGTTCTGGAGCGAATTGCACAGGAGTCCTGTGCGTCTTCTGGTCCAATTCAGGTCCGAATTCAGCCAAATATTCAGACTGAAATCGGACCCGAAACAGTGAACAGGGAGGCACCGGACCTCTGCTGTGAGCTGCTCTGTGTTTCGGGGTAAAGCCAGCCTTACTCAGATTTCACTGCACACCGTGAGCTTCTCACAATGTGCATTAGAAGCGGCGACTCAGATACAGACTCCTCATTTCCTGGCTAGAGGACGTCCGACATCAAATGACCTCTTCCAGTTCAGCCTTATTGTTCCTAGCTAAACCCTTCCATTCATTGGATTTCAGTTCTTTCAAACATGGAGGTTAAAGTGGAGTTCCAGTTATAGAGCACAACATCAGCAGGTGCAATGGTGAAATGACGGGTGATGCCATGAAGTACGGAGTCCAGACAGCAGATTATCATCAGCATAGCAAAAAGTGAGAGTCTAAAGGACCAGACATTCATCACCAAAAAAATGCAACATTTCGTGGCCACCGAGGAGCCCTTCCTCAGGTTTGACACAAACCATTATATGCCTCTAATGCCGCGTACACACGGTCGGACTTTTCGTCTACAAAAGTCCAACAGACGCCGACGGACTAAAGCTGGCTGACAATCCGATCATGTGTGGGCTTCCCCGGACTTTCAGCGGACTTTTGCAGCCTCAAATCTGACGGACTTGAGATTTGAAACATGCTTCAAATCTTTACGTCGTAACTACGCCAGACCCAGAAATCCGCTCGTCTGTATGCTAGTCCGATGGACAAAAACCCACGCCAGGGCAGCTATTGGCTATTGGCTATCAACTTCCTTATTTTAGTCCGGTGTACGTCATCACGTACGAATCCGTCGGACTTTTGTGTGATCGTATGTAGGCAAGTCCGTTCGTAAGAAAGTCTGCCGCAAGTCCGCCGCAAGTCCGCCAAAAGTCAGTCGAAAGTCTGTCGGACCGGCTGTCGGACTTTTGTAGCCGAAAAGGCTGACCGTGTGTACGCGGCATTAGAACAATCAGTTTAGTTCCGTTCCCACATCCACATCATGCAAACATTTGATTTTGCAACAATCAACCCCAAACGAATGTTTGCATTGAACGAACATACAAACACGTATGGTGTGTGAATCACACATTGAACTGGTTATTTAAACTGTATGTACAGCCATGTTTTTATTTTACTGTAGTTCTGGACAGTGCAGGAAAAGGGTTAAAACCTCTGTAAGGTTATTATTTTGATGCCTGGGGAGATTTTAGTTCTGGTCGGGTTCAGCACCTCTTGGTAGTGCTGAAGTCTCTAATTTTCTGCTTTAGTGGATGAATAGAGAGGGTGAATCTCCCCCGAGTGGACACACAGCAATGAAAACTAGACTTAGTTACCTGGTAACTCCATTTCCATGAATCTTCCAGGACAGCACATGAGAGAGTGGCTCCACCCACCTAAAACAGGAAACACATCATTCACAATCAAATGAAAAGAGCAGTCATCACTGTCCTCATTAGTAAGGAAGAACCGAAAGCAACTAATGGAATAACCCAATACAACACAGAATATGGGGCTGTCCTGGAATGGGCCTATTGGCTGCTTCTCTGATTAATGTTCTCCTTGTCCGGCCTGTCAGTTTAGGTGGACGGCCATGTCTTGGTAGGTTTGCAGTTGTGCCATACTCCTTCCATTTTCAGATGATGGATTGAACAATGCTCCGTGAGATGTTCACAGCTTGGGATATTTTTTATAAGCTAACCCTGCTTTAAACTTCTCCACAACTTTATCCCTGAACTGTCTGGTGTGTTCCTTGGCCTTCATGATGTTGTTTGTTCTCTAACAAAACTCTGAGGGCTTCACAGAACAGCTGTATTTATACTGAGAATAAATTACATAGAGGTGGACTCTATTTACTAATTAGGTGACTTCTGAAGGCAATTGGTTCCACTAGATTTTAGTTAGGGGTATCAGAGCAAAGGGGACTGAATACAAATGCACACCACACTTTTCAGATCTTTATTTGTAAAAAATGTTGAAAACCATTTATCTTTTTCCCTCCACTTCACAATTATGTGCCACTTTGTGTTGGTCTATCACATAAAATCCCAATAAAATACATTTACGTTTTTGGTTGTAACATGACAAAAATGTGGAAAATTTCAAGGGGTATGAATACTTTTTCAAGGCACTGTATTTGCTGATGGCTTCTGCACTGGTGTTTACGCGCGCCTGCGTAGATGGCACTTCTCCCCAAATGTGCGTTTTGGGAGACGTGCCATACGTGGTCTTATATATCAGCACATAGGCGCGGCTAAGTGTCCGTGTGCATGAAGCCTTTAACCACTTGAACTTCGGGAGATTTACCCCCCCTTCCAGGACCGCCAACCTCCCGCGCCATTTTTTTACTAACAAAACATGAAAACTGTACTGGCGAAGCAAATTTTTTACTTTCAACCTGAAAAATGACAGAACTCCTAATGAAAACTAACAAAATCAATATTATTTTTTTTTTAAAAGGGTAAATTTTATTCATATTTTCAAAAATGGTGGCAGAAGGGCATGTACAAGCATATTAACGTACCTGTACGTTGCCCCTTAAGATGCGGCATTGTGGGCGCACGCCCACCGCGAGCTCCGTGAGTGTGATCGTGGGTCCCGTGGACTCGATGTCCGTGGGGATACCTGCGATCGTCTCACGGAAATGCTGATGTAAACTTCTAGATTGTAAGCTCTAATGAGCAGGGCCCTCTGATCCCTCCTGTATTGAATTGTATTGTAATTGTACTGTCTGCCCTCATGTTGTAAAGCGCTGCGCAAACTGTTGGCGCTATATAAATCCCGAATAATAATAATAATAAACAAGAATTTCCCTGTTCTGCCTAGTGACAGGACACTGATCACAGCTCCCTGTGATTGGGAGCTATCAGTGTCGTGTCACACATAGCCCCTCCCCCCCCACAGTTAGAATCACTCTCTAGGACACACTTAACCCCTACAGCGCCCCCTAGTGGTTAACCCCTTCACTGCCAGTCACATTTACACAGTAATCAGTGCATTTTTAATCGCACTGATCGCTGTATAAATGTGAATGGTCCCAAATAAGTGCCAATAGTGTCCGATCAGTCTGCCACAATGTCGCAGTCATAATAAAAAATCGCACATCGCTACCATTACTAGTAAAAATAAAAAATAAAAAATTATTAATAAAAATGCCATAAAACTATCCCCTATTTTGTAGACGCTATAACTTTTGTGCAAACCAATCAATAAACGCTTATTGCGATTTTTTTTTATTTTTTTACCAAAAATGTGTAGAAGAGTATCGGCCTAAAACTGAGGAAAAAAAAAATTATATATTTTTTGGGATATTTATTATAGCAAAAAGTAAAAAAATATTGCGTTTTGTTTTTCAAAATTGTCGCTCTTTTTTTGTTTATAGCAGAAAAAAATAAAAACCGCAGAGGCGATCAAATACCACCAAAAGAAAGCTTGTCTCGAAGTCTCGAATCGCAAAGAACGCTCTGGTCTTTGGGCAGCCAAATGGTCCGGGGCTGAAGTAGTTAACCACTTAAACTTCGGAAGATTTTACCCCCCTTCCAGGACCGCCAACCTCCCGCGACATTTTTTACTAACAAAACATGAAAAATACACTGGCGAAGCACATTTTTTTTTTTACTTTCAACCTGAAAAATGACAGAACTCCTAATGAAAACTAACAAAATCAATATTTTTTTTTTTTTAAAAGGGTAAATTTTATTCATATTTTCAAAAATGGTGTACCATTACATTACTCCGTGCTTATTCACATGTAGTATAACATGAACAACAATCAGTCATAATATGTGCATCATGTCATACATCTACAGCATCTTATCAATAAAGTAAAACTATTGCAATATTATTAACCAAGCTTTGTAATTTCTGTCGCGTCACACCATTACTTTCAATAAAACATCATAACTTATGTCTATGTCTGCTGGCATTATTCATCGCCATCTTATTCCTACTGCAACCATTTGTCTGCTATCACACCTCTATGGTATCCAACCCGCCCATACTTCCTCCAACTTCTTAGGGCAACCTCTAGCAAGCGTAGGTTAGTTTGTACATTGGCAATGCTTTGTTTTGAAGAGATGGAGGGATCGGGTTCCTCCATCTAAATGGCCAACCCTTTCCTGGCATAGCAAAAGAAACAAAATCAATATTTAACCATGTCATCCCCGGAAGGATTTAACCCCTTGATGCCCGGGCCCTTTGTTGCGATACGGCACTGCGTCACTTTAACTGACAATTGCGCGGTCGTGCTACATTGTTCCCCAACAAATTTAACGTCCCCCCCCCCCACAAATAGAGCTTTCTTTTGGTGGTATTTGATCACCTCCGCTGCCTTTATTTTTTTGCGCTATAATCAGCCGCTGATTACTGTATAAATGTCACTGGCAGGGAAGGGGTTAACACTAGGGGGCGATCAAGGGGTTAAATGTGTTCCCTAGGGGGTGTTCTAACTGTAGGGGGGGGATGGGACTGACTGGAACATGACAGAGATCGCTGTTCCCGATCACTGGGAACGGTAGATCCCTGTCCTGTCACCTGTTTACAAAGGCAGTTCCCCGTTCTGCCTCTGTTAATAGGTGATCGTGGGTTGCTGGAGGACATCGAGTCCTCGTGGCACGAGCCACCACACAGCTAATTTGCGCAGGAGAGCCGACCTGCCGCCGTGTAACGATGGCGGCTGGTCGGCAAGCAGTTAAACATGATATGGAAACACTGAGAACACCCATAACAAGTAAGTTGCCTGATTTATGCCTCGTTCACATTGACTGCGGCTGCGAAATCTCGCGACTTCATCTGAAACCACGCGATTTCAAAGCCGCAGCTCAGTGTGACTTTGGGTGCGACTTTGAAGACATCTGCGCGGCTTCATGCAGACATGTCTATTCAAGTCGCACCTGAAAATCGCCAAAAGCAGTGCAGGAACTACTTTTTTCAAATCGGTGCGGCACCGCAAAGCCGGCGTCGTACCGATCAGAACAGTGCGATTGCCGGAAATAAGACTTGTCATGCGATTTTTGACCCGTCAAATCGCATGACAAGGCCCTCGAATGTGAACGAGGGGGTAACACTTAACGAGTCAACACAGCCTGACAAATTATCAGCCCGATATTTACTGACAGTTGTAAATAAATAATAAAAAAAAAATCTCACACCCATCCCGGAATTGTGGTGCTGCACGGCCTCGGGGCACCCGTTGTGAAGGACGTAGGGGTACATCCACTCTGAACGGGGAAGCTCCCATCCAGCCGTTTATGTACATCGGCCGGGTGGAAGGTGGTTATAGAATAACAGAAGGCAAAACTTTATTGGATGGAGTGAAGAGGGATTAGAACCCCTGTCAGGTGTTGTTGCTGTCTGTGCCCCCCTTTAGAGAAATTCCTCCCTCTCTATTCCTCCAGTTTATCGTTATCAAAACTGAAAGTAAAAGAAAATCCCAAATTTTGGGGTTGTCACCAGAACAGGAATAGAGCGTTAATCCTCCATTGGGGACACAACAGGGATTTCCTCCCTTTGGACGGACTTCCTCTCACTTCCTGTTTGGGCCATGGATAGTGTTGGATGGAGTGGAGAGGGATAAGAACCCCTGACAGGTTTTATTGCTGTCTGTGTCCCCGTCAGGGAGATTCACCCCTCTTTATTTGTCGCGTTTTTCATTAAAGTCTCCGTTCACATCTAGGCATCCCGAATCATGGCAAATCACAGGACGCCCTTTGCGATCCCCGTCACTTACAATGGCACCCTGATCGCGGCGCGATTTTTACGCGACAGGCATACCGCAATTCTGTTTGCACAATTTTACTGCGATTTGTTGGGCGTCAAAATGGCTCCGTGATTGGGGTGCCATTGGAAATGACGGGGATCACATGGGTGGGTCCCACGATTTGGGATCGCGGGCAGAATCGTGGTGGTTCCGCCTACGATTTGGGATCGCCTAGATGTGAACGGAGTCTAAAAATGAAAGGAAACACCAATTTTTATTTGGGTTGTCCTCAGAACAGGAATATAGGGGAAAACTTCCAATGGGGACACAAGTTCTGGTGACAACCAGGGATTCCCTCACTTTGGACAGATTTCCTGTCACTTCCTGTTTTGGCTATGAGACAGGAAGTGAAGGGAAATCTCCCCAACGGGATGACAATAAAAATCCTGACAGGGGTTATAACCCTTACGCTATCCAAAAATGGAAAAAAAAAAGTGCCTTGTCCCTGGGAACAAAAATTAGTCTACAGTGCTTAGCAAAAGTATTTACCCCCTTGACATTTTTCGTGTTTTGTTGCCTCACAACCTGGAATTAACATGGATTGTTTGAGGATTTGCATCATTTAATTTACATAACATGCCCACAACTTCGAATATGTTTTTTTTTTTTTTAAATTGTGAAAAACAACAAAAATAGGACAAAATAACAGAAAAAGTCAATGTGCATAACTATTCACCCCCCTAAAGTCAATACTTTGTAGAGCCACCTTTTGCGGCTATAGCAGCTCCAAGTCGCTTTGGACAAGTCTCTATGATCTTGCCACATCTTACCACTGGGATTTTTGCCCATTTCTCCTTGTAAAACTGCTCCAGCTCCTTCAAGTTGGATGGTTTGCACTTGTGAACAGCAATCTTTAAGTCTGACCACAGATTTTCTATTGGATTGAGGTCTGGGCTTTGACTAGGCCATTCCAACACATTTACATGTTTCCCCTTAACCCACTCAAGTGTTGCTTTAGCAGTGTGTTTGGGGTCATTGTCCTGCTGGAAGGTGAACCTCCATCCTAGCCTCAAATCACACACAGAGTGGTACAGGTTTTGCTCTAGAATATCCCTGTATTTGTATCCATCTTTCTCTCAACTCTGACCAGTTTCCCAGTCCCGACTGCTGAAAAACATCCCCACGGCATGATGCTGCCACCACCATGTTTCACAGTGGGGATGGTGTTCTTTGGATGATGTGATGTGTTGGGTTTGCGCCAGACATAGAGTTTTCTTTGATGGCCAAAAAGTTAAATTTTAGTCTCATCAGACCTGAGCACCTTCCTCCATACATTTTGGGAGTCTCCCACATGCCTTTTCACAAACTCAAAATGTGCCATTGTGTTTTTTCCTGAAAGTAATGGCTTTCTTCTGGCCACTCTGCCATAAAGCCCAAATCTATGGAGCGTATGGCTTATTGTCGTCCTATATACAGATACTCCAGTCTCTGCTGTGGAACTCTGCAGCTCCTCCAGGGTTACCTTAGGTCTCTGTGCTCCTCTCTGATTAATGTCCTCCTTGCCCGGTCTGTGAGTTTTGGTGTGCGGCCGTCTCTTGGCAGGTTTGCTGTTGTGCCATGTTCTTTCCATTTGGTTATGATAGATTTGATGGTGCTCCTAGGGATCATCAAAGATTTGATATTTTTTTAATAACCTAACCCTGACTTGTACTTCTCAACAACATTGTCCCTTACTTGTTTGGAGAGTTCCTTAGTCTTAATGGCGGTGTTTGATTAGTGGTGCCTCTTGCTTAGGTGTTGCAGCCTCTGGGGCCTTTCAAAAAGTTGTGTATATGTAATGACAGATCATGTGACACTTAGATTGCACACAGGTGGACATCATTTCACTAATTATGTGACTTCTGAAGGTAATTGGTTGCACCAGAGCTTTTTATGGGCTTCATAACAAAGGGGGTGAATACATACGCACATGCCAATTATAGGTTTTTTATTTCTGAAAAATAGTTTGTGTATATATTTTTCTAATTTTACTTCACCAACTTAGATTATTGTGTTCTGATCCATCACATATAATTCAGAATAAAAAAAACATTGAACTAAAGGCTGTAATGTAACAAAATAGGTAAAAAGCCAAAGGGGGTGAATACTTTTGCAAGGCACTGTATATTCTGAATTTCTGGGTTGTCACCAGAACAGGAATAGAGAGGGAGTCTTCCAACGGGGACACTTAGCTCTGCGATCTTTGAAGAGATTTTGCTCACTTCCTGTTCAGGCTGCAAAACAGGAAATAAAGGGAAATGCCCCCGAGAAGACACAAATCACAAAAAAATAACTACAAAAACCTGGACAGTTTTTTTTTATTATTCCCCACTTTACCCAAAGAAAGTTTTGGATTGAGATACTTTAATGAGTGATAATAGTCTTCTGAGAGTGATAATCTCATAGCAGCACACACACACACACAGATAAAAAGGGACATTTCTAGGGACAAACCTCACACATACCTGAGGTAAAACCAATGGCGCGCAGTGTCAGGTGACCACACGGAGGGGGCGGGGCCTGCGTGATGTGACATCTGTCACAAAATGGCCGCGCCCGCCCCGCTGTCTCTCCTCACGCACAAGAATCCCGCCCTTTTTCCCTTCCCTCACCGTATAGGCACGCCCCCCATTTCCGCTCCGCCCACAGCCATGCCTCACTGCTTTGTCACTGGCCGGTGCGGGCTCACACCTTTCGTTTGCAGCCAATGGCGGGCGCCGTGCACGTCACCGGCACGTGACTCTGTTACTGGGCAGACGTGCTGTGGGAGGACTGAGAGAGATCAAAATAAAAACAGAGCCCGGGCAGTGCGGAGTGAGGTGAGCGAGGACTGGGGGGGAGAGAGAGGTCAGGTGTTTAGGGGGGCCCAGGGGGTGCAGCTGCTGCACAATCTCTTGTAAGTTATAAGGGGGGCACTTGGTTTTCTTTTCCGTGGTACTAGAAGTCACAGCATGTCCTGCGTCATAGGCTGGAGGATAAGTACCTGTCAGGGTATGCTGGGACTTGTACTTCTGCAAGGCTGTAGGAGTGGAGCATGCTGGGGGTCTCCATAGCAACAGACACACCCCCAGATACCCAGTGCTGGGATTTGTTGTCCCACAAGACTATTCACTAGTCAGGCTTCTACCATGCTGGGACTTGTAGTTCTACGATAGCTGAGAGCAGAGCATGCTGGGACTTGTAGTTCTACGATAGCTGAGAGCAGAGCATGCTGGGACTTGTAGTTCTATGACAGCTGAGAGCAGAGCATGCTGGGACTTGTAGTTCTATGACAGCTGAGAGCAGAGCATGCTGGGACTTGTAGTCTTGTGATTGGCACATGCTGGGAAGAGTAGTGGTGTCAGCACTAGGTGATGGGCTTGCTAAAACCTTGCAATACCCGGATGCAGGGTTTGCTGGGACTTGTAGCTTTTATAATTACAGTACTGAGTATAAAGAGCTACTGGGACTTGTAGTTTTATAATAACTGGGTGTCGGGGCAGGCTGGGACTTGTAGTTTTATAATAACTGGGTGTCGGGCAGGCTGGGACTTGTAGTTTTATAATAACTGGGTGTCGGGGCAGGCTGGGACTTGTAGTTCTATAGTAACTGGGTGTCGGGGCAGGCTGGGACTTGTAGTTCTACAGTAACTGGGTGTCGGGGCAGGCTGGGACTTGTAGTTCTATAGTAACTGGGTGTCGGGGCAGGCTGGGACTTGTAGTTCTATAGTAACTGGGTGTCGGGGCAGGCTGGGACTTGTAGTTCTATAGTAACTGGGTGTCGGGGCAGGCTGGGACTTGTAGTTCTATAGTAACTGGGTGTCGGGGCAGGCTGGGACTTGTAGTTCTATAGTAACTGGGTGTCGGGGCAGGCTGGGACTTGTAGTTCTATAGTAACTGGGTGTCGGGGCAGGCTGGGACTTGTAGTTCTATAATGGGTGTCGGGGCAGGCTGGGACTTGTAGTTCTATAGTAACTGGGTGTCGGGGCAGGCTGGGACTTGTAGTTCTATAGTAACTGGGTGTCGGGGCAGGCTGGGACTTGTAGTTCTATAGTAACTGGGTGTCGGGGCAGGCTGGGACTTATAGTTCTATAATAACTGGGTGTCGGGGCAGGCTGGGACTTGTAGTTCTATAGTAACTGGGTGTCGGGGCAGGCTGGGACTTGTAGTTCTATAGTAACTGGGTGTCGGGGCAGGCTGGGACTTGTAGTTCTATAGTAACTGGGTGTCGGGGCAGGCTGGGACTTGTAGTTCTATAATAACTGGGTGTCGGGGCAGGCTGGGACTTGTAGTTCTATAGTAACTGGGTGTCGGGGCAGGCTGGGACTTGTAGTTCTATAGTAACTGGGTGTCGGGGCAGGCTGGGACTTGTAGTTCTATAGTAACTGGGTGTCGGGGCAGGCTGGGACTTGTAGTTCTATAATGGGTGTCGGGGCAGGCTGGGACTTGTAGTTCTATAGTAACTGGGTGTCGGGGCAGGCTGGGACTTGTAGTTCTATAGTAACTGGGTGTCGGGGCAGGCTGGGACTTGTAGTTCTATAGTAACTGGGTGTCGGGGCAGGCTGGGACTTGTAGTTCTATAGTAACTGGGTGTCGGGGCAGGCTGGGACTTGTAGTTCTATAATAACTGGGTGTCGGGGCAGGCTGGGACTTGTAGTTCTATAATAACTGGGTGTGGGGGAAGGCTGGGACTTGTAGTTCTATAGTAACTGGGTGTCGGGGCAGGCTGGGACTTGTAGTTCTATAGTAACTGGGTGTCGGGGCAGGCTGGGACTTGCAGAGGTAGGATCCCTGGGCCAGGTGTAGGCACTGAGGGTATATAATGTGACATGTATACAGGTAGTTGGTGGGCACCCTGGTTTGGATGGCACGTGTTGGACGCCTGTGTTATACACCGAGCGCTGTGTGTGTACAGGGGATGGGGTGTTGCACTCACTGGGGGATGACGGTGTGCTGTGTGGGATTTTTCCATATGCCGAGGGGGCGTGTCTGTTATGATCTGTCTTTGTATGAACAGGGTGCTCACCAGGACATGTCTGTCTACAGCAACCAATCAGCTTGCAGCTGTCATTTCTGCCCTGTAAACGTGAATGGAGGATTCTGAGTGCAGTGTGTGTTCTCTATACATTGTACAGTATGGGGGGTGTTATCTATATCCTGTTTACTTCATACCTTGTAGATTGACTGATTGTCATGTGCTCTCTATACATTGAGGGGGCGTGTCTCTAATTCTATAGTGTGTGTGTTTTGTTTTTTTTGTCGTGTCTGTAATATATGATTTGTATTTACATAGACTGGGTGGATGTGTTTATGTGTACATTATGCCGTAAGGGGAGTGTTGGCGTATATATGTGTATATTGCAGAGGTGTTCGTAATCTGCAGTATATGAATATATTCACCCTGACGGGCTTGCAGGGTTGTATATGCTTTGTCTGTGCAGGGTTGTACAGTGCCTTGAAAAAGTATTCATACCCCTTGAAATTTTCCACATATATTTTCATGTTATAACTAAAAATGTAAATGTATTTTATTGGGCTTTTATGTGATAGACGGAGAGATGGATAACACAAAGTGGCACATAATTGTGAAGTGGAAGGAAAATAACTGGTTTTCAAAATGTTTAACAAATAAATATCTGATAAGTGTAGCGTGTATTTGTATTTAGGCCCCTCTCACACAAATCTATCCTTGCTGTTGCCCCCCCCCCCCCCCCCCCACTGCAATGGTTACATGCTTGCTTAATGTAGAGGTACAGACATACTTGCCTTATTCAGCACTCTGTCAGGCATCTTCCATCCACATGTATGGTCCCCCACAGCATCCTCTGTAAAGCAGTTTGGGGGCGAGGTCACCTCACTTGCAATGCCAGGTTAATAGCCCCGCACTGCATGTGATGATGGTGAGACCCCCCCCCCCCCCCGCACTGCATGTGATGATGGTGAGATATCCCCCCCTTGCACTGCGTGTGATGATGGTGAGATATCCCCCCCCTTGCACTGCGTGTGATGATGGTGAGATATCCCCCCCCTTGCACTGCGTGTGATGATGGTGAGATATCCCCCCCTTGCACTGCGTGTGATGATGGTGAGATATCCCCCCCTTGCACTGCGTGTGATGATGGTGAGATATCCCCCCCCCTGCACTGCGTGTGATGATGGTGAGATTCCCCCCCCCCCTTGCACTGCGTGTGATGATGGTGAGATATCCCCCCCTTGCACTGCGTGTGATGATGGTGAGATATCCCCCCCTTGCACTGCGTGTGATGATGGTGAGATATCCCCCCCTTGCACTGCGTGTGATGATGGTGAGATATCCCCCCCCCTTGCACTGCGTGTGATGATGGTGAGATATCCCCCCCCCTTGCACTGCGTGTGATGATGGTGAGATATCCCCCCCCCTTGCACTGCGTGTGATGATGGTGAGATATCCCCCCCCCCTTGCACTGCGTGTGATGATGGTGAGATATCCCCCCCCCCCCTTGCACTGCGTGTGATGATGGTGAGATCCCCCCCTTGCACTGCGTGTGATGATGGTGAGACACCCCCCCCCCCCCTTGCACTGCGTGTGATGATGGTGAGATATCCCCCCCCCTTGCACTGCGTGTGATGATGGTGAGATATCCCCCCCTGCACTGCGTGTGATGATGGTGAGATATCCCCCCCTTGCACTGCGTGTGATGATGGTGAGACCCCCCCATTTAACCCTTGCAGTGCAGGGGGTCCCCTCTACAAGGGTAGAGCCTGTCTTATTCCCTGAGTTCAGCTTTAAGATCTCCTGTGTTCTTCAGTGGACTCCAAGAAAATGATTTTATGGTGAGTATAAAAATTCTATTTTTCTCCTGAGGGAAAAACCCTCCAACACATTGCCACATGTGCTGCACTTTTATGACATGACACATGCCTGGGAGTCTGCCATGAACTCCCAGCCACAGTTCATGGGTTGTTATTACTGATAGTTACTCCTGTTTGTTACTTTTTTTTCGTTATGACGGTTATGCATGTTGCATAATCAGGAACGATAACACTGCACTCTGTTTCTAACGAGGGAAAAAGCATTGGAATAGATCCAACTTGGGAGAAGAAAATACCTCCAGGCACTAAATAAACCAGCTTCAGACATCTATTGCCTTCAGTTTTCTATTCCATTTACAACATTTTGATCTTCTTTTTCACGTCTTTGGAAAAGGCCAATTATAATATTAGACGGGAGACAATACAGGAAGAAAGCTATTTTAATTAGGGCAGCCCATCCTTGCAACTGATGTTTTGGATCTGAAAATTGCTTGAGATGATTGAGTGGGGATCGAACCACATGAATTTTCTCTAGGGGATACGCCTAATTGTTTGCATTGTGTATCAACCTCTTTAAAGTGAAAGTCTGGTCAAAACCTAACTAAGCTTAAACCTACTACCCTCCCCATTCTAAGCCCTATGTGAACCACCCTGATAAGGAAAGATGTCTATACTTGCCTAATCAAAGGGCGCTCTGGTCCGGTAATGTGATTGGCTCCCAGCACTGGATTCAGGGGAGAGGAGGGACAGTGGACAGCGGATGCCCCATAGTAAGTCTATGGGTGATGTCACCGCTCTGGCACCCAGGCTCTACAGACGTTTGTTGCGTCTCTACTCTTCAGTGAAGTCATCAGATGGGAGGGTCATGTGACCGGACTGGAGTGTCCTTAGTAAGGATGAGCTCTGGCGTGTTCGCATGCTGCACGTGCAGAGCCCGCCAGGAAGTCGGCAATGCGCTGCGCTAATTACAAGCAGTGAGACATTTCCCGATCTCTGCAGCCGCACATTGGGAAATGTCTCACTGCTTTGTGTTTAGCGCTGTGCAGTGCCGAGTTCCTGGGGGGCTCGGCACGTGCGGCTTGCGAACACGCCAGAGCTCATCCCTGGTCCTTAGATTTGGTAAGTATACACAGCTTTCATGTTTACAGGGTGGTTCGCATAGGGCTTAGAATGGGGGGTGGGAGCCAGTTTAAGCAGAGTTAGGTTATGACCGGACTTTTACTTACTGTCATACTTTGCCTGCTCTGTGAAATGGTTTTGCACAGAGCAGCCCTGATCCTCTTCTTCTCGGGTCCCCTTACAGCGCTTCTGTCTCCTCCCCCTTGACCAATTCCCCCACCCCCAATTGCAAGCTGCTTGCTATGGGGGCACTGGTGCATGCTCGCTTCCGAACCCCGCTTTATGTCCATATGAAACACAGAGCCATGGCTCGGCCCTGCCCCCCCCCCACTCTCTCCTCATTGGCTCACTAGCTGTGATTGACAGCAGCGGGAGCCAACTGCTCCTGCTACTGTGTCGCAGCCAATGAAGGGAGAGACCCAGAACAGCCAAGGCTCCCGTGCACTTCGCTGGATCGAGATGGGGCTCAGGTAAGTATTAGGGGGGCAGCACACATAGAATGCATGAAGGTAAAAAACCTTTAGACTATACAAGGTCTTTAAGGCTTCATTCACACTTGTAGGACTCCAAAGTTGTGCCAACTTTGGAGTGCAACCTTGGATTGGTGCAACTTGTATATGACTTTGGTCTTGACCAGTGATAATGGACAATTGTTGCATTGTATAACATTCCGGTACGACTTCTGAGGGTTAACATTGAAGTCTATGGCCCTCAAGTTGCAACTTTAACATATATATATAATGGCGGTCGTTGCAACTTTTTATCTCTTATGGGGCGTACGCACGTTTGGACTTTTCGACTGGTCTGACGAACGCCGGCGGACTATCCGATCGTGTGTGGGCTTCAGTGGACTTTTCCAGTCGCAAATCCGACTGACTTTAGATTTGGAACAGGCTTCAGGACCCAGAAATCCGCTCGTCTGTATGCTAGTCCGACGGACAAAAACTGACGCTAGGGCAGCCATTGGCTACTGGCTATCAACTTCCTTATTTTAGTCCGGTGTACGTCATCACGTACGAATCCGTCGGACTTTGGTGTGATCGTGTGTAGGCAAGTCCGTTCGTTAGAAGTCCGCTGGAAAGTCTGTCGGACCAGTCCGGTCGAAAAGTCCGCCCGTGTGTACGCGGCATAAGGGTATTTGCGCAGCAATTTTTCAAAGGCGTTTTTTATTGAAGAAGAAAAAAAAAAAAAGTTTCATGCATTTAAAAAAAAACCAGTAAAGTTAGCCTAATTTTTTTTGTATAACCTAAAAGATGATGTTTCGCAGAGTAAACTGATACCTAACATGTCAGGCTTCAAAATTGCACACGCTTGTAGAACGGCGCCAAACTTTGGTACTTAAACATCCCCATAGGCGACGCTTTAAATTTTACAGGTTACATGTTTTGAGTTACAGAGGAGGTCCAGTGCTAGAATTATTGCTCTCGCTCTAATGTTTGAGGCGATACCTCACATGTGTGGTTTGAATGCCGTTTTACATATGTGGGCGCAACTTTTTTTTTCACTTGTATTCCTATTCCAAAGAATGTAAACATCCCTTGGAATAGGAATCGTGCTTCACAGGTGCTCTTTACAGTGAGATCTGGGGTCTATAAGTCACCAGAATTTAACCCCTAGGCTGGGAAGCCTAACCAATGACTACAAGCCATGTAAAACGTGTGTGTGTGTGTGTGGTTTTTTTTTTTTTTCATATCTGACTACACTTTAATTTGATCATGATTGTGCTTACATGTCATCTCTTCCATCGTAGATCTAAAATACATGGCAGTTATTCCTCATTTAAAGTGTATCTAAACGGAAGAGCAAAATTGTAATTTATTGCAGCTTACTGGTCCTTGATGTGGTGGCTGCGTTTGTTTTCCTTTTTTCAGCCCGTTTGTCCTTTTTGTCCTTTTATTTTCACTTGTAATCCTGCACACATGCACTCTGCACTGTATTTATTAGGGAACACTGTTGTCGCCCTGCCACAGAAAGTGTTAGGACTACAACCTAACCCCCCCCATTCCCACCATCTCTATAACATAGAACAGAGGTGTTCTGTAGGCCACAGAGAGAGCTGGTAACAGTGTAAGAAATAGCAGAGAGCACAGGACACTATGGGCTCACTAGATTTCTGGCAGGACCCACAGGTATTTGTTTGCAAACGACAAATCTAAAAAAAAATACTTAAAAGATCAAAAGGAAGCCAGTCTAAGAAGTAGATTGTTGGGGTTTAAGAAAACCTGTCGGGGTGGATGCTGCATCTGTCCCCCGGTGTCTCTACACTGAGAACGGAGCCATCAAACACCGCCGATCGCTCAGCTCCCCAAGAAGAGAGCTAATGCCTATCAGTCAGCAGCTCTCCTCTCTGCTCCTCCAGGCTCACTGGAGAGCTGAGCTGTGGAGGGGGCAGAGCGGCCGTCTCAGGCTGTCAGCGGCTCACTGAGAGGCTGAGACAGGTATCAGTCCAGGCCCCTTTCACACTGGGGGGGTAGGGGGCGTCGGCGGTAAAACAGCGCTATTTTTAGCGCTGTTTTACCGCGGTATTCGGCCGCTAGCGGTGAGGTTTTAACCCCCCGCTGGCGGCCGAAAAAAAGGGTTAAAACCCCTCGTATAGCGCAGCTATAGCCGCAGTATAGCCGCGCTGTCCCATTGATTTTAATGGGCAGGAGCGGTGAATACACCGCTTCTTCACCGCTCCAAAGATGCGGCTGACAGGAGATTTTTTTCTTCTCCTGCCAGCACACCGCTTCAGTGGGAAAGCGCTCGGGCTTTCACACTGAACAAACAGCGGAGGCTGTTTAGGGGCGGTTTGCAGGCGCTATTTTTAGCGCAATAACGCCTGTAAACCGCCCCAGTGTGAAAGGGGTCTTAATGTTAGAATGACGCGGTGCCTAGACTGATTCCTGTGATGTCAGCAGAGAGCGGACTTCAGTTTGCTCTGTGCTGAAAACGGGTCACAGGAGTGCTGAATGAATTGGACTCCTGTGACACATAGGAGAAGCCCAGCCAAACAAGCTCAGGCTGGACTTCTCCTTTAACTACACTGCCAGAATGATTAAGGCCAGCGGGTAGAGGCGTGCACCTGATATATTTTTGCCCTGCGGCCAAAATGCACATCCAGAATTTCTGCATTATAAGACAAGAAGAGCCTAAGGCTGCCCTAATACTGGCGTGAGGATCCATGGTCACACCCCCAATCACATGCACACTTTGACAGCTTGCAGATGGTTTGTTTTGGCTGATGCCTATGTTTACATTGACACGTGTGGTTCCGCTGACCATTTCTGACTGTTGTCCATCGTTGAGCTTGTTGGGTGATCATCCTTATCTAAACTCAAACACCAAAATGTAATATATAACCAATTCTTAGATGTGGTGGCTGCATAACTTTTATTTATTTATTTTTTTCTTTTTCTTTTTTTTTTTTTTTTTGTTTTTGTTTTTTTTTTTTTTGTTTTTTTCTTTGCCACCTTCTTATCCGGCCAGTAACACACTTTCTGTCTTAGGTTAGGGTGGCTACAATCACTTATCCACGGTATCTATGGAGGGACTAAGTGGTCATCATTGGACAGCAGAATTGTCATCCTGTGGAGAGGGTGTTAGATGAACTAGTCATAGATGACTAACAAAGTAAAGCATAACTCCAGCTAACACTTTTCAGGCAGTTGCATGAATAGTTTTTCTTTCATTTTGGATAAACGTTTTACATACTGTAAATTAACAAAAATTAAAAAAAAACCTGACCATTGTAAGCACCCTGTTAGTGTTAAACAATTTGTTTCAACCCTCTAACTGCTACTTTTGCTGGACAGCTTAATTTGTTAAGGGGAGTTTACAAATAATAGACTTAAGGTAATTGTAAAGGCAAAAGGTTTTTTTATCTTTCTATGCTTTAAGATTAAAAAAACCTTCTGTGTGCAGCAGCCCCCCTAAAACGTATCTGCGCCCCATCTTTATCCAGCGATGTCCATGAGTCCCTCGGCCGTCTAGGACTCTCCCTCCTGAGTGGCTGAGACACAGCAACGGCGCCATTGGCTCCCGCTGCTGTCAATCAAAGTCAGTTAGCCATTCAGGAGAGAGAGGGCAGGACCAAACTGCAGCTTCGTGTCTGAATGGACACATGGAGCTGCAACTCGGCTCCGGTGCCCCCATAGCAAGCCGCTTTCTGTGGGGGCACTCAAGAGGAGGGAGGGGCCATGAGCAGCAAAGAGGGACCTGAGAAGAGGAGGGTGCAGGCTGCCCTGTGCAAAACCATTACACCAAGCAGGCACGTATGACATTTATTTTTTTTAAAACAAGACTTTACAATTACTTTAAGCCGACCATAGATCGAATCTTGGCTAGGTCTGCAGGGAACAGCCGAGATTCGAAGCATCTGTTGGCAGGCTGATTGTAGCCAAGTCGGTGCATCGATCGACTTGGGTACAACCAGCATGTTGGATTTTTCATGCAATAATTTCCGGCACCTATAGCCACTAGCAATAATCAGTGTATTCTCCCAGCAGGGGGCGGCTCCCCACAAGCCCAACAACCCCCCCCTCCCCGCCCCCCACTGCCCGACAGAAGAACACAAAAGCTCTGTGGGAGGGATTCCCCTATCAGCACAGAAAGAATAGAAAACAAGTGTTGGCACGAGCTATGGCCAGCTTTACTGGCAGGTTCGACATATGAAAATTAACAAGCAAAAATAAATTGCAGCCACTACATCCAAGGACTTGTAAGCTGCAGTGTATTACATTTCTGTTTTGGGGTTTAGATATGGGATATGTAAGATATGAAAGCAATCCTATTAAAGCCAAACTCCAGGATCTTAGTAACCCCTCTCCCACTTCCATCTAACTAACCATTCGTGTTTTTATTTTTATTTTTTGCCAATTTTACTAACCTGAAGCCACAGGTCATGTGATGATCCTTTTTTCTCTTTTTGCTCTTTACTTTCCGGGGTCCTTCTTTGGGTGTTCACATCTTTTGTCTGCACAATGTGGACAACTCTTATTGGTGGAGACAACACTTGCAGGTGCTGGGACCTCTCTCATAGGCTCCAAATGCAGGAGAACTCATGGGGGCAGTGAGGAGACCGGTGCCCAATAAGATAATGAGCAGGCACAATGTTCTGGTCCCTAGGGTAGGCAGCTTGGCCCAAAGCAGAAACTGAGTTTGGTCCATTACACCGCAGAATGGCTGAGGAAGGGGTGTTTGGAACATGAAGGGTAAGTTAGTTGAGGCACAATGTAGTATTTTTAAATTTCATTTTTGCCTGGAGTTTGACTTTAAAGTGGAAATTCACCCTAAAGGGGAAAATCCTCCTCCCCCTCTCCTTCTATTTTTGTCACTTTTTTTTTTTTTGAGGGTGGGAGCAGGTACCTGGTTTTCGGTCCACCGGAAGTTCTCCTCCTACAGTGTTTTTAGCTGCTGACTTTTTTTTTTTTTTTTTCAAACAGGGCAAAGAAGCACTTTAAAGTGGTGTTCCACCCAAAAAAAAAAAGAAAAATGCATGAAAATTCCTAAAAAAAAATACAAAAAAAATTTGGAAATTTTTTTTTTTTTTTTACTCACCTCTAAATGCCTGTTGCTAGGTGGTCCCTCGTAGTCTGCCTCTATCAGTGCCTGGGCTGATGACATCACTTCCCCCTCGGCCCAGGAAGGGCTCAGCTCTGCTCCCTCCCTCTTGCTTGTCAATCATCTGGGACCCATTACAGGTCCCAGGTGACTGAGCGGCCAATCACGGCTCGCGGCTCCGCTCGCGCATGCGCAGTGGGTGCCCGGCTGTGAAGCCACAGCCCGGCGCCCACAGTTGCAATGCCGGCGCCGCCGAACGGAGGGGGAGACGAGCGGGGCTTCGATCCCCCCCGCATCGCTGGACCCTGGGACAGGTAAGTGTCCAATTAAAAGTCAGCAGCTGCAGTATTTGTAGCTGCTGACTTTTAATTTTTTATTTTTTTTTAATGGGCCCTCCTCTTTAAGTAGAGATTTGGGCATCTGCAACAAACAATTGGTGAGGGCATTCAAAGAAACAAACTCTCTCCACTTGAAGCAAAGTCACTTGGTTTCAAAAAACAGACTTCTTCTTCCTCATTTATCAATGTTCAGAAAGAGTTTAATTCCTGGCATTTCTGTAGGATCACCTCCTGGAAAATGGCCATGCACTGTGAGGCCTGGTTTGTTGTAATAGCTGCTGCAAATAAATAAAACAATGTCCTCCAGCCTGAAATATGTGTTGATCTGTGGAAAGAAGGTGTGTGAGTGCATGTGTTTGTGTGTTTAAAGGAATGTGTCATTGTTCTGTCATTGTCACTTCATCAGTACAGCTGAGAACTCTCAGGGTTTATTTCTTAAAACATACGGGTGGACTTTGTAGGCTCTTGGTTTTGAGTTTATTATTAAAAGTGTATGTCGAGGCGAAAACCTTTTTTTTTTTTTTTTTTTTTTTTTTTTTTTTTTTATTGCTAGCACTCCGGGCTTGGCTATATTATACATAAGGGAATGCATTAAAGTGGTTGTAAAGACATTCTGTGCAGTAAGGTAAAACACCTTTTGCATACAGCCCCCACTCCCCCTTCAGCTGCACCTAAATACATACCTGAGACCGATCTCAATCGAGCGTTGTGCATGAGAGGCAAGCATTTCTCGGCTCTCTCGCTTCTCATTGGCTAAGATACAGCAGCAGGAGCCATTTTCTCCTGCTTTTGTCAGAGCCAATGAGGAGGGAGCAGGGCCAAGCCCTGCTCTGTGCATCTTATGGACACACAGAACAGGGCTCAGGAGCGAGCGAGCAAGCAAGCATGAGTGCTCCCATAGCATGCCTTCTATGGGGGTACTTGGCAGGGTTACATAGTCACACAGTAGGTGAGGTTGAAAAAAAACACAAGTCCATCAAGTCCAGCCTATGTGTGTGATTATATGTCAGTATTACATTGTATATCCCTGTATGTTGTGGTCGTTCAGGTGCTTATCTAATAGTTTTTTTGAAACCATCAATGCTTCCCGTTGAGACCACCGCCTGTGGAAGGGAATTCCACATCCTTGTCGCTTTTACAGTAAAGAACCCTCTACGTAGTTTAAGGTTAAACCTCTTTTCTTCTAATTTTAATGAGTGGCCGCGTGTCTTGTTAAACTCCCTTCCGCAAAAAAGTTTTATCCCTATTGTGGGGTCACCAGTACGGTATTTATACATTGAAATCATATCCCCTCTCAAGCGTCTCTTCACCAGAGAGAATAAGTTCAGTGCTCGCAACCTTTCCTCATAACTAAGATCCTCCAGTCCCTTTTATTAGTTTTGTTGCCCTTCTTTGTACTCGCTCCATTTCCAGTACATCCTTCCTGAGGACTGGTGCCCAGAACTGGACAGCATACTCCAGGTGCGGCCGGACCAGAGTCTTGTAGAGCGGGAGAATTATCGTTTTATCTCTGGAGTTGATCCCCTTTTAATGCCAATATTCTGTTTGCTTTGTTAGCAGCAGCTTGGCATTGCATGTCATTGCTGAGCCTATCATCTACTAGGACCCCCAGGTCCTTTTCCATCCTAGATTCCCCCAGAGGTTCTCCCCCCAGTGTATAGATTGCATTCATATTTTTGCCACCCAAATGCATTATTTTACATTTTTCTACATTGAACCTCATTTGCCATGTAGTTGCCCACCCCATTAATTTGTTCAGATCTCCTTGCAAGGTTTCCACATCCTGCGGAGAAGTTATTGCCCTGCTTAGCTTAGTATCGTCCGCAAATACAGAGATTGAACTGTTTATCCCATCCTCCAGGTGGTTTATGAACAAAATAAATAGTATTGGTCCCAGCACAGAACCTTGGGGAACCCCACTACTCACCTCTGACCAGGGTGGGGGGGGGGGCAGGACAGTTGACGGGGGAACCAAAAACAAGAGGAGGATTGGGGCTGCTCTGTGCAAAACCACTGCACAGAGCATGTAAGTATAGCATGTTTGTTATTTAAAGAAAAATTACAACCTTTTTAGAATCACTTTTAAGGTAAAAAATGTTTTGGCTTTAGAACCACTTTTTAAAGTGGTTGTAAACCCTCCTTCCTGACTTTTATCTATAGGTAAGGCTTACCTATAGGTAGTGGCAATATCTCCTAAACGTGTGCCGTTTAGGAGAGGTTTCCCTTGTGCGCCGATGTCAAGAAACGGACCTCTGTACCGTTTCTTCCCCAGTGTGTGCCGTGACTGACAGGTCCCGCGTGCATGCGTGGGAGTGATGTCACGCAGCTCTGGACAGTCACAGAGCTGGAGTTGGCGGCCCCGAAAGGAAGGGTGAAGATGGACACGTCCTGCACAGGGGACAGCACAGGGTTTGTTTGCAGGGAAGTGTCACATAATGGGCTAGTATGTGATGCATACTAGCCCATTATGCTTTTAATTTGCAGGGTTTGCTTTGCAGGGAGCAAAGGAGGAAGTAAAAACCATTAAAGCGGGTTCCACCCAAATTTTGAACAATATCCGTATGTATTCTCTTCCTTGCCTAGATGCTGACATGCCGTTTAAAAAAATTTAAATCGCTGTAATTACCTTTTATTTTTCTATTCTTCTTTGCACTTCCTGGTTCTCCTCCCGTGGGAGTAGGCGTGTTTCTAGCCTCTCCCAGACTCCTGGGAGCTAGTCTCAGGCTTCCCAGGATGACACTGAGCATGTGCGGGAACGAGCGGTGAATGCTGGGAGCACAGCATTCACCACATCCAGGAAACAAATGCTTGTGGGCTTCAAATGCCCACAATGAAGATGGAAACCGCCTGCAGTGAATAATATAAGTTATTCTTTCCGACGAAATCTGACATAGGCAGACATATTACACACAATATGTGAGTATGTAATGCTGAGAAGAAAAGTTTGTGAATGAACTCAAAAAAAAAAAAAAAACGATAGATAGGTGGACCCCCGCTTTAAGGTTTACTTTATCTTTAATGCTGGTTCCAGTAGAAAGGTGCATCGCAGTTTGTTGTATATGGGGCTGCGTATCGGATCTGTGCAGGCAACCAGGTATGTCCAGGTGACCACCAGCAATAAATGAAAATGTGAAGGGATGCCGCACAGAAAGTTGAATATATGTCTTTATGTAACAGCAAAAAGTTAGGGTTGCAATGTTTCAAGCCTGATAAAGAGCTAGTTCCCACCAGAAACGTGGTGCAGAAAATCCACGTTTCCTGCGCATTTCTTGCACCACGTTAATGAACTGCACTTTCGATCTGCAGAGGGTATCGGTACAATGCTAATGACACCCCAAACGCAGGCCGTAAATGCAGTGCGCTTGCCTGCACCGGATCACATGGTACCAGAAGTACTATGCGATCTGGTTGCTCTGCATTTTTGAATGCACTACTTTTTTACTGCAGTCCGGTGCGATGGGCTGAAATCACACTGCGCCCGGATCAGGTCTGTAAATGCAACATAAAGAGCATTATCCCAACGCAACACGATAAAACGCACACGTTTTTGTGAACATATATTGAAAACAAGGTTATTTTTTTTTCTCATCCATACAATCTGCTGCATTTTAAGGTGTGGCAAAATGCATGGTAACATATCCAGTGAACAAGCTCTAACAGGTGCTTGAGAGGTGCGGGAATCTTGTAAGATAAATACAACTTTCAGACAGCCAAGCCGGTCATAATGAGTTTCCTGGTATAATTAGTGTGTGGAAAACAACAATTAATAATTGTGTTACCCTGATAACCAGTAAAGCTAAGACAATATGGTAAAGAATGTCGGGTTTAGCTTACATGTGCTGAGCGCCAGGCAGGAGGTAAGCTGTTCATAGCCAGAGAAGTCTGATGCTCATCAATGATGGCGTCTAGCATTCTGCTTCCGCCTTACGCTCTTAAATGTCATATTTTTCCCAGGTACTTTTTTATATTTCTGCTTTCCTTGGAGGTCATGAGCTGGTGTCTCCAAAGGTTTTTCCCTGTACATCGTCAATCGCTTTCATTTTCTATACTGCACTGGGAAAGTGAAAACGTTTGTATGCTTAAAGTGGAATTCTGGTAACATAATAGAAGGGTTGGTATGCTTACCAAAAATGCTGCTCCTTCGTTATAGGTCACATATATAAAGGTCAAGGCACTCGTCAAAGGCCATGCCTTTAGCAAGGATCATACATTTTTAGGCATAGACTTGTGGTCAGCACTACAGAGAAACTTCAGCAGCATTTTCCCAGAAAAAGCTAATGTTTTTCAGCTCCTCTGGTATACTTTATCCACCCCAGCAAGAGTGGTAATATAGTTTAAAGTGTTCCTAAACCTGCAATAGTAAAATCAGTCTGTATATGCAGTAAAGCATGCTTGTTATACTCGCTGTGGAACCTAAGCTGTTATTCCTCTGCTTTGTATAAAAAGGCTGTTTGATCCTGTCTTCTCCGATCCTCCCCATCTTCCGCTGTCCCCAATCCATCTCCTGGTACAAAGCCTTTGGAGTCACCTTGCACGTGCTAAATTCTTCTTTTTTTTTTTTTTCTTGGGAGGGTGCATGTGATCAGCACAAGGCCAATCAGCACTGTCCAGACAGAGGGCAGCCTCATAGGACAATCAGAGTAGAATGAAAACTCCTTCAAGCTTTAACCAGACACTGATAGAAGTCACAAGACTGCTATATACTGATAATGAGTAAAGGTATTTACTAAAATAATTGTATTTATGTGTACTGTGGGAGACCAGATATAGTGAATGCAGGGTCCTGGGTTTAGTAACGCTTTACCTTAAACTCCACATTCACTGGGGAAAAAAGATTGCAAATATATAAATATATTCTATATAATATAGTATATAAAAAAATATATAATTGTGATACAAGCCATAGCAGACTATAACATTATCTGCAGAGCTGTAATTTTCTGTAAAATTTTATATGGCAAACTGGTGGTCTTTTGATCCACAAGTGGACAGAAAGCCCCCTAGAGTTGTCATTCACTACTAGGAAATCAGATTTTTTTTTTTCCAGAAATCTGCTCTAAGATATAATCTAATCAGATTTTGTGCATCCTTTTTTTAAAAAAAAATGTTTTAAAATATTTTTTTTTTTATTTAGTGGCTTCCAAGCGTAGTTATCCCAGAAGTCTTCAGGAGGGGAGGAGAGGATTTGTCAGCTAAGCACACTCTCCTGCCCACATGACTGAGATAAGCGCAGACAGATTCCAGGGCATAAATGCTACATAATTCATCTGTCCTTACTCAAGATGGCCACTGCCTGAAATGCTATAGGGGAGGGGGGAGGGGTCAAATTGATTTCTCAGCAAAATAAAGTATGGAGACATGGATTTGAATTTTAACATGCTTTTCTGACACCAAATGAAAAAAAAAGTGACAGGGGAGAGATCTTCAGCACGCAGCCTGTGATTGACAGCTTCAGCTCTGTTGCTGTGTGAAGGGTGGTGTGCCCCTCCCCTCCAGTCAGCTCTCAGAGCTCTTCTCACTGAGGTCTGCAGGGTGTCAGCTCTCCGCTCCCTGATTTCTGACAGCTCAGACAAGCTGTATAAATCCTGCACTTTGGCTGTAGAGAAGAGAAACCTGCAGATAAACAGGTACAACGTATGTAGGAGGATTTGTTTCATCCCTGTGTATTACCTGAGGCCAGTCACTTCACTGGGTATATATATGAGGGTTTACAACCACTTTAATGCAGGAATACTGCAACAGTATGAATGGCAGTGCATTGCACCTCAGTTGTGAATGGGCCCTTCAATTCAAATATCACTATAGTGGGAATAGTTGCTTTGCCCCGGTTGGATGTTTTGGTTCCATCGGCTGTCTATTCAGGCTGCTCATTATTGATACCTCAGTGCGTGGCTAAAATTCTCCAAGCTATTTTGCAGTCGTTACTCTTCTATTGTTGGGAGATGCAGCTGAACGCAGTCTAGTAATTGTTTCCGATCTTCGCACAATGCTCCTCATTGCTGTGTGAGGACTGTGTCCTAAATCCCTGCTGACAGTATGGGCTGTATATCTTCCACAAGTCTGGGATCCTAATCCCACAGCACGGCCAGGGGACCTTTTCTGGCACAGCGATAAGAGACGTGCTTTACAAGCTGTTGACTGAGCTCAGTCTGGTCAGCGCTGAGGTGGCCGTATGTTTTCCTCCTCCATTTGATTGTTAAGGACTTGAGTCTGTGTGCTGCTTGCAAAAGAAACGTCATAATGTATTGTCATTTCGTTTTTTCCGTTTACCTTTTTGTTTGTTTTTGATCTCTAATTCTGTATGTATTTTACAGGTTACTGCGTCAGTTTAGAAATACCAAGAAGTCACCATGGAAGTAGAAAACCCAAGTGAAATAAATGCTAATCTAATAGGTAAGCGATTTGCCAATAGAAATGACATTTATTCTATGTCTACAAAAACACCCTAATATTTGTTTTCCTATGTTTGTTTTTATCAGTGCCTGTCAGAATGAACAGGTTGAAAGCGTATTGGTATTTTGTGTTTTTTTTTTTTTTTTTTTTGTTGTTTTTCTGAGCTTTTGTGTCCTTTTTTGATGTGCACTGCGGGGCATTGTTGTTTTGAAGTTCTTTCAGCTCACACAAGTTATGTCAGATATTGATTGCTTTGTTGCACATAATTATCACTTTTGGGTGCTCAATATTAGGCTCCCCATACACATTACAATCTATTAACAAGTATGTAGTGTTAGAGCCTATTCAATTGGATATATAGGAAATTGTGTGGATTAGATAATTTAGGTAGGTCCCCGTGTTACAAAGTTTTGGTAAAGCTTGAATCGCATACATAGTTTGGTTGAAAAAAGATACAAGTCCATCTAGTTCAGAGGTAGGCAACCTTTTGAGTACAGTGTGCCGAAAAATGTTTTCAAAGAAATTGAGCGTGCCGATTTTATAACAAAAAAATGTCAACTTCACACTCAATCACGAAAATTATTTTTTTTTTTAAGTAAATGCTGTAAACTACTTGAGTGGTAGTGAGAAATTGACATCCTACACCGTCGCCACACCTAAGATCACTGCCACCCCCCCCCCCCCGCACATCTGCCCCACCTCTGTAGCCGCCCCATCAATGTACCCCTTTTCACATCTGCCCCACCACTGTACCCCTCTTCTCATCTGCCCCACCACCGTATCCCCATGCTCTTCTGTCTCACTACTAAATCACCTTCTCATCTGTCTTAACACTGAACCCATCTGCTCATCTGCCTCACCACTGTAACCCAATTTCTCGTCTGCCCCACCAATACACCTCCTTTCACATCTGCCCCACTTCTCTACCCCCCCCTTTCTGTCCCACCACTGAACCCCCTTCTCATCTGCCCCAAAACTGAACCCCCCCCCCTTCTTCTGTCCCAACTCCCTCCTCATCTCTTCCACCCCTGCACATCTGCCCCACCGCTGTACCCTCCTGCTCTCCTGTCCCACCTCTGAACCCTCTCCTGCTCATTTTCCCCACCGCTGTACCCTCTTCTCATCAAAGATATGCAGAGTGGTGAAAGGAAGCCGAGATGAGACACATCTACCTGTCCTGGCACACTCATCCTGCTGATCCACCTCTCACATACACGTGCTTGTATGTGATCTATGTGATGTATGTGATGTTCACATACAAGCATCTGGAATGGATGTGCAATGATGAGCTCAGGTCAGGGGCATTTTCTGAAAGCAGTGGGCCTGTGTGCAGGATCATAAGTTGGGCCCCCGCAGCTGAGAAAAAGTTGGGTGTGATTTTCTTTGCACTGAATACTGGCTGTGGCTTAAAGGGACACAGAGTGGCGGGGTTCAGTAGTAAGTGACACAAAGGTTCAGGAATAATTTCAACAAAGTTCTCAAAAGCTCAACAGTAATTCCACAAACTGTCACCTGATTGGTTTTCTCAATCACAGTGAAATTCCTTCTTTCTGAGATTAAAAGTGGCAACCAAGTGAGTCATCTTCCTCCAGATGGTGGATGGGGCTAGCAGGACTGTGATTGGCTCCCCCCCCCCCCCCCCCCCCCCCAGAACTGCACCCAATCTCTTTCCCATCACAAAAGGTGACGATCACAGCTACAGCAAAGTTAGAGAACCAAACAATGTTTCCCATCTTTTACAATGTGTGGGGGCGCAGTGCCTGCCCCTCAATACAGGTGCTGTGTGGGGAATTCTGAAACTAGAATGCATTAGTGTCACTTCCCTGCACTGCTCTGTTGATGGGGAGAGAGTCGAGTGCCAGCAAAAGAGGCTTTGTGTGCCGTTTGCGGCACCAGTGCCGGGGGTTGCCTACCCCTGATCTAGTTCAACCAAGGGGGAAAAAAAAAAACCATACAATCCCATATACACAATCCTTTACCCACAGTTGATCCAGAGGAAGGCAAAAAACCCAGCAAAGCATGATCCAATTTGCTACAGCAGGGGAAAAACAAACCTTCCTGATCCCCGAGAAGAAATCAGATGTTCCCTGGATCCACTTTACCTATAAATGTTAGTACCCAGTTATATTCTGTACACTTCGGAAAGAATCCAGGCCTTTTTTTTTTTTTTAACCACTTCAGCTCCAGAAGGTTTTACCCCCTTCCTGACCAGGCCATTTTTTGCGATATGGCACTGAGTTGCTAACTGACAATTGCGCAGTCGTGCGATACTGTGCCCAAACAAAATGTATGTCCCTTTTTTATTTTTTTTTTTATTTTTTCTTTTCTCACCCCACAAATAGAGCTTTCTTTTGGTGGTATTTGATCATCTCTGCAGTTTTTATCTTTGTGCTACAAACAAAAAAGGTGTGACCACTTTGAAAAAAACAAAAACAAAACATTTTTTACTTTCTGCTATAAAACGCATCCAATAAAAAAAATGTAAAAAATCGAATTTCTTCATCAGACACTAATACAGTGATCAGTGATAAAAATATGCACTCTTATACCCTGTACACACGGTCAGACATTGATCGGACATTCAGACAACAAAATTCATGAATTTTTTCTGACGGATGGTGGCTCAAACTTGTCTTGCATACACACGGTTGTGCAAAGTTGTCGGAAAATCTGATCGTTCTGAACGCGGTGATGTAAAACACGTACGTCGGGACTATAAACGGGGCGGTAGCCAATAGCTTTCATCTCTTGATTTATTCTGAGCATGTATGGCACTTTGTGCGTCCGATTTGTGTACTCACGATCGGAATTTAAACGATCGGATTTTGTTGTCGGAAAATTTTATAGTCTGCTCTCAAACTTTGTTTGTCGGAAATTCCGACGGAAAAAGTCCGATGGAGCCCACACACGATCGGGATTTCCGACAACACAATCCGATCGCACTTTTTCCGTTGGAAAATCCAACCGTGTGTACAGGGCATTACTGTACTAATGACACTGACAGGGAAGGGGTTAACACCAGGGGCGATCAAAGGGTTAAGTGTGGCCCTAGGGGATGCCTTCTAACTGTGGGGGGTGGACTGACTGGGAGAACAGAGATTCGTGTTCTTGCTTGGCAGGAACACAAGATCACTTTTTTTTTTTTTTTTCCTACGTCAGAACAGTGATCTGCCTTGTTTATATGGGCAGATCACCATTCTACCTCTCTGGGGAACGATTGGCGGACATTGCATCCGCTGGACCCGCTGCTTACTCCACCTCTGGCCAATCAGCATGTGCTCCCGCTATCTATTGCACGAAATGACGTACAGGTACCTTGTTCCGCGCAATAGAGCCACCCTGCCGCGGTATATGTGCGGTGGGTGGTCTTTAACCACTTCAGCCCTGGAAGGATTTACCCCCTTCCTGACCAAGCCCTTTTTTGTGATACGGCACTGCGTCGCTTTAACTGACAATTGCACGGCCGTGCAACGTTGTACCCCAACAAAATTGACTTCCTTTTTTTCCACACAAAAGAGCTTTCTTTTGGTGTTGTTTAGTGGTGTCGATTGCATGTTTTTTTACAGCTCTTACTGTAAAGAACCCTTTCTGTAATTTGGAGATGAAATCTCTTTTCCTCCCTTGTTATCTGTGATGACCTTACACTGAATAACTCAACGCCAAGTTCATTATATGTACCCCTTATGTATTTATACATGGTGATCATATCCCCCCTTAATCTTCTCAAGAGAGAATATATTCAGTTCCTCTAATCGCTCCTCATAGATGAGCTCCTCCATACCTCTTATCAGTTTGGTTGCCCTTCTCTGCACTTTCTCCAGTTCCCCGATATACATTTTGAGAACTGGTGCCCAAAACTGAACTGCATATTCCAGATGAGGTCTTACCAATGATTTGTAGAGGGGCAAAATGATATCTCTCTCTCTGGGGTCCATACCTCTCTTAATACAAGAAAGGACTTTGCTCGCTTTGGAAACCGCAGCTTGGCATTGCATGCTATTATTGAGCTTATGATCCACCAGAATCCCCAGATCCTTCTCCACTACGGATTCCCCCAGTTGTACTCCCCCCTAGTATGTATGATGCATGCATATTCTTAGCACCCAAGTGTATAACTTTACATTTATCAACATTAAACCTCATTTGCCACTTAGTTGCCCAATTAGACAGAGCATTGAGGTCGGCTTGTAAGTTGGAGATCTCATGTAAGGACGTTATTCCACTGCATAGCTTGGTGTCATCTGCAAAGCCTGAAATTGTACTTTTAATACCAGATCCTATATCATTTATAAAGATATTAAAGAGTAAGGGTCCCAACACTGAACCTTGGGGTACACCACTGATAACCCTAGACCATTCAGAGTAAGAATCATTAACCCCTACTCTCTGAATCCTGCCTTTTAGCCAGTTTTCTATCCTTTTACAAACTGATCTTTCCAAGCCTGTAGACTTTACCTTACGCATTAGCTGTGTGGGGAACTGTACAAAGATTTGGTGGTCAGATTATAATGTGTATGGTAAACCTTCTAGAGCAATACTGATCTCTCTTTGTTTACTTACACGTCTTATCATTTAAGAACATCTGAGCTTTCAGTACAGATCAGGTTATTCTGTTTTTCTGCAAAATAATGGTCTGTATATTTCAAGTTCATTAAACACTTGCTTACTGGGCTCCTGCCCAGACCAATTTTCAGCTTCCAGTGCTGTCACTGTTTGAATGACTATTGCACGGTCATGCTACACTGTACCCAAATTAAATTCTTATTTTGTTTTTCACACTAATAGAGCTTTCTTTTGGTGGTATTTAATCATCACCACTGGAGGTTTTATTTTTTTGTTTATCAAACAAAAAAAGACGGAAAATTTTGAAGAGAAAAAAAAAAAACGTTTCATAGTTTTGTTAAAAAATTTTGCAAATAGGTAATTTTTTCTCCTTCATTGATATGCGCTGATGAGGCGGCAATGATGGGCTGCCCTGGTGGGCGCAGATGAGGCTGCCCTGGTGGGCGCAGATGAGGCTGCCCTGGTGGGCAGCACAGTTGAGGCACTGATTGGTGACATTGATGGATGGCGCTGGTGGGCACTGGTAAGCAGCACTGTTATACACTGGTAGGTGGCACTGGCAGGTGGCACAGGTGGGCCCAGATGAGCTTGCACTGCTCTCCTTAATCGGGACCGATGTCCCTCTGACGGCCGCCGGTGATCGGCTTTTTTCCTTCCTAATTTCCTTCCTAATAGCGCGAGGAGAAAAAATAGCAGATTACCGGCTCTGTTTACATCACATGGTCCACTGTCACGTGGTAAGGGGTCGGGATCGACCCCTTATTCTGATCTGTGATCCAGTGAGTCTCATAGACTAGCTAATCACAGAGCGCACCGCGTGTGCCCTGCAGGGGGCGCGCAGGCCGCTCGAGCATGGGAGGATGTCTATTGACGCTCTACCGGCAAAGTAGTTCTGCGCTGTAGCCGTTATTCGGCTATAGCACGGATCTAAAGCGGTTAAAGAGACCCTGGCCTGCAGTCAGACCATTTTTATCTAAAAATTAAATATTGCTATAAAATGGGTGCATTAATTTGTTTTTTGTTATTTACCTTGTGCAGGCATCCAAAGACACTGAAATTGCTGCTGAGCTTTTCCATCTTGGATGTGTAGACCGCAACCTCAGCAGATCCTATGCTGTCACTTAACCACTTCAGCCCCGGACAATTTGGCTGGCAAAAGACCAGAGCACTTTTTGCGATTCGGCACTGTGTCGCTTTAACTGACAATTGCGTGGTCGTGCAACGTGGCTCCCAAACAAAATTGACGTCCTTTTTTTTTTTTTTTTTTTCCCCCCACAAATAGAGCTTTCTTTGATATTTGATCACCTTTGCGGTTTTTATTTTTTTGCGCTATAAACAAAAAAATAGCGACAATTTTGAAAAAAACTCATATTTTTTTAAAAACTTTTTGCTATAATAAATATCCCCCCAAAAAATATATATAAAAAAAGTTTATTTTCCTCAGTTTAGGCCGATATGTAATATTCTACATATTTTTGGTAAAAGAAATCGCAATAAGCGTTTATTGATTGGTTTGCGCAAAAGTTATAACGTCTACAAAATAGGGGATAGTTTTGTTGCATTTTTATTATTATTTTTATTTTTTTTTACTAGTAATGGTGGCGATCAGAGATATTTTTTTTTTTTTTTTTTTTTTTTTTATCGTGACTGCAACATTATGGGGGACACATCGGACACTTTTGGCACTATTTTGGGACCATTTACATTTATACAGCGATCAGTGCGATTTTAAAAATGCATTGTTTACTGTGTAAATGTGACTGGCAGTGAAGGGGTCAACCACTAGGGGGCAGCGAAGGGGTTAAGTGTGTCCTAGATTCTAACTGTGGGGGGGGGAGGGGCTATGTGTGACACGACACTGATCACCGCTCCCTATTACAGGGAGCACTGATCAGTGTCACTAGGCAGAACGGGGCAATGCTTGTTTACATTGTTTCCATGTTTTTACATGCAATTTTTTTAAAGTTCCATTAACATTTTCTATTTCCCCAGACGCCGAGAACCTGAATGATTCCCTGTTTGATGGAGATGAAGAGAACACTGGAGCAGAGCAAATCAGGAATGAAGTAAATGGAAACTATCCAGCCTCTTCAATTAACGAGGCTAAACTTCATGCCAAAGCCAAGAGACGACTGCGCAAAAATTCTTCACGAGACTCTGGGAGAGGGGACTCTGTCAGCGATAATGGGGAGAACGCCAGGGGGGTCCTACCCACCAGTCCAAAAATCAAGCTTATGGACCGCAAATCGCGGACCGGGAAAGGGAGGGGGCTGCCAAAGAAAGGTTTGTCAAGCACCGTCCCTTGTTTATCTTTATCATTTTATATAACCGGATTTATTTACTTCCTGCGCCGTGATCACAAAGCAATGTTTTGGCAGCTTTGTAAAACTTTTTTTTTTTTTTTTCGTGTCTGCGGTAAACAATAGATGTTTGATCTTTTGTGCTGGTCAGTGTGTGAGTGATGTTTACATTGTAAGTGTTAACCTTTGACATTTGCTGAAGTCCCGTTATACCATGCACAATGATTGGGCTGAGCAACCTGAATATTTCTGCTCAGAAGGATCAGTGTAACACAGCCCTTGGATATCCAGGGTAGCTGGATAAGCATACACGATTGACCCCCCCCAAAGGCGCCCTCCTGGGGACTCAAGCATGACAGCTGGGCAAGAGACTACAGTGCCTTGCAAAAGTATTCACCCCTTTGGCTTTTTACCTATTTTGTTACATTACAGCCTTTAGTTCAATGTTTTTTTTTAATCTGAATTATATGTGATGGATCAGAACACAATAGTCTAATTGGTGAAGTAAAATTAGAAAAATATATACATAAAACTATTTTTCGTAAATAAAAAACTGATAATTGCGTATGTATTCACCCCCTTTGTTATGAAGCCAATAAAAAGCTCTGGTGCAACCAATTACCTTCAGAAGTCACATAATTAGTGAAATTATGTCTTACTGTGTGCAATCTAAGTGTCACATGATCTGTCATTACATATACACACCTTTTTGAAAGGCCCCAGAGGCTGCAACACCTAAGCAAGAGGCACCACTAAGCAAACGCTGCCATGAAGACCAAGGAACTCTCCAAACAAATAAGGGACAATGTTGTTGAGAAGTACAAGTCAGGGTTAGGTTATAAAAAAAATATCCAAATCTTTGATGATCCCTAGGAGCACCATCAAATCTATCATAACCAAATGGAAAGAACATGGCACAACAGCAAACCTGCCAAGAGACGTCCGCACACCAAAACTCACGGAACGAGCAAGGAGGACATTAATCAGAGAGGCAGCACAGAGACCTAAGGTAACCCTGGAGGAGCTGCAGAGTTCCACAGCAGAGACTGGAGTATCTGTACATAGCACGACAATAAGCTGTACGCTCCATAGAGTTGTGCTTTTTGGCAGAGTGGCCAGAAGAAAGCCATTACTTTCAGTAAAAAACAAAATGGCACGTTTTGAGACTCCCAAAATGTATAAAGGAAGGTGCTCTGGTCTGATGAGACTAAAATTTAACTTTTTGTCCATCAAAGAAAAAGCTATGTCTGGCGCAAACCCAACACATCACATCACCCAAAGAACACCATCCCCACAGTGAAACATGGTGGTGGCAGCATCATGCTGTGGGGATGTTTTTCAGCAGTCAGGACTGGGAAACTGGTCAGAGTTGAGGGAAAGATGGATGGTGCTAAATACAGGGATATTCTTGAGCAAAACCTGTACCACTCTGTGTGTGATTTGAGGCTAGGATGGAGGTTCACCTTCCAGCAGGACAATGACCCCAAACACACTGCTAAAGCAACACTTGAGTGGTTTAAGGGGAAACATGTAAATGTGTTGGAATGGCCTAGTCAAAGCCCAGACCTCAATCCAATAGAAAATCTGTGGTCAGACTTAAAGATTGTTTGTTTGTTCACAAGCGCAAACCATCCAACTTGAAGGAGCTGGAGCAGTTTTGCAAGGAGGAATGGGCAAAAATCCCAGTGGTAAGATGTGGCAAGCTCGTAGAGATTTATCCAAAGCGACTTGGAGCTGTGATAGCCACAAAAGGTGGCTCTACAAAGTATTGACTTTAGGGGGGTGAATAGTTATGCACATTGACTTTTTCTGTTATTTTGTCCTTTTTTTTTTTTTTGTTGTTTGTGTCACAATAAAAAAAAAAAAAAATCTTCAAAGTTGTGGGCATGTTCTGTAAATTAAATGATGCAAATCCTCAAACAATCCATGTTAATTCCAGGTTGTGAGGCAACAAAACCAGAAAAATGCCAAGGGGGTTAAATACTTTTGCAAGGCACTGTACACTTTCATGGGTTACTAGTGTCTGTGCGAATGACAGTGGCAGGAATCTGCTGATTCCTGCAGCTGTTTCAGCTGCTTGTGAGCGGCTAGCTGCAGCTGCTGAGCCCTGTACACTTTTAATGACAGGTCGCCGGCAGCTGCAGCTATTTGTACATGTCCGCAGGGTTGTCGATTACCTGCGGTGATTGCTGCACAAAGTGCATCCAGCAGTAATCACTGCAGGTCATTGCTGGCTGGGCGGACGGCTTCGGATAGCTGTGGCCGCTGCTAACCTATCATTGAAGTGTACAAGGCTCAGCAGCCACAGCTAGCAGCTCACAGGTGGCTGAAACAGCGACAGGAATTGGCATTCCTGCTGCTGTTATTCGCACTGGCTCTAGTCACCCATGTGAATGTAGCCTTACAGTTGTTTTGAGAGAGGTGCCTGTCTGGCTTGCTTAGCCCATACACCACAACCCAGGGATTTAACTTGATTCAGTTCTTTGAACCTCATTGCTGCTGTTTGAACTGTGACCAGGTGCCTCTATGTGCACTCCGCTCAGTCCAGTAGAGACCCCTATTGCAGAGTCTATTGACCTCTGTAGTAATAGTAGCACTACTAGGGTGTACATTCGTGTTTGCTTTTTAGCTGAGCGCTGTGAAGATCATCATTTGTAAGTGCACCCGGGAGGCTTAGGCAGTTTCTCCTTCTCTTTTGCCACCCTTTATTGTGATGTAGTCAAGCCGCTGCTGGAGTCTATAAGAACCTGTTAGGATCCGCAGATAGTCAATGGCAAGTGTCTTCATCAGCAGGCTGTGACCTGGGCATCTGGAGAAGGCCCCTTGTACAGTGCAGTCTAGGAGAAAGAAGACTAGGGGACCTAGTAGTTCACGTAACCTCAGGTTCAGGTAAGTATTTGGGGAATCATTTCATTTTTTGTTTCATCCACAGGGAGATTAGGTAGAGTGGGATGCGATGGGTACATTTTAGTGGGTCACTGGCTGAAGGTACATTTTAAATAAGTAAATAAGGCCTTAAGATGCAAAAAGATGTCACTGCAACATTTTAAAAGGATAACAAATGATTGCTGTAACTTTGTCCTGTGTGTTTGTTTTGGTTTTTTTTGTTTTTTTTTACCCTTAGGTGGAGCTGGTGGCAAAGGGGTATGGGGGACACCAGGGCAAGTTTATGATGTAGAAGAAGTTGATGTCAGAGATCCAAATTACGAAGAAGACCAGGTAAGCTCTGGCAGCTTCAAATGTAAAAAACAAATTTATCACCCATACAGTCTGGGGCCATGACCCTGCACACCTATCGTGTGTTGTGTTTTTTTGTTATACACTTAACGTGGATGTAAACCCTCCCCTTTACCCAGTGAGGTGAACAGCCTCAGATGATACACAGGGATGAAACCAATCTCCCTACATAAGTTTTACATGTATATCTGCTGTCTTCAGCTTTATATATACTTTATATATACTTTAGAAAGTGCAGATTGTGTTACAGATTTTCTCTTCCTGTTCAGCACTAAGTCGAATATTGGCATACAGCCAAGACAGCTGATTGGAGGAAGGGCACACACCCCCCCCTCCACATTGGCAAAGGAAGGAAGTAATGTGCAGAGCTGTGAGAAGTCAAGCTTTCTGCTAATCTATTTATAGCAACCTCTCATGACCCAAACCTCAGGCTGCTTTTATCGCCATCTTGGAGAACTTGTCAGCAGTTATCAGGCTGATAATAGAGCTACAGAACAGAAGAAACACACGGGACTCAGTGCTTTGAAGAGGGATAAGAAAACACTACAGATATATGTGCCCAGCTCAAATTTTATGAATCGGGTTTACATCCCCTTTTAATCTGAAAATCTTAAACACCAAATAGTGCAAGATGATTCTACTATCTATGCAGTCACCCTGTTCCTATGCTAATACTGAATTTCTGAAAGTCTTCATTTGTATGCACTCAGGCACATTCCACACCTTTCCTCCACCTCATGACAATTCTTGAGCTTATCTATAGGTCACTGAGGCCTATAGTGAAGGTTGCACCCACTACTCTGCTGAAAAAAAGCTTGTTCACAAAACTAAAATAGGTCAGGTTCAAATAATATAGCTATAAAAATGCAGAGAAGTGACTCCTATACCTTCTTTTTAGAAAATCTATAATGCACCTTGACAGTTTTGATAGTGTACCCTGTATTAACTGTTTCTTTGTGAAATAAAGATTTCATATTAATAGCTAAAGCAAAAGATATGACATCAGTCTAAAAACGTATAAATTGAAAAGAAAAGAGATTAAACCTGTTAAAAAGTTTACTGTAAAAACACACAAGGGCAAAAAAAAAAAAAAATAGTGACATAACCATTTATTAAAAACAGTCGTCATACAAAAGAAGATAAAATAAGGCTTTCCAAACACATCTCTACAGGTGGGACGGGTATCCTGATTTTAGTTATTACATAGTAAGGTTGAATAAAGACACCAGTCCATCCAGTTCAACCTGAGTGAGGACCCACAATTGTCCACATCCCCGCACACTGCGTCCCATCAAGATGCCCATTCACTATATTATTATTTTTATATATATTTAAGGTACCCACGTAGTGCCATCAATCTACGCAGCGTTCCACACACCCACACCGGTCCCCACCCCCAAGGGGTCTGCAATCCAAGGTCCCCAACTCACACCCATACACCAGGGCCAATTTTTGGACAGAAGCCAATAAACCTAACAGCATGTCTTTGGAGTGTGGGAGGTAACCGGAGTACCCGGAGGAAACCCACACAGGCACAGGGAGAACATGCAAACTCCTGGCAGGTAGTGTCGTGGTTGGGATACGAACCAGTGACCCTATTGCTGCGAGGCGAGAGTGCTAACCACTACACCACTGTGCTACCATCCTCATCAATGCCACGTGGTGGAGAAGCTTGCGTGTTTTGGGGGGAAAGGCCCCCATTCTCAGAGCTAACCCAGCCATGCAGTGAGTCACTATTTAAGTGTTCGCACAGCCAAGACACACCTCACTCAACAAGCACAAGGGTGGGGTTGTCCCTGACTAGCGACAGCTTCCTCAATGACAAGAAAAACAAACCCGCAATGCACATCAATACAATAAATAAAAAAATTATGTTTGTGCATTTTACGGGGCCTCTGCTTTTAAAATTATACGAAAATATAAAAAAAGGCCACCTGCAAGGCAATGTTATAATGTGCTAGTATGCATTGCATACTAGCGCATTATGAAATACTTACCTTAGAATGTCACCACTGACACGGCTTCCATCCTCACCCGGTCTTCCTTCTGGGTTCATGGCCTCCAGCTGTATGAATTGCCGGGGCAGCAATGGCGTCACTCGTGCTTGGGAGGCCCGGCCAAGGCACGGAGCTCTGAAGGTATGGCATGGCTTCAGAGTGCATTCACTGGTGAGGTCACTGGCTGCATCCTGTGTGAATATCTTCTAAACACTGCAAGTTTAGGAGATATTCACTGTAGCTACAGGTAAGCCCTTATTGTAGGTTTACCTGCAGGTACAAGTGCAAAATGGGACTTTACTACCACTTTAAATATAAAAAAACTGCGGAAAGTTTTGAAGACTCCTTGTATAATTAATCGTGGTTTCTAAGGAGTTTTCTCGCAAAAAAAAATTGTTTTGGTTTTGACGTGTCTGGAAAGATGAAACCACATACTGCCCCTGAAAAGGTTAAACAACGG